>VZTB01004939.1:251109-295770 GCA_013397245.1 Thryothorus ludovicianus
AAGGTTATCTGGAATTTGGTTCTGATTATCTCATTACTATCATTTTCCTCTTTTAGCCTTGTTAATAAAGTTTTTTTTCCTTGTGTGTTTTCAAGTTTAAACCTGCTTTTGTTGTCTTCCTTTTTTTTAATCCTATCTCACAATGAAAAAATAAACCCTCCACAACAATGCAGCTGATTGCTTCCTCCTTGCTTTAGGTCACAGTGACACCTCAAAGCTCTATAATCCATTTATTTTTAGATTCACTTCAAGTCCTAGGTTGCAATCTCCAAAGCTCAAATTTGTGGTACATTAAGGATAAAATTATTTTTGAATATTTGAAATTTACATTCCTCTAGAACAATACAAATCACGAAGTTCTGCACGAGATTTTTTTACAATTGAAAATAAAAAAACATTTCCAGTTGTGAGATTCAAGCTCAGCAGGATCTTACCAAGGATTGTAAAGGAATATGAGAACCTAATTATTTTTCAAAAATGCTACAAAACTGTCCTTTTGGAAGGAATTCCTTCTCAGCAGAAGAAACTATGTTGCCCTAATTTTCCAAGTTTCCTGAGGCACTTTCTAACTTGCTATTTTTCATAGTTCCTAGTTCTTTCTCACACACACGGTGTCTTTATCAAAAGTCTGTTTTGATAAGACAAAGTTGTTTTTCATACTTTCTCTTGGTGTGGAAAACAACTGATGGACAGTTGTCTTGACCAACAAGATGGGAGAGGTGTCAGCCTTCTTCTCCAATCCCTGGTCCGTGTGGAAATACTATAAATGTGAAGTCAGATTTTCTAATAAATAGTTCTCAGCCTTCTCAAAGAGAAAGTGTCCGTGTGTGTCCTTGTGTGTCCCAGAGCAACAAAAGTAGACAATTATTTTCTTCCTACCCTATTTTCAGCCCAAGACAAAATAACTAATGAAAGTAAGGAGAAAACCCATCCTTCAGTAAGAGTTTTAACCTAAGAATGCAAGAGTCAGAAGTGGAGTGAGATCTCACTACTATTAATTCTATTTAAAAAGCACTGAGATACTATGGTTATAGGAAACAATATAAATGACTAAGATACATAAAAAGTGATGGGCAACAAAATGAAACTACAGAAACATTTTTAGGCAGTAAAAATTGCCCTGGAATCTAATCTCCATTTCTCCTCTTTAAATGATCCCATGCATGTTAAGAGTAAAGTAGAACTGTAATAGTGACTATTGAACTCCATGCCTTAAAGATATCTGACATCTGACTTACAAGGCAATGAGACCACCTACTAAGTCACTCAAACTATGTAAACAGAGCTCTTGTCTTTATCAGGGAGAATGCTGAATTCTCTCAGATGCTTATTTTTTTAAATAATTTCATTGGCCAGATTTGCTTCATCTGCGTTGTCTCAGAGACACAGAATCAGTCAAAAGAAAAGTAACCTCTTGTTGCTAGTTGGCACAGGCTGGGTTCTGTATTTAGAAATTAATAAGAGAATTATTGTCCAGATGGTTCTTTTACTTCCAGCTGCTCCACATGCCTAAGGTATTTTTAGGAAGGAAACTGCATCATAATTCTCAAGCTAAATGAAAGTTAAAATTAATTAACCCCCAAACCCAAAATTTTGCTCTAATGTATCCTTTATTGCATACTTTGTCTGGAAATTACTTTAAATGCCCTAATCAATAAGCAGTCTTTTCCAAAGAGCCATACATCTCACCTTTCAAAGCTGCTTGTTCTGCTTGTGTGTACATCCCCAGAAAGAAGTATGTACAGGCAAGGTTTACCCAAACATCTGGATTGCAAGTTGGTTGCTTGGTTAAAGCCTCATATTCCTGTAAGACAGAAGAGACAGTTGATTTTTAAAAAAATGCATAATAGCACGTAATTGTATTAAATATCATTCTTCCATGATTTTACAATGTATCATTAAATTACTGAGATCAAACAATTTATTCTGAAGATCACTGCAGTCCTTACAACAAAACTATTATGTTTTAAGCTATGTCCCTAACTCTTCTTTGTGTACAGCAATATAACAGACCACAGGGACAAGAAGTGCCATAAATCACCATGTATGAGCATGTTTTCTGTCAATATTGAAGTCACAGAGATATAAAACATATTTATATTGTAAATATATTATAAAAATATTATTTACACATATAAGCCCCAATATATGTAAGTTATAAAGGCATCAGTATAACCAACTTTTGTTGCTTTCCTAAGTTCTCCTCTGGTCAAAGCCTGGGAGCCATAAACACCAGGGAAATCTCTGTGAATGCTTACTGGAGCAAGTGTTAAATATACTTTGTAAACCTGTAGGTAGTATCTTAGTGTATATTAAACCTGTGGAAGTGTGTGCTAAGTTTGAGGTTATGCAACATAATAACAGCAAGTGCAGGAAGAGAATTTTTTTGTAGTACTAATAACTGAAAAATATTTTTAAAAAGTGTTTGATTTTATCACATGCTTTTTTTGCTATTTTTGTGTATGTTTTATAATTACATGTTAGTACAGTGGTACATGTATATAATTTATAAAGTATAGACGTGTGTATATGCATTGGGGGTGTGTACTCAAAAAATTTTTTACTAATGGGGTACAGCAAAATTGTTTGGAGAACAAAGCATTAAAATGCAAGCCTATAAATTGGTATTGGGCAAATCCAAGATTTCCTTATAGACAAAGATCAGTAACTTGTAGTAAATATTAATAACCTGTTCCTAACTTTTCCATTTCCCATTTTAAGATTTACAACAAACAGCTATAGAAAGGCACTAGATAGCATATCCTGATATTTCTTGCACATCCACATTCATTACATATCTGCCACACAAACTGTGTTATTTCTTATTATTTGTGAAACAGCCAAAACTTAGCAGATCAATCTTTCAATCTACTTCTTTTAAACAAAAAAAAATTTGCAGCCACTAAACAACTATACTCCTGAAGATAAACATAATTTCTCAGAGTAATAACAGGTACAAAAATCAGAGGGATAGACATCTCTAACTGCCATTTTTTTCCTGTGTCACAGTTCTGATAAATTCCTAGGAAGGACCATCCCAATGGAAGTGCCTGCTGCTGTTGCTGCTGCTCTTCATCCAGCCATGGAGCATGCAGCATTATGCAAATCAGGCAGGGTCGGTGTGAGGTTCTCACAAGACCTGCTGAAGGAATGTCATCCAGGTTCTCCAGACCACGGCAAGCAGCTCATCCCTCCCAGCAAAACAACCCCTTGCTGACTCTGTACTTGTTCTCCAAACATATGAATTGGAAGACCCCTCTGCTTAGGTAGAGTTCAGCAGATTGAGCCACTGCAGGTGGGAGACTTCTTACCTCTGGGGAAAAGGACAAAGGTATATATATATATATATATATATATATATATACACACATACATACAGCATGAGATGAAATAAGCATTCCCAAAGGACAGCAAATCCCAAAAACACAAACATGCTGACAACAATAAAGTTTAGAGTTTTCAAGCATAAAGAATTATTTATTTGTTTCCAAGTAAAAGTAAACTGTACTCCCAAACAGAGAATATATTGATAAGGAGCATCCTTAAAAGCCAGCTCAGTCTTGCTAGTAGTCCAGGGACTTCAGACTTCAGCTGTCCAACAATATTTACAATAAATAAATATAGTAAATATCATAATAATAACGATTAATATTTTTAAAAAGAAAACATTTACATAGAGGCCAACCTTTCCTACTGAGGCCAGTTTAATCTTGATTTAGGCCTATGACGGAGCTCTGAGACATAGGCCATAGCTGTTTATTGGGACCATCTGGAATCTTTCAAAATTCATTCAGATGAAATGCACCCAAAGGTCTCCTTCAGCTAGGACTTCAGGCAGATTAATTAGAAAGACAAAGCACATAAACACAAGGTCATGTTCAGGCTTGGCCACGCAAAGCAAGCAACATATAAAGAGTGTCCTAGCAGTAGCAATGTGAATCTATGGACACAGTGAATAAAAATTAGGATTATTAGTGCTCCTTATCCTGGAGTTCTGGGCCATATGTCCAGACTATGTGCTGTTGCCCTTCCTTGATGAAAGCCATTCAACGTCAGTCTCTCAAAGACTACTTCACAAAAAATTTACCCCTTTCTTTCTAAATAAACCAACAAACCCAAAACAAACTAAATACTCTCAAACGTGTCCTAGGAGTCAACCTCTGCCATACTTTTGCCATCCAGTAGCATTAACAATTCCCTGCTATTCTACTCTCCTCCTCACGTCTCTATCAGTAGACACATGCAGTTTTCCTCTAAAGCAGGCTACCAGGTTGACTGTCTACAACTATGCCCATGTACTGACAAATGCAGAGGGCCAGCTCAATGCCCATATTACTTGTCTGGATTCTCCAAGCCCATGAACACAGATGCTGAAGAGCCAATAAACAAGCCAACATGTATGGCTGCTCCACAGGTGCTCAAATGAGATACTTATCATAACCTGGCTACAGTCATGATAGAGAGGCCTAGAAAATTCCCAGAGCTAAAAAGTCCACTTTTTACTTTCTATCTTCAGCTATCAGGAACTGGAGTCTACTTGTATTCTCACACTTCCCACAGAATTACTCAAGCATGACTAGATACTTCTCATGGATGAGCAATTACCCTAGTACAGCCCTGGTCCTTCCATGATTTACTATTTGACTAAAATTATCCCAAGCCAAGCCAGCAGAAGGTCCTGTTCAGTGAAGTCCTACTTCTCTGCCAGGAGAAAAGTGGCAGATTGGAGATTCTGTAGCTATCTGGTTCTAGGATTTTGACAGAAACGAGTTGAAGGCTCTTGGCCAGGGATCATTCCTAGCTGTCATGTATGCAGCTGATGAGTCAAAATGGCATTACTGTGTCCAGCAGCTGTACCATGCCAGCATCCCGTGTGCCTAGAAGCAGAGGGTGCAGACTGCAGATCTGAAACTTGTTCTTGAATCCAACCAAGAGGTGTACCCGCCCATACCAATTTGTCTCGTGATTTTTTTAAATATACACGTGTGTGTGTATATATATATAATAAACCCTCATTTTCTTAAGGCCCCGGCTGATTCAATTTATAAGACCAGGCAGCTCAGGAACAGAATAATTGCCCTGATGCTCTAGTTCTGGTACTTGGGTGACACTGGGAAATTTTTCGGAAGATTCAACATTAACTATGAACATGTGGCAGTTGCTGAGAAATACAGATGGGTTTTTCTCCATTATGGATACTAGATGTGGAAAATTCTAGAAAACTAATTAGATGTCACTATATACTAGGGAAGCTCTGGTTGCCATATGATGCCAGGAAGACACGAGCTACTCAGTGAAAATAGTTTGTCCACAAAGGAAGCTTGTCAGTCCCCAAGGAAGAACTGCACCATGACTGCTGGAAGAGTCAAGACCATTGCAATACCATTTGTAAACTGAGGCACAGCAGTAGGGATGATCCTCCCAGACCAGTGTCAGTGGCTTAACCTTTGAGAAAGGCATCTGCTCTTAAGAAGGGGAAAGTGTGACCCTAGTGAGGCTGAGATTAGTGCCCTACCTAGAGGATACCTAATTGTTGTTGGTGTGCCTGTGATAAGACAATGTGAATTCTCTCATATGAATGTGACAGTGATTTTGCTGTCATTCTCTCCGAAGATATTCCTGGAGCTGGACGTCTGTGTGTTTTTCATTTCTTCCCTGTTTCTCCTGGTGGTGCATGATGGTCACCTCACTGCAATTCCCAAGCTTCTCCAAAAGCTGCTATGCAACCAACATGCCTGGCTCACTATGAAAGTATCATCATTAATAAAAGCATTGAACAGTGTGATTTTTGAAGACTCTCATCAAGTACATGGAATTCAAACCATGAATTGAGAATATAGTGACATGGACTATGTGCTGTCACTTGCAGGAACACATAGACACATAGGAGTGTGAATCATTTAGATTGTGTGCAACGTCATTCTGGAGAATTCTGCAGAATCTTTGACCCATACTGTTTTATTTACAGTGCTTTCGGCACGCCCCAAAGAGTGCTCCAAGATCTCAAGGATATAGATTATCAAGGAATTTGCCCTTGAGAATGCAGCAACAACACCTCTGTAACAGATAACAGATCTGCAGATGAGATAACAGTATTTTACACTTCAACATGGAAGTTGATAACTTCAGTTTGCCTCCACGGTGCAATGAGACTTACAGCCTTAGAAATTCAAACTAGTGTTCTGTCCCTGAAGAAACTAGGTTGAGATGCACAGGCTCATTTCCCACGTCACCGCAAAATGACAAAGCTATCAGGACTTAGCACGGTGTAAAAAAAGCAGTATTAAATCTACTAAGACAAGCCCTGTGATCTGTCACTTAAAACATACACAAATAATCAAACTACAAATTGCTCAAACAAACCTTTTATTGTCCGTTCTTGGGTAGAAAACGAGGAAAAGACGACTGTTGCAGTTTCTAAAAGCCTGAATCAAGAGCATCACCTAGTGGTGAATCAAACACCACATGCAAAAACTAATTGGGAAAATAACGAAAAAAGCAGTTGCCTTTTCTTTGAAGGAAACATGTAAAATCTCCTCTAGCTATAAAAGCATCTACTGGGTATTTTAAAAAGCAGAATTAATTTCAAATTTATTTTCAAAATATTTCTTATTTCAAAGAAATTGCAAGGTTTTTTTCATTTGTATATGAACATTTTTCATTTTTTTTAAACTTTCACTCCCTAATAACACCTAATGCCTAGATGTAAATTAACTACACTAACTGATTGTTGTATTCATATTTAAATTCCACAAGTCTAAAAATTAATATTAATTTACCATGATGTCCTGTATTTCTATTCTACATTCTATACTGTGCATACAGTGAATTTCATTCACTGAGCATTTCTAATACATCCAACAGATATTTTTCTCTAATTTTTTAAAGGTCAGAGTGCCTTGTGTGTTTCTTACTGAGAAGCTTTTAGAGTTTTCACCTCATGTATGTATCTTGTATGCATCTTGTATATATAACCATTTATCTAGAGAGAAAATATCATCATTGTCCTATAATCTATTTATTTTCTTTTTATTATCTTTTAACACTTTAAATTAACATTTGTTTTTAATATTGATTCTGGGGAAAGCAAGTTCAAAGACTGCAAAACCAGTTATACTTCAGTTAAACTTCACAGTAGACACAACAGAACTCTAAGAGGCAAACATTAAAATATACATATTTGAACAATTAACATATATTTTAATGACTTAAAGTTTTTAGAAAAAAAGACTGCCTCATTTAATTGAATTACCTAATACAAGAAAATGCAAAGAAGAGCAATAAAGTACATTAAATGATCAAGGGCATCAACCTCTAAAGAAAGAATTTTCTCATACTTATCACAGATAAGCTACACAATGAAGACAGAAACATTATAAAACCTGAAAAACGAAACTGTGGAAACCTAGCTGCAAAAAGGGAATGATGGATTTAGGACATGAACTATGACATTCAACAGAACAAGTTAAGTTATTGAGCCTAGTTATCAAATAAACCAGTACATAACATTAAAAAAGTTCTGTTTCCATAGGCAAAATACAATTTTTTTTCCAATCTAAACTGCTTCCCATAGCATCTGCCTTATTACCATATATTTGTACCTTAACTGGCTAGCAGGACTGCTCCCTATTACAGACCATCTTCCTCCTGTTGTCATTGCTTTAGCACAACATCCCAATTTCCAACCTCGGGAAGCAGGATTTTCCCACCTTACCTCCAGAGCTCTCTTGTAGTCACCCAAATGAAATGCACAGTAGCTGATCCAAAGTTTGCCATCCTCCTCCTCCTCACCCACGTGCTGTTTAAACTTTGTAGAGAATAAAGAATGTAAGAGTTTTGTCAGCTGCCACAGTTTCTAATGCCCCCCAGATGACAAAAGCAATAGTAGGCTATCATATATCGCGGATGGTTTGACAGCTGCGGATGTTACTGGGGTAGAGCTGCTTTCATATTGGAGGGCAGCAGCAGGCAGCCCTCACAGGCCAAACCCGGCTCTGTGAAGCGGGGAGCAGCAGATGCCGCTGCAGGGCCCCAAGGGGGCGAGAGGGTCACAAGGCAGCGGGAGGGGTGCTCTGGCCCCGCAGCCCCGAGGGCACAGGGCTGGCAGCGACGATAGCGCACTCCCGAGGGGAGCCCCTCACCTCCAGCAAGGCCACCGCGCCGGTGAAGTCCCTCTGGGCCAAGAGTTCTTCCAACTGTGGCACCTCCTTCCCTTTCTTCCTCCGCCTGTCTCCCGGCGGCGCGGTACCTCCCACGGCCGGCTTGGCCCGCGAGAGCATCTGGGCAGACAGCAAAGAGGAGCCGGGTCAGAGCGGGCCCTCCCTCGGCGGTGCCTCCCCCGCCGTGTCCCCCAGCCTCGCCACCCCTCACCATCCTGCGAGCCCTCACCGCCCCTTCGCCCCTCACCATCCTGCGGCCGGGCCCGAGCTCCGCGCTGCGCCGGCGGCGCCGTTGCCGGGGTAACGGCGGGACGGCGGAAGGCAGCGCCGAATGGGCACCGGCTGACGACCGGGGCCGTCCCCGGGGTTCCGCCTCCCCTGCGGCGGACGGCGATCTCCGCTGCGGCCCCCTCAGTGAGAGCTGCGCTGGTTCGTCCCGTAAGCCCCGTGGCTCTTCCTCTCCTCGCCTTTGGTCCTTGGCCTGAACATTCAGGTCCCGCACCTGGGTCGCCACAGTAGCATGGATTTGGGACAGAGTGAGTGGAAAGCGGCCAGGTGGAAAAGCACCTGGTGTGCTGGTTTACAGCGGTTGAACATGAGCCAGCGTGTGTCCAGGTGGCCAAGAAGGCCGATAGCATCCTGTCAGAGAGAATGTGGCCAGCCTCTGTACACTCGTGAGGCCACACCTCGAACCCTGTGTCCAATTTTGAGCCCCTCACGACAAGAACGACATTGAGGGACTGGAGCGTGTCCAAAGAAGGGCAGCAAAGCTGCTGAGGAGTCTGGAGCACGAGTCTAATTGTCCTAAAATAGTTTTTTTTTCACCTAGTGTTCAAGAGGCCAAACCACACACAGAGTCAAAGTCTTTGATGTGTTTACAGTTCTGCACAGAAAGGGATGCTGGGTGAAAAATCCACAAAGCCAGCATGACAACTACCAAAACTTTTAATTGTCTATACATTTTAGTAAACAAAGGCATTCAGGTCTATTGTCTACAAGTTACATAGTTCCCTTAATAATTAGTATTCTGTCTTCTATTGATTCTCTTGCTTTTCAAGCTGATTAATCCACAAACTCAGTCTTTCTCTTCTTTTGGGTCCGTGGCCGTGAGTCAGTGGTCACAATTTACACTGATTCAGCACAGTTGCTGAGTTGTCTTTCTTAGTTTCTTCCTTGTCTTGAGGGTTATGCCAAATGTCCTTGTGGCCTGCAAATTCTACATTCTTTGTGTCCACTATCAGTGGTACATCCTTACTCCCAAACTTTGTTAACCTCTCTTTAGGTCTGAGATCTTTGAGACATGTCAAGCAAGCCCTAAACTTTAACAGGGTAATTCTACTAACAACTAATTTGTCTTTCTAACACTTGGACATCACTTATAGCTTGCTTGTTAGCTGCCCTCTGTTTCACAGATTAAATATCTTTTTAATTAGTCTTGAAAGTATACAAAGATCAAACATCAAAGAACATCTGTTCTTGAGGAAATGTTTACATATTTGACATTTTGCAACATAATGATGAGGGGCTGAAGGAGCTGGGGTTGTTTAGCCTGGAGAAAAGGAGGTTCAGGTGGGATCTTATTGCTTTCTACAGTTACCTGAAAGAAGGTTTTTGCAAGGTGACAAGCTGAAACAGCTTCAAATTATGTCATTGGAGGTTTAGATTAGGTATTAAGAAAAAATTCTTCACTGAAAGGGTGGTCGAGCATTGGAACAGGTTCTTCAGGGAAGTGATGGAAACACCATGCCTGGAGCGTTCAAAAGATGTGTAGATGTGGCACACAGGGACATGGGGAACTGATGGACCTGCAGTGTTAAGTTGATGGCTGGACTCAATGACCATAGAGATCTTTTGCAACCTTCTAGGATTAGAAATGTCAGTGCAGAGGACTAAAACGTTACACTACTGCTGACTACTCAACTAACTAAAAACCACGTATCTGTGGACAGGACTAATGAAGCATCTGTATTTATACTTTTTTGCCTTCCCAGTTTTTTAACTTTTTTTTTTTTTTGGATGAATAAATATATCTTGTCATATTCCAATCATCTGTAATGTACACTGGCAGTAAAGAACTGTGCTGCTTCTTCAGAGCATAAGTTCCATATTCACTGTGTTCCAATCACTTCAAGATGACTTGACCTAGGAGTGATACACCCAACATGCAACTGAGAGATTGCTCTGCAACCAGGAACCACGGGAGCACAACAACACCATGATAGTGTCCCTAGCTGATGAATGTGCTTTTGTACCACAGGCCACAAAGAAGGAAGGCAGATAATCTGCCCTCCCACAAAGGATTTTTCGGCAAGAAATTAATTTTTAATTACTTAGTCAAAATGATAAAAAATGATTGTCAGTGACTTAGTCTGCTTTTATAGTGCTTCTCTATTATGTAAGATGTTATTTGTCAGGAGAAAATAAATTTCCATAAATAATTCTGAAATTATTTGCCCTTTCAGAGATTTGATTTCATATGGTCAAGCAGATAGTACAATTAGGCAAGATCCTTTTATTTTTTTAAAGAAAAAGTAACTAAAATTTAATTTTACTACATTGCTTTCTTCTGTTTTTTTACAGAGATTCTTTCAGAAGACCCCGTTGTTCTAAGGATCAGCATAAATACATCTAAAATACTGATTCAAAGGAAAGAAAGCTCTCATTGTTCTGCTGGTTTCTTCCATTTCTAAATGGTTCTTGAATTTGTATGTGGTAGATCCAAAGTTGGGTAATGCACAAGAGCTAAGATACACAAGGCAAGTGGGTTAGCTGTGGGCACAAGACAATGTCAACTGTGATAAAAAGTTAGCAGCATCAAATTGACCAAAATATTTTAGCATGTCTGGTGTAGAAATTTTTACTAAGATGCAATACAAAATAGATGGAGATGTTACAATTTTTCCTTATATGAAACACTAAGATAACAATTCATAAATTAAAGACATGTCAAGAAGTTTGTCTACTCTAGAATAATATTGGAAAACTGATGCAGTTCTTACCTTCCCTATTCTTTTAGCCAGTGCCATTATCCTTAGTCTGTGAGCTTTAAAATGATTAATGATCATGTTTATTTCCTCACAGAATTGCTGAGAGAATGGGAATTTACTTAAACTTATGGCAGCAAAAGCGAGATCATGCACCCGTGACTAAACACCAGGATAATCATCAGAAGGTGCAATGAGTGTTTAAATTACAAATTAGAGACTGAAAAGTGGGGTCTAAGAAAAGGAGAGGAAGGAGGGAAAGGAAATTAAAAAAAAAAAGGAGAGAAAGCAAAAGCAAGAAGTGGAAAAAAACTCAGTCGCATAAACTAAAGCAAGAGGTTAGGACATGACCTTTGCATCAGCAGCAATCATATGCTTCAATTCCCACAATATCTGGGTAAGATCATGTTCTTTCAGTAATGATGCTTCACCGTGTTCTGTGTCTTGTACCTTTGAAAATGCACCTGACAACATCTGACATCTCAAGATAAATGATACACAAAAGTGAGAGCAATGAAGTGCTCCCCTGCTACAGCTACAAAAGCAATCCCTTGAGATTGAAAAATGAGAAACGATCCCTTTAAAAGCAAGGAACTTGAACAATACTTTCTTCTTTTTTTTTTTTTTTATGGAGTCAGCAACTTCTGAGTCTTAATTTACCCTGGACAGACCACCCGTGTTGAGAGAAGCTGAAACACGTAAGTTGATGGATCATATGTGCCTTAAATGCTTTTGTTCTGTCTCTATTACCCAGCTCAGGAAGGCAAACAACAGCCATGTCAGTTAAAGACCTCCAAATGGTGACATGAAAATTCATAATTTTTATCTTTATTTGGGAAGGGGAAGCTTTAGATTTCACTCATGTTTACGTCTGTGATTTTTATGGACCTATGGGAAATGCACCTTCAGAATTTTTCTGATATTTCCAGCACACACCTATCATCAAGAGTCAGTCAAGTTAATAAAAACGCTGTCCTTGTATTTGATTTTAGCATTACATTTAATTAAGTTTTTAGAAGTTTATGTATGTAGAACTGGAGAAGGAGAGGCAAGACAATCCACTGGTCCAATATGAGTCAGTGTCAGAGCTGAAAACGCAATGCATGGTTAGCTGTGTCTGCACAAGCTTATCCAAGCCAGAAAGCCACATCACTGCAGGTGCTATGTCTCAAAGAATGCAGTTGTACTGGTTCAGGACGTGTGCAGATATATTTGCACAGTGTTCCACTGCCATCTGGATTTATAGGATCAAGTGTCCACTAGCTTGAAAATCTTGTAACTCCATCCCAGCACATAGTATAAACGTGTGTAATGTTTAATAAAAAAAGGTTAAGGAAACTGAAGTATATGTGCAAGACATAAATTATTACACACTCAAGCCAATTACCTTTGTAAAGATAAACAGAACAGATGTTTGCCCATTAAGGATGGCTTATATTTGTCTCTTGACAGGGATGTATCATGCTGAGTATATAACAGAGGCAAACTGGTATGCTGAAAAGGTAAATGTGTCCTGTCACTCTGGAAACAAAGTCCTTTAGACAAAGAAAACAGTAGTCAAGAGGAAAGACTTCCTCCTATTTATTTTTGTAGTATACAAGGTAGGTGGACAAATAATATTCACATCAAAATGTATATGTGTTGGGAAAGGGTTAACAGGAAGAAGACTTCCTTAATTGAGCTAGATGTGTATGACAAATCACGTATTTAGCTTCCTTTTCTGGTATGTGGCAACATAATAAATCAATAGGAAGATGGGGCCACCACCCAAGCTGTTGGTAATACGATGCAATTCCACTTTTCTTATCCTTGTCTGTAGTGTTCCTTTTACTAGATTGGTAACATCTAATGAGAACAGTCAGTGCTTTGCAGTGTAATTTCATTATAATCTGTGTCAGCAACTAAATTATGGCCTGAACTCTCAATAACCCATGGGAATGGCTATATTATCATGCTGTGCTATCAGGATCATGCATCACATGACCCACATGTTTTTATGTTGGTTTACAGGCTTGTTGCTTATCAGTTACTGGTTCCAAAGAATAGTGTTTGCAAAATCTTTCTTTATGTTCTTTTGTAGTAAATGAGAAAGAAAGAAAGATCAGTTCTGAAAAGTCAATATAGCTAATATGCAGCTGCTATACATGTATACTATATCTATGTATAAAGCTGCTATATATGTATACTATACAGATAAATTCATAATAATTTACTTTATTGTCCTCTAAGTCTAGATAGTAGAAGTATTGTGAAAATAATTTAAAAGACGGAAAAACATTATTTCATATCCCTGGTCTTCTCTCTGATATTGAAAGTTAAAGAAGACATCTTTATATTCTCCAGTTGAAACCAATAAGTTACTGACATTAAATAAACATAGATACACAGTGCTGTATTTTTTTTCTTTTCTGTCTGTAGCCGTATTTGTGATTCCAACCTCTAACAAAACTGAGGAAAGGGAAACTGAAACATTTCTATTATATTTTTCTTCAGTCTGATTTTTGAAATCTTTTTAAAGACAGAGTAGAAGCTGTTAAAGCCCCAGACAATCAATATAATTTGGAATCAGACTTAGGGGGTAGAACTTTAAAACAACATCAGTGTTTTTCAGCATTTATTCTATTGGCTAAATATGATCAACTATACAACACACAATGTCTCATGCATATTTATTATTAAAAATTCTAAATTTAATGGAAACAATGTTATCACTTATTCAAAAACATAGACATGATAGATTTCAGGCCACTGAAATCAAGGAAATTTGTTTTTAGAATTTGTGAGAATTAAGAACATAAATGCATCTGCTGTTATTTTTATTTATAATCCTTTTGGATTTTTTTTATCTCTCCCTTTTCACAGTTCTGCAATGCTGAAGACTTGCAGCATGTCTTTTATTTTAATGGAACCTCATATTCTTGTGTACTGTCAAAGTTCTTGGCTCTGGAGAAAATAAAAAATAATGTGCAACTATGAAAAACATAAGCTGATCGCAACAATTGTAATTAAATTACATTGAGAAATAATTGTAGCAAATATTCAGGGGAAAATTCCATTTTAAAGCACACTGTCAAAATATGTTATTCTGCAAAATAAGGTAATTGTATCACAATGCATGTTTCTTTACAAACTAGTGGCTTGAAAAATGCTACCTTGGTTATCTTTGGTGTTGAAGAAATTGAAGCTGACAATATGTTTGTGTTGTTTTTTGCTCTTCTTTTTCTCTGACTGTCCTTGAATTTTCCAGAAAACTGAGAGAACTTTTCAGAGTAGTTTTATATCAGGAAGTCAGTGCTGATTATCAGTTGCAAATACACCCTACAATATCTAGTTCTTTATTATCTAGTAAATCCTAGAGCAGAACAAATACTATGCTTTAAAGTGCTGTAGAACCAGGCACTGAAAGTGCTTTTCACTAATACCAGTGATACAGTTCTCTGGTGAGATAATTTGAAGTGGTATTTCTAATCTAACACTGGCTATAAGAATACCTAAAGAGAATTATTATGGTGTTTTGTAGCTATGCAATATATGGACAGGTAATGTTGGTGGTGAGGAACTGAATTTTTTCTTCAGACAAATAAATACAAGGCCTGCCTATCTGAATCTGGATCATCCCTGTGCTGCTGAAGCCAAAATAAGTGATAAACTACACGGATTCAAGGGGAAACCTCCATGAGATGTTCATCATGAAGATGAGGGTCTCAAGCTAATGTTCACCTAAGAACTGACTTCTTGGATAGACACTTGCACATAGTGAAGATATGTAGCACTGAGATATTTTTTACCTTTCTGTGAAGATTACAGCAGTAGCTGATGCCTAGAAGCCACAGCTAAAAAGAATGCACTGAGGATGTCAGATGCCGTTTTTTAGCATCTTACTCCTTAGATAGTGATTAAATCTCAGCACTTTTAAGGGAGAATAAATAGTTCTAGAAGATGTTCTTTAAAGTTGTGCTTTAAAGATGTTTTGTGGGTTGTCAGGAGAGATTACCTTAGGCAGGATATTACTGGTGTTTGGATTTCTTGCTCTATTTCTCCACTCATGAGAGACACTCTTTCAGAGGAATTTGCCTTCAGGATACTCCCATTATCTATAGTTCTGTTGTAAGCCAGTATTCCTAGTTAAAGCTGCAGTCACCTACAGGAGTCAAAATCTTTCTTTTTGCCTCCAACACATAATTTGTCTTTTGAGTTTCTGAACTGGATCCTTCACTGACTAGTATTGGAAGTGTGAGAGCTGGCTCATGGTTGGAGAAGAATTACTGAGATAGTGGAGAGAGTGTTCTAGAAAGATATGGAAGCATATTTCTTTGAGTAGCTCTCTGGTTTGTATCACTGTTAAACTCTTGGGTTTTTAAACTGCTAGATTGGACACTCTGAAGGAATTAGATGAGGTTGGCTGGGATCCTTGGGAGCTTAGCTGTGTTCTGCAGCCAGGACACTATGAATGGACTCACATTTGTGTCCCATCTCTTTTGTTCCTCCGGGCTAACAATGCCTTAAGCAGAGGCAGCAACAAGGACAAATTTACAGAAGCTTTTGCTTGTGGCAAGCCTATCAAATTTTGTGTTTTACATATCTAACTGATTTATTTACTTTTTCTTCTCTCCACCCTCATGAACATCTATAATATCAATAACTATCATATTTACAGTGCAATGACACAGTTTTTCTTTGTCTCTCTTATGCTATGAGGCAGATGTTACTGATCAGTATGCCAGGCAACTGTGATTGATGTCCAAAGCCCCAAGGTACAAGGGAAAGTGTGGTGTTTGGCAGGTTTCATGAAGAGCTTGTTTCATCCTAGCTGCTGCCTCCTGCCACACTCCCTGCATCACCAGATTCTTCTATCATGGGAATTCTTTGAGAGACTACACACCGCAGTTAAAAAGTTGAGAAGTCAACAATTAATTTGTATCATATTCTGGCTGTGGCTGTGGCATTGTGATGGTGTAGGACAAGGGAGAGAGTGAAAAAGAAATGCTGTGATAGGGCTATCATTGATTTTACCTTTTATTTTTAAAGGAGAGTTTCAAGCTGCTAAGAAAACCAGATAAATACATTAATAGATATGAAGCCAGGGAGACTTCAGTGCCATTACATACTCCCTGTGTGACCAGCTGTGTAAAATACTCAGTTCTACTTGCGTTATCCATGCTAACTGTTTCTCCCAGATAGGCTAAGAAGAGTATAAAAATGCAAATCCTGCTCTCTGAAGTTAATGATAAATCTCTTATTGACTTATATGGGATAAGTTTCAAGGACACTGGAAATACCTATAAAATGAGCCAGTGATGAGCAAATGATCTCCACAGAAAAGCTGTGTTCCGTTCTCAATCTGTGGCTCTAGCCAGGCATACTAGTCCACATGTTTACATGACAGACTGCTAATTTAGAATTACTGTATTATTAATTACAAATGCTAGATTAAATGTACAGGGATGTTTGTGGACTACTTTTATATGTTGGGTCATGATCTTCTCTGAGTATTAGAAAGATTCAAGCAATAGTAATTTGGTATTAAAACAGAATCAAATGAAAAGGTCTGAGCAAATATATCTGGAGTGTATTCAATGCCTTCTAAATATAGGCTTTGAAAGAAGCTGTGAAACTGCAGTCTTGTGTTATACCACAAGCCCTGTTACTTACATTGTTTCTGATTATTTTCATTATTTGTATTACAATTATTTCAGGAAGGTAATAAAAGTTAACTGATTTATTATCTGACAGCCTCAGTGTAGGTTTCAGTAGAAAAACAGAAGCTGTTGTGTGCATGCGTAAACACCCCATATTCAGCAAAAGCACACTCTAGTCTTTATTTATAAATTTGTTTCCTTTGTACCTAGAGTGCCTAGAGTTTTCCATAAGGCTTGTGTGTTGGTGGGGGGGGGGTTGCTGTTGTTTTGTGGGGTTTTTTTAGCTATGCCATTTACAATTTAGCTTTGGTCCTGCAGGTCTGTGAGATCTTCAGCTTTGCTAATCCTTATCTGATGCAAGAGGTTCATTCCACAGAGTATGAATATCTAGGGCCCCGATTTGAGGAGGTGGGAATGAGTGATGAGAGCTGTGCTGGCTGGAGCAGACATGTCTGAGCAGACATGGCATGCTTTGGTGTACAGTGCTGGGCGAGAATTAGTGCACAAGCCTTGTACTGAGTCTGTAAGAAGAAAGAAAGGCTTTGGTCTGAAGGAATCCAAGTGGGACATTTTTGACAACACAAAGAGTACTTCACTGTTTTAAGCTAAAGGAATGAAATTGGTAACTTATCACAGAAGAAAATACACCCTCAATTTATGAGCTCAATCAGCAGAGATGGTGTGGCAGTGTAATCAAGAGATGTAGGGCAACGCAAACATGAAGTAACCATCTGTTTTCCTCTAGGCTTTAACAGACTTTATATTTTATTTCCATTTTGAAGGGTTGTCTTTATGGTTCATTTGTCCCCTCCCCTTTCTTCTCTCAGCTTATGCCTGAGATGAAGAGGTAGTGTACTTATCAGGCAAAGTTTCTGGTAATGTTTCAGTTTATAACCTCAGCCTTTCCATGAGCAAACATTCTCAGCAACCTTTAGCCTCTGTCTTTTCCTGAGTTTTGCTGCTGCTATTTTTTCACCTTGAAGTGCCACCTAGTACACTGGAGGGACGGGCATAGGTGAAGGCAGGGAAGGGGATAGGGAAGCAGGAGAGAAGGATCGGGCAGCCTGTCTTTGACTCTACAGAGTGGAAATCTCTTTCTTTTTATCTAGGAACAAAATCAATGTAGAGTATCTGGAAGAAAGAGAGAAGACAAAAAGAAATGGGAGAGTCCACACAATGGGTCTAAACTGAGTGATGATGAAGCAAGTGGTATTGGTGCTGGCTATCTGGCCTTTGTTTTCCTCACTGCAGCTGCTGAAGCAAGTGGTTTCAAATCGGTGTAGCAACAACAGTTATGTGATCAATGTGATGCTCATGAATTACTCGGATTTCCCACCAAGTACTGATAGTTTGCAGTTAGCTGTGGAACAAGCCTTGGAAAGGGTACGAAAAGAATTCCAGATGACAGGTAAGCCAATGGGTGTTGGTTACCCCTCTCTTCCTGTGATTTCTTGTCACACTTTGGGTCACAGTTTTATACTCATCTGACCTTTAGCAAGGTGGTTCTCAGACTGGCTCCTTGCTTGCCCGTTTTATGTAGATCTTTTGGAAATAATGACCTCTCTTTTTTATAAATAGAAGTGCTCTACAAATGGGCAGAACCATATATGGTTTTTGAGTGGACTCTGGAGATATTCAGCTGGGTTTGGTAACATGGAAATTATTGAACTGGATCAGACAAGACCAGTGATCCATCTAGTGCAGCAATTGAGTTGCCCTTGCTTCCTCTCCTAACTAGATTTGCCTCTATTTTCTGAAAATGACTTTCCCCTTGACCCTATCTGTTGATCACATCATGATCTGAAGTGTAAAGATCTGCAGCCCATATTTTCCTTCATTTAGAGTCATGATTCTATTATTTATTTTAATATCTTACCTCTCCTTTCAACATCACAAATCTACTGTCACTCTCTAGAATATAATGGGAAAAAGAGATTCCAAGGAAATAATAGAAGAAATAGTATCTATCCCCTATCTGCCCTCTAGTTTAAGAGATTTTGTCCAATTTTATTGGAAAGTAGTCTCTCAGTTACTTCCTACAGAGCCTTAAAAAATTTGTCTAGTAACAAACACTAGTATTTTTTATTGGAAGTACTAACACTCAACAAAAGCCAGCAGTCCACATTAGAGCACACTTCACAGTCACTTCCATAGTAGAGGGGGTTAGGTTATAGGTAGACTTTGCAGAAGCAGGGAGACCTCAGAGTGTAAGACTGCTCAGACCTGTGTCAGAAGGTGCGGGATAATAGTGCATTAGTTATTACCTGCAATTCATGATGCTGTTTGCTTTTACATTTGTGTTACAGGAGAAAATGTTACAGTGGATGCCACCTTCCACCTCTTTAATTCATCACTTTATGTCTCACAAGCCTGCCGTACTAGCACCTGTGAAGGTGTGGAGCTCATCAAAACTATTTATGTGAGTAGACTTCTTTCCTTCTGCCTGGTTGTGCATGTGTGTCTCTGTCTTTCCTTCTTAACCCTTGATCCTGCTATTCAGTTCCAAAGAAATTTGACAGGGAAGTGAAGTTTTCAATGAGAAGATGTTTCTGTATGTTTTGTGAAAAGAAGTAGGCAAATATTGGAGAGAGATTTTGTATATGCTTCCCAGAGACTGTCTTCAGCTTTTGGCTCCTTTTCCTATGCTTAAGTTGTCCTCCTTGTTATATCTGCACAACTCCTTGTGTAGTCAGACAGCCAAAGTAATCCATTAAAAAAAAACCCCAAGTAACAATTACCCAAAAAGCCAAACCAACAACTCAAACACTCAAAACAACCTGAGCAGAGCAACCGAATCAGATCCTGATCTGGTTCACCATCAGTTTACACAATACACAAAAGAGAGAGCTGTGGTGAGGATGGGGACATGTGGGCAGAGATATCATTAGGCTGGCACTGTTACCAATGAAATGGTTATGGAACTATGCCCAAAGGGCAAAGATGAAGTGCTTGCTTCTCACTAGAAATCATAGAAGTCACGAGAGAAACTATGTGAATACTTTAGTATAAGGAAAAGCTTCAATTAAAATCAGTGCATTACAAGAAGCTGTGTTTCTGAAGATTTTCACACCTCTGAGTGAAACTTGGTCAATCCAATCAGAATTTTCAAGTCAACTGATCTATGACCATTCTCTAGTCTTTGCTAAGAAATTGTCCTTCATGACACACAAAGATACAGGTGAGGCCTCACTTGATGGTCACGGAAGGATTTTTCTAAATGCTAGTTTCATATGCACTTAAGTAATAATTTTTCTGATACACAGGACCTTGTAATACCAACCACCATATCTTCAGCAAGTGCAAACTCTTCTGGGGTGTGTAATTTCAAATGTGCAACTATAACAATATTTTAATTCTTACTTACTGTCTATGTCTTAACAAATGTCATACTCTTATCTTCATTTTTTCCTCATCCCCTATGTTTGTTCTTTTGTAGTTTCTGTAGCTCCTCTCTTCACTTGCTTTTACTAGGTAAATTCTGTGACTCCTCATATCCTACAATTTTCTTAATTCTCCCATCCTCTTCTCTCTGCCAGTCCTCTGCTTTATCCCAAATGACCCTTTTTGATCCTTTGCAGGAGTCTGGCAAACTTGGCTGTGCTGTCATAGGACCTGCTTGCACTTACGCCACCTACCAAATGGTCTCGTAAGTACCAATTCTTCCCCTTATATTGTGATGTTAAAGACGTCAGCTGCTGAACAAGGTTATTTTGTGAGTAACAAACCTGCAGAGGCATTGGTGTTTAGTATATTGGACACTTCAAGGTTTACAGTCAAGGCAGTAAGACATTTATGCATAGTTACTCTGTTTGGCAGGTGGAAGCTTCCCTTCCAAAGCCCATGGATAAAATCCCAGCTTTAGTAGGGAAACTGCTAGTTGCTGACAGTAAGTTGAATGATTGATTGAGGAGCAGCTGGAGAGCAGCCCAGCAGAAAGGGATCTGGGGGTGCTGGTTGGCAGCAGTCTTGACATGAGTCAGCAGTGTGCCCAGGCAGTGCAGAGAGCAAACCCTGCCCTGGGGTGCATCAGACACAGCATTGCCAGCTGGTCAGCAGAGGTGATTAGCCAGCTGTGGCCTCACCTTGAGCACTGTGTGTAGGCTAGGGCCCCACAATTTCAGAAAGATGTGAAGGTCCTTGAATGCTTACAAAACTGGTGAAAGGGCTGGAAGGCATGTCCTGTTGAGGAGCTGAGGGCACTGGGTTTGTCTAGTTTGGAGAAAGGGAGGCTGAGGGGAGACCTTATTGGTTTTTACAGCTTCCTGAGAAGGGCAAGTGTAAAGGGAGGAGCTGATCTCTCCTTCCTGGGATTCAGCAACAGGACAAGTGAGAATGATTCAAGCTGTGTATATAATTTGGACATTAGGAAGCATGTTTTCAGTGAGAGGAAACATTGGAACAGGCTTCCTAGAGAGATGGACCATTCCTTAAGCTTGTCATGTTTAAAAGGCGTTTGGACAATGTAGTTAGTAAGTGGTCTAG
The DNA here is from genome assembly GCA_013397245.1 of Thryothorus ludovicianus. Taxonomy (NCBI): domain Eukaryota; kingdom Metazoa; phylum Chordata; class Aves; order Passeriformes; family Certhiidae; genus Thryothorus; species Thryothorus ludovicianus. The sequence goes on from VZTB01004939.1 coordinate 272,374, forward strand.
TGGAAGATGTCCCTGTCCATGGCAGGAGGGTTTGGAACTAGATGATCTTTAAGGACTCTTCTAACCCGAGCCATTCTATGTTTCTATGAATAACATGCTTTAGCTTTTGGTCAATCCTGAAGTTTTCAGGACTGTATTATTTTTGTAGTTCTCTTTTAACTGAAATAATCTCTTCTATTCTAAGTCTGTCAGAAAAAAAAAAAAAAAAGCAGCCTGTTTAATTAGTGAAATACTCTCATTAACATTATTTATTACATCATCTATGTCTGTTTCTGGTGCAATAAGTAAACACCCTGTAATTGGGTAAGTGGACTTCACCTGGAAAATAAAATTTTGTCACAAAAATGCCAACAACTCTTACAGCCATGGTTTTTGCAGGCAAAATTCCCTGGTTTAAAAAAAACTCTGTACAAGAACAAAAATATTTTGAGTTTAGTCTGATAACATCCCAGCATCCAGGAATATACTTTTGTCCTTAAAAGCTTACTGTCTCCGTGTATAAAATTATCTTTGTTTTACAAATTCCTTGTCAGCAGAGGGTTGCCTTAATTTTTTCTCCCTAACTGCTGCTGTTGTACAGCTCTTAAAATACACCTTTGAAACAAAAAGATTTTTCCTTTGAATTGTAGGAGTAAAGTTTTTTTGATGGCAAAAGGCTGTCACTCTGTAGCACTCTCCCAACAAGGAGATTNTTCATTTTTTCCTCATCCCCTATGTTTGTTCTTTTGTAGTTTCTGTAGCTCCTCTCTTCACTTGCTTTTACTAGGTAAATTCTGTGACTCCTCATATCCTACAATTTTCTTAATTCTCCCATCCTCTTCTCTCTGCCAGTCCTCTGCTTTATCCCAAATGACCCTTTTTGATCCTTTGCAGGAGTCTGGCAAACTTGGCTGTGCTGTCATAGGACCTGCTTGCACTTACGCCACCTACCAAATGGTCTCGTAAGTACCAATTCTTCCCCTTATATTGTGATGTTAAAGACGTCAGCTGCTGAACAAGGTTATTTTGTGAGTAACAAACCTGCAGAGGCATTGGTGTTTAGTATATTGGACACTTCAAGGTTTACAGTCAAGGCAGTAAGACATTTATGCATAGTTACTCTGTTTGGCAGGTGGAAGCTTCCCTTCCAAAGCCCATGGATAAAATCCCAGCTTTAGTAGGGAAACTGCTAGTTGCTGACAGTAAGTTGAATGATTGATTGAGGAGCAGCTGGAGAGCAGCCCAGCAGAAAGGGATCTGGGGGTGCTGGTTGGCAGCAGTCTTGACATGAGTCAGCAGTGTGCCCAGGCAGTGCAGAGAGCAAACCCTGCCCTGGGGTGCATCAGACACAGCATTGCCAGCTGGTCAGCAGAGGTGATTAGCCAGCTGTGGCCTCACCTTGAGCACTGTGTGTAGGCTAGGGCCCCACAATTTCAGAAAGATGTGAAGGTCCTTGAATGCTTACAAAACTGGTGAAAGGGCTGGAAGGCATGTCCTGTTGAGGAGCTGAGGGCACTGGGTTTGTCTAGTTTGGAGAAAGGGAGGCTGAGGGGAGACCTTATTGGTTTTTACAGCTTCCTGAGAAGGGCAAGTGTAAAGGGAGGAGCTGATCTCTCCTTCCTGGGATTCAGCAACAGGACAAGTGAGAATGATTCAAGCTGTGTATATAATTTGGACATTAGGAAGCATGTTTTCAGTGAGAGGAAACATTGGAACAGGCTTCCTAGAGAGATGGACCATTCCTTAAGCTTGTCATGTTTAAAAGGCGTTTGGACAATGTAGTTAGTAAGTGGTCTAGTGGAAGATGTCCCTGTCCATGGCAGGAGGGTTTGGAACTAGATGATCTTTAAGGACTCTTCTAACCCGAGCCATTCTATGTTTCTATGAATAACATGCTTTAGCTTTTGGTCAATCCTGAAGTTTTCAGGACTGTATTATTTTTGTAGTTCTCTTTTAACTGAAATAATCTCTTCTATTCTAAGTCTGTCAGAAAAAAAAAAAAAAAGCAGCCTGTTTAATTAGTGAAATACTCTCATTAACATTATTTATTACATCATCTATGTCTGTTTCTGGTGCAATAAGTAAACACCCTGTAATTGGGTAAGTGGACTTCACCTGGAAAATAAAATTTTGTCACAAAAATGCCAACAACTCTTACAGCCATGGTTTTTGCAGGCAAAATTCCCTGGTTTAAAAAAAACTCTGTACAAGAACAAAAATATTTTGAGTTTAGTCTGATAACATCCCAGCATCCAGGAATATACTTTTGTCCTTAAAAGCTTACTGTCTCCGTGTATAAAATTATCTTTGTTTTACAAATTCCTTGTCAGCAGAGGGTTGCCTTAATTTTTTCTCCCTAACTGCTGCTGTTGTACAGCTCTTAAAATACACCTTTGAAACAAAAAGATTTTTCCTTTGAATTGTAGGAGTAAAGTTTTTTTGATGGCAAAAGGCTGTCACTCTGTAGCACTCTCCCAACAAGGAGATTAAATCCATCCCATGGTAATGGCAGTCAGGGAGCAGAAGCCTGTCTTGTGCCTTTGGACTCCTGTCACAACCCTTGGGGCTGAAATGGTGTGTGTGGTACCCAAAAGGGCAGGGCTAACTGGGGACAGTGTGAGAAGCTGCCTAGAGCAGTTCAGTGCTCTAGTTTTGGTACCAGTTGAGACTTGAAATCTGCTTGTGATCTTGAGGAGCCTTCCAGTTCAGGTTCAAACTGTGTTAAACTAACTAAAGGGCACAAGAGGAGAAGGAAGTGAAAATGGAAATCAAGTAGCTGCCTTGGTGCAACAGCAATCTGTTCAGACTTGTCTTCTTATCTCTTCCTTTAGACTTGAAACAATACTGAGCCTGCCTCTGATCTCTGTAGGGAGTTTTGGACTGTCCTGTGACTACAAAGTAAACCTAACCCGCCTTCTGACCCCAGCCAGGAAACTGAACCAATTCTTCTCTCATTTTTGGAGACATTCTAAGCTGCCATTCAAAACCACGACCTGGGAATCTGTCTACATTTACAAGAGAACTGAAACCTCAGAGGCATGCCTCTGGTAAGATCTGGATCCACCTCTGACCCAGCTGTTGATAAATGCTGTCTCCACACTCAGTCATGGTTTCTGCAAAGTGTTCTTTCAGTCCTACGCTTTGGGAGGTGCCTTACTACTACCAAGGAATGAGAGAAGGAAAAGATGAGTTGTAGCTCTTAGCTGTGGCACTTACCTGAATGTTTCTCTCAGTCTGTTTTAAATATTTTCAAGCCTCTGCTTTTCCTTTGGACAACATAGCCCACATGTTGTCTGTGATGAAAATACTTGTTTATAGCATCCTGAATATAAATAGTGTGACATGAGGGGCTCCTCCACAGGCTCCTTCTTTTTTAGGTCAGGGGTCTTATTAAGCTCTTAAAATGTTTCTCCACATTAATGACTTCAATTTGAAGGCAGTATTTCCAAAATTCAAACTTCATCTTTCTTTGAACAAAATTACTCCAGTGATTGCAGAATTTAAGCTATACTCTCACCAGTTTGGAGCAAAGGAGACAGCTTTCATTTTGTGACCTGAAACATCAGGCTGTGCTTGATTCTCAGAAATGCTGAGAAATGCAGAAATTCCTTCTTGCCTGAAAACAAAGGCTGCTTTTAGACAATAGACTTTTTAATATACCAGTATTTATAATTACTTTTCTATTATTGAGTCTTATTTAACTTTCAGTTCATGTGAGTGTTTCTATGGTCCTTTGATTTTTTTTCCAATTTTGAGATATAAAAAGTTGATTAATTAAAAGAAAATCCCATTTCTCCTACTAATTTGAAAGATAGCAAAGAGTTCCTGGAAATAACTATTACATTTCTAATTCTAATTCTAATTTCTAATTCATAACTGGAGGGACTTGCAGAATTCTAAGCAAAATTTATGACTGTGTTTGCTTCAGATTGATAGAAGCACATACTTATGGAATATTTTGGATGCAGAATTAAAAGGGTTTTTTTCTGAATTAAGAGACCTAAAACCTGATCTCCATTTCACTCTTTTGTAGGTATTTATGGACTTCTATTGTTTCCTTCTTCTTTCTTAGTATAGATGGCAACTTGATCACATGATGTAATTGCTATGATTGCCTCTCTTTGATGTTTTGAAATATCAGTGCACTGCAATCCCTACTCCTCCATGTTTGCAGCTGTAATTGCCAATGCACTACACACACCTTAGCTTAACCTTTAATTCTGCAGGTTTCATACCTTTCAGTGTAATAATTGCATGGAAGTTATTTCTGACCTTTGCAAGTGTTTCTTATTTAAATTTTTTTAATGCTTCTGACCAGGACCTTCTTTATGACTTCAGAATTGTTCAAGCACCTTTATTGTTGAATTAACAACAAAACAAATTAATTTTGTATCTCTGTCCACCTAATCTCATTCCTGATTTATCTGTAACAATGCATCTCATTCTGCCTTAATAGAAACTGTCAATGTGAAGGTTTTTGAAGTCTAATTTAAAAAGATCCATTTTTTCTAAAGCACAAGTATTACTGCATGAGTTAATTGTTTTTCCCATATATAAAATATATATAAAAATAAGTGAATACCTACAAGTGATTGCAAAATCAGCTTATGTTTCAACTATGCATATGTTTCTGTAAATTAATGATTAATGATTCTGTTCCTGATGAAAAAAAAAAGAAAAGAAAGGAAGCAAAAGGAATTTAATAGCTCATAGGACTGAGATCTCAGTGCTGGTAGATCAAAGGTTATGTAGTTTGAAAACAAAGAGAGTTCTTCTGGTTTTCCCTTTGCATTGACTTTATTTCAGATAGAATATCTCTTCTCAGAAATAACATATTGAAGCAAGAGTAAAATTCAGGAGCTGACTGTTTTTCCTTAGTCTTATAGCAAACTTTACTTGCTTGCTTTTTTTGCTGAGCTCATTTTTCCCTTCAAGTTTTAACTGATTCTGTATAGGTTTTTTGTTGCTGCTTTTCTTCCTTTACTTCTCTCACAGTCAGGGTACATGTGTGGTTTTTATCTCAGTTCTTTCTGTAGTTCCTGTTTAGTCCTTTGAACCTTCACATGTGCCTTCTTACATTACCACTGATGTCTTAAATAGCAGAGCTTCTTGGTTCTGCCTTCCTGTTAGTCTCACTTCCTGCAATTTCCTCATATCCCTGACTTTTTTTTCTTCTTAATTGTTAATGTCTTATTACATCATTGCATTTTCCAAATCCATCCTTTCTACAACCATGCTCAAATACCTCTGGTTGGCTTTCCAAGCATTTCTGCATCTTTCATGCTATGTATTGATTCTTTCACTTTTATTGCTGCAGGAAAGGTTTCATATCAGCTTATAAACACTTGTGTGCTCTGAACAGCTTATCTTGTCCAATGGTTGGTTATAGAAAATGTGAGGAGTTAGCAGTTTCCTGACAATATCTTTGCTCCCTTATGCCAGGTACATGAATGCTTTAGATGCTGGAATCACAGAGTTCTCTGAAAAACTCAAGTTCAAGGATATTTTAAGAACTCCAGATCTGCTTAAAAAAACTGTGAAAAATCCAAACCGGAAAAGCAATGGTAAGGAGAGGTTGAGGCTGCACTGTCCCTGCAAGTGACTTGCTTTTCCAAGGAAATCAAACCCATCCCTTAGGTTATTGGGAAAGCCTTTCACCAGAAATGGTGGAAAGAAAGATATATCACTTTACATGGATGTAAAGATAAAATGGCACAAAGTTCCTAAATTCCTTTCTTTATCCTCATAAAATATGGGAGAAATATCCTGGTTCCATAGAGCTTTTGGGGTAAATTATCCCATCTAGGCACAAGCTCTTTTTTTGTGAGAGATTCAGAAATCGAGGGATCACAATTTCTCTAAGAAGGGCTTTAAATACTACAAGACTATAGATACTGCAAGCTCTCTTTCATTCATGTGTTTGCAGCCCTGGTGCATTGATGGACCTTGTTTTGCCATTAAGGGGCACTTCTGGATTTAACCTAGAAATGTTCATATTGAGTAGCTATTATGGCACCACAACTCCTAATGTTTATTTGAGTGAGATAATGGTAGTGCTCTGGTGCAATCAGACAGAAAATGGTGCAGGTGTTGAAGCACCTTCTACCACTTCCCCTCAGATACCCTGGTTTTACTGCAGAGAGGTTGGAGCTTTGTGCCTGGGCCCCAGTACAGCACAGATAATGTGCCTTAGCCCAGAGTTGCTCTACTGCCTGCTACTCAAACAGAGGGGAGCAGGATGTTTATCCTCTTCTTGTCTGTAAATCTCACCAATCTGTTTCCATTTTTGTCCATTCTGTAGTGATCATCATGTGTGGCTCTCCAGAGGATGTCAGCACAGACCTAGGGACGGAGAAGGTGGATAATGACATCGTTATCATCCTCATAGATCTCTTCAAGTAAAGTATCACCTTTGCTTTTCTTCTTTTCTCTGCAATTTGCTGATGGATACAGATAATGGAAATAGTCTGAGTGGAACTTTTGTTGAAAAAATGGTCTTTCACAAAATGTTTTCTGTTGCCATCTTTCCTCATGTCTTGCCATTTATGTAACGTGTCTAGTGTTTAATTCATGGCGCATCCTCTACAAAGTCCCTTTTGGTTCATGTAATATTTTTCTAAGGCAGCAACAGAGCAGGTAGGTTTAATGTTGTCCTGTGGGCTCCTCAGTGCGGGAAACCATGAAAGAAGCAGAGTCCAAAGTCAGAATGGTCATGAGATATGGTTCATTTGAGATATGGTACATTTTTCATATACTCTGCCCAACCAGGCAATTATGTAAATAGGACTTAAGGTATATTTTTCTAGACTTCATTTATTCAATTTTTAAATTATTTATGTGATACAATTGTTCTCCCAGTTTATAACTCTTGCAATTTATAGCCATCTCTTCAACATCTTTATAACCACAGAAACATAATTTCTTAGAGAATTTTCTTCGTATAGAACCTAAGTTTTCTATTATTTAATTTCCTTTTAATATTGTTGATTACAAACCTCTTTATGGAAGACATCTGACATTAATTGGCCTTACCAATGGTATCTTTAAAAGCCTTGGCTCTATATGAGGACTGAGGGCTGATCTCTGGCCCTAAACCTAAATGACACAGCAGAGATTACATCTGTGCAACTAAGTGTAGATACCTAAACCAGGTGTTTTTTGGGTATAACCCCAGTTGCTATAGCAAATCACAGTCTGGAAGAAAGTTAGTTGCCTGGGACTGTGCTAGTGGTGTGGATGGATGGATGGATGGATGATTGCAAGGCAAATGTGTGTGCCTATGTCTTGATGTTACTTACTTCACTGTTGGTGTAGCAAAAAGAGCCCATGAACTCCTAGGGCCAGTGGGACTTCCCAGCTCTTGTGTCTAAAGCTGACCATAACAGATCAGCTCTGAGAAACTCTGGGTTAATAACTTCAGAGATTTAACCTTTGCTTCCAAACTGGATCCTGGTCAGGTTTTAACAGGATCTTCTCTATCCTGTACGCTTTCAGGTTCACCATATCTATTTTTCGGAAGTCCCTCTAAGAGCTTTCAGCATTCCACAATTTTATCCAGGCACTAGGAATCCCCATTTGCTTTTCCTGAGGCAACTGGCCTCAACTTCTGTTTCTTTGCAAATGCACAATGGGAACTGTGTATGTGACTGCTTTAACACTGGTGTCATAAGTATAATTGTTGCGTTACAATAGGTGGGGGTGACTAGGGGATTCTTTGCTGTGATATGCATCCTTCTGATATACCCAGCTGTCTCAGGCTGCTTTATATGCTGCCTTTCTTAAGCTTTCTACATACCTCTTATTTTGCTGAGTATCTCAAATCACATAATTCTTCTTAAAAAATACAAAATTCAGACATGTATTAGATGAAAACTCAAGCTAAAGGAGGGAGAGTAGGCAAAGTCCCATGCTTGTCCAGGAGTGAAGTGCCTCCGAAAAAGCAAAAGATTTTCTTCTGCTCTGAGCTGTCTGACAAGCAGGACAGAAACACAGTCTTTAAGCCTCCCTCAAGAGAGGTGGGATGCTGGAGGATTATTCAGTCTGGTGGAGTCTAATGAGGTTTCCTTTTCAACTGACTAGTTCAGTCCAAACCTGGATGAAAAACATTTTGAAATTCTTTAGGGTGAAAAGCGCATTGTAAAAGTCGGAAGGTTCAGAGAAAGGCAGGGACAGGGCTCTGGTGTTAGAATCCAATCAGATCGCCATGGAGCAGAGCCTATGGTTTCCAAAAAATCTTCATACAGTACTGACTGTACTGTGAAGTCAGTACTGACTGACAAAATAAAAAGATGATCAAACATGAATAATGAGAGAAGGGCTCATACAATTATTTTCTTTCTACCAATCTAGCCATAGCAATGAGAGATGCTGCCAGTTTACACTAATATCTGTTACTAAAGTCTTCTTTAACATGTGAATCTGATGGTGGCTAGTCTGTGAAGCACTTCCAGATGGCCTGTCAGGGTGATGAAACCAAAGATACCTGAAAGCTACATCTTCTGCTTGTTTTAGTAGAATTTTCAAGTTGACAGAGTTTCCTCTGATTTTCCTATCTCACTGAATTAAACAAATTAATCAATAATCTGCTCCCCTTACCTCTATGATGGTTTCATTCTCTACTGTTAAATGGTTTTAGTGCAACTTCTGCTGTGCTTAATTCTAGCAGGAATAATCAAAATTAGAGGAACAAGCAAAAAGAGTGTAGCAGATCTCAGAAACAGGCACAGTAACATGAAGAAACTACGATTGCAGTATGCCAATGAGAAACTGAGTTTTAATAAATATAAACTGTGCTTGAGAAAAAAGACGTAATTAGCAGGACAGAAAACAAACAGTTACAATAATAATAGTAGTTCACAGCAACCTTTGGGTGTCAGATTGGCAGATCTCCTTGATATTACCTTTTAATATATTTAGGCACAAAAGCTGGCATCAGGAAATGAGTGATATAGAGTTGCGTGCATGAAGAAATTTTATTTTTAGAACTACTGTTTTAACCTGTTAAATAACAATGCTATTGGGAACAGGTGGGTGATTCTGTCATGGATACCACTGGCCCTGTTGTTCAGTATTCATGGGGTTCTTGTGCTTTGCTTTGCAGTAACGTGTACTTCAAGAAGAACATCTCAGCTGATTACATGCACAATGTACTTGTCCTGACTCTGCCACCAGCTAATTACAGCTACAATACTGTAATTAGAGACTTCATAGAGGAGGACAGCATCCTGGTAAGAACACTATTTTATATTTGATTATTGCATTTAGTTCATTCCTGTTCATATATGAGGAAATGAAAACTAAAAATGCAGCTCTAATCATCCCCTATCATGCTTCTAAGATGATATTTCCTTATACTATTGCAGGATGGCATTTTGTCCTGATGTAATGTTGTCAAAAGATAGTATCATAAGGCAAATCTGCAGACTGTCATATTCCTGCTTTGTGAAGTTCAACTCAAACTTTTAATTTGTTTTGCAAGTGTCATATTCACAGGGCATGAGGGAGACTTACAGGCACATGCTTTTTCCACTCCACAACTGAGTGACTGACAATCTTACATATAGCTGCAAGGCATCACTCTTGAAATACATGTCACTGAGATTTGAGCATGGGAAGTTCAGAACTAATCATTGTTTACGAATTTGTCTGTGCAGATAAGTCTAAGAGATGACAACTGCTGCAGTTTCTTTCCAGTAGCTTTCCAGATATACTTCAAAAACAGGAACCTTTTTTTTCCATAGGAAATTATTTATTTTTTTTTTTAATTTCCAGAAAAGCAGAACCTATGAAAATGCTGTATTTGTTTAGTGAAACTGAGACTTTTGCCATCTGCCCAGGAACCCAGGTCTTTCATGAAGAGTTCCTCCCAGGACTTGTGGCTTTGAGCTCCAGCTCTCTAGCAGGCATCCTGAAGCTTTTGACTGGATTTTCAGGGCTTCCTGATCCCCCAGCCTGGGCTCAATGCTTTCTGCGTGCCAGCTCTGTGGCAGGCTGATGGAAATTCTGGCTCAACTCCTTGCCCCTGAGCTATGGCCACTGGGAAGCCCAAACTTGCTGGCACCACACTGAATTATCTGCACAGAAACTCCAATCCAAAGCCAGCATCTTTGGGACACACTGAGCAAAGCAGAACTGCCAAAGAACCTACAGTGTAGGATTTCTTGAATCTTTTGTGCTGGGATTAGTATGCCAGGCCTTTACATTGGCCTCCTTTAAGTTTTCAGCACCTTCCTGTCTTCATACATCAAAAATATATTTTGTTTACCTTTCTTTTTCAAAATGAGAACACTTGTGGCATTTGCCATCTACCCGCTCAGTGTCCAGCAGATTCGGGTCTTCCATGTTGGAGTTTCTGCCAAAGGGAGCCAATCAAAGTTATCATAGTTTTATGGCAGAAATATGAACTTTCAAACAGCCATTTTTTATTTTCTTTTGTTCTAGATGGAAGATGACTTTCTTGCTGGCTATTTTAATGCAGTGTTGCTATTTGGACATAGTCTCAAGAAATTTGTCGTCTCCCAGAGCCCAGTGTCACCTCTCAGTTTAATCAATGAATTCCGAAATACTACTTTTGAAGGTAAAAAAAGTACCATCCTATGCAGGATACACTAAATTGATGAGAAGAAAGAAATTTGATTTTAAACACTCTTAGGATAAGTCACTTCTACACTAAACAAGTCCAAGCCTTTCAATGAGTTTTATTTCCAGCCTTTTTTCTTTTTATATGATTTTGACAAGGATGTTATCTTTAGTATTTGATGTTCAAAATTACTCTGAAGTCACTTGGATGAGCTTTAATGAAGTAGTTTCAACCTTTTCCAGTTGACAAATCCATGTAGGCCTGGGTGTAGGTGCAGGCCAGCTGACAGTGGGTTGGCTCTTCTTAGTCAACTTTCTTGTACCTCTCACAGGTTGCCTAGCGCTGCTCGGCTTTTGTTTTGTAGGCCATGGGCTTAAAATCACAGAATTCAATCATTAGGAAAAGACAGAGGCAAAACTTTACATGAAGAAGTGAAAACATTGTCTCTCTGGGAGTATAGTCCCAGTTGTTGCTTCACATCAGAGATGTGCACCAAAATGATGACTGAAAGTTTTGTGTATATGTCCCACCTACGTTCAGCAAATATGTGCGTAGAAGTTTCCCATATTTTCCTAAGATAGGAAAGGTTGCAGGCTTATCTTTGCTTTAATCATGGTGTCCAATATCTAGCAAAATATAGTTTACTAATTCTTCCTGGAGACAGCCTCCTTTTCTGAATATCAGTAAACTCATCTCTTCAGTTTAAGTTTGACAGTTAAGTTGCACAAATGATTTTACCCATCCAAAATACAGCACTGTAATGCTCATCATAATTTATAGGTTTAGTTTTAAAAAAAAATCCTAAAATGGATAGGTGTCGAATCACCTTCATTCTTTCTTGTGATGGAGTCTGGTACAGTAGGGATTTCATACAAAAATTATTTTGATATTAAGAAGGTGGACCATGAAGAAGTTAGCATCAGTTTTTGAGGAGAAAAGGGAGAAGATAACTGCTGAACTAGAATAATGCTGATGCTGAACTTAGGAGAAATAAAACAAGTCATCATCAACAGCAGCAAAAGGACAATCTGAAAGTGATAAAAAATCCTCCTCTAAAAAAAAAAGGGGAAAATGAAGCTGAGACTTTCAGGAGTGGTCATTATTGGCTAAGCTTGTGCTCCTGTCAAGGCAGCTGACTTCATGGGAGAAAATTCAAGCTGTGCTGAGGGATTTGGGAAGTTCCACCTTAAAATCCTTGTAATGTGCTACACAGGCAATGTGCACATTTGCTGATGTACAGAGAGAGGAGGCTAAAGGCAAAAAAAACATGGTTAAAACATTATTATTAGAGCTTGCAAAAGAATAAGGGGAATGAAAATATCCTTGTATTTCTTTATTGCTGATAGATTCAAACTGCAGGTGGAAACAGACTATTTTGCTTCTCACTTCCAAAATGGTCTCTTCTAGGGAGGTATACTGAAGAAATCTGACAAATATATTTTCCAATAGCTAGAGGGAGACTTTCCTCTTCAGTGCTGTCAGTTCAACACATTTTATTGGATTTTGTAGAGAAAGTGTAGTGTGGTATTAAAAGAGAAGTAGCACCACACTGAACTGATATGTATCTAGCCCATACAAGAAGAAGAAAAGTATCCTAAGTATCAGGAATCCTTTTATTTATTCCATCCTTCCTGCCCCATATTTGTGTTTCTGAAAATTCAAGCCCTCTGACTAATTTCTTGTGTCTGCAGGTGTAGTGGGTCCAGTGACTCTAGATGAATTTGGAGACATTGATACCAATCTGACCGTGCTGTACACATCACAGTCTGCAAATTATGTATGTATGTCCAGGATGCAACTGTTCAACCTTAGATATGAAAGGAGAAACAAAATGCCCTGTACTATTGGATAAGGTTGATGAAAATAACTGCAGCAGAAATGGTGGAGTGCCAAAGCATTCTGTGTGTGCCAGAAGGGGGTCGTGTGAGGTGTGCTGGAGACTGACAGGATTGATGTAATCTGGTGATTCAGTAAGTGAAGTGCAGCTGGTATTTTGTGGGATTGGTAAATATATTTTCAGAGAGAGAGGAGGAATGAGAAAGAATATGGCAGCCAAACATATGGCTACACTGAGAAATGCACCACTGTAGCAGGAAAATTAATTTGAGTTTGGGCGATACATTTGTTAAGGATAGTCTGAAGCAAGGGACAAAAGAGGGAGAACATAACTACTGACTGCATTTCTTCCCTCCTCCTATCCATAGTACAAACCTCTTCTGTATTTCAACACTCAAAGCAATGAGACGTGCAAGGCGACTAACAGTCCGGATTTTATTTGGAAGAACCACAAGCTGCCCAGTGATACTCCAGGCACTGGTGAGACACCCATTAAACCTACCACCTTCCTCTTTGAAGCCAAGTCACACAGTCATGAGATCTACCTGCTGTGTGATCCAGCATGCTACCTTCACACTGCCCCCAGGGAGCTGGGTGCAGAACAGCATCTTTCCTTCTCCTGCGTCATTCACTCTGCCTGTAGTCCAGTTCAAAACCTGTATTTCTGATTAAGTGCTGGTACTAAGGCTCCCAAAAACTCGATACTGTACCAGTGATTATGGGGAATACCTTGGGGTATTTCAGAAGAAGTGACCCCTGAACAAATAATCTTCACTAGAAGATGGTCATTGTGTGAAAGGCTGCTTGAAAGGCTGTTTAGGAAAGGCAGCAGAATTAAGGTTCTGATGGGTTATCTGACTCTGCATTTCTGTATCTGATGGAGCATGGTGGCTTCTGCTTGACCCTCTATCCTTGTTGTATGGGGCTGGGGAGAGGACACAGCATTGTGCATATTCAGGGTGCTTCTCTGGAGGAGTCTCTGAGAAGAGCTGACTTTGAAGAAATACCATGGGAAATTAGGTTACAGCTCTATTTACACCCAAACTAACAAATCTAAAATCTCAGAAATCACCACCTGCTTTCTGAGTTTTTGGTGACTCCTAGATAGAATGGACGAAGCCCCTTGTTATTCAGTCTGATCAGACTGAAATTGTTTCCCCTTTTAAGACTGCTGCCACATGGTGATTGGTAATGGAAGGGCATATGCTTTAGTATATGATATGCAGGATAAAAATTATTGCAGTGGCAGTAATTGCAAGGTTTAGTGCACAGTGGGTTAGTATTCACCTGAGTCACTCCATCAGTGGGAATCCAGAGATGCTGCTGTTAAAAGTCCCTGCTAAAGGTGTCCCATTTATTTGCTGTATTGCTTGCCTCTATTAGGAAATAGGCAAAGCATAACTGGAGAGATAAACACCTTCTACTAAATAAGAGTCCCTTCACAGTAAGGTGGTAAAATGGATTTAAGAATTTTTATTCCTCAGTAAAGTAGATCAGATGCCCTCAAATTAGGCTTTATCCCTCATAAGAGGGATTTCAGTGGAGCTTTCATTTTTCATCTCTGGTCAAATATCTGTTGTCTCTTGGTATGACCATGAGTGCTATCTGTGCAGAGACAGCAATACTGCACTCATCAGCCACAGGGTCTCCCTGTACCAGCCCCATGAGCTCTGTGCTTTCTGCATCTTCTTGATGTTGCTCCAGTCCCATTCTCATCTATCCCTTGGGCCCCATAACATGCTGTGTTGTCAGTGGATCTGAAATATCTTTCAAATATTCCTTTTAGTACGTCCTTGTTTGAAGCTGCTGTACAAGGGTGGAAAAAAAAAGAGAATTGAAGAAAGCCGATGTAAAAAAATGTCTGTAGCTTAACATCTAGTGCTTAACTGAAGCCTGACACTGTGGCCAAGCTGTACTAAACTAATGTAAAACTACTTCCCAAAGGCAACTTGATTATTTTGTTTTCATATTTTTAAGAAAATAAACCTTCCTTCAATGTGATTATAAATAAATATATCCCCCCAAAAAGGAGAGTGGTCAAAGTTTAAGTAATCACTGTGCCTTACTAAAGCCAGTCAAAATTTTCCAGCCTGGAATATCTTTTTTTTTCCTCCAGGTAGGTGAATAGTGCAGACAACCAGAGAGCCCTGCTCCTTCCTAAACTGTAGCTGAGAACAGCTGACCCAGTTCTGCTGCCTACCTCTCTCGTAGTATTCCATGAAAAAAACGGGGGTTCATCCATTTTTTCACCTCATTCAGAAAGTTTTAACCCTCATTCTAAACATGGATAAGATCATTCTTCAGTATACAAACGTTTCTGTTTCCAGAGAACATGGAATAATATGTGATGCACTCTCCCTCTGCCTGTTGTAAAACTAAGAGCCAGAAGGTGGTAGCAGAACCTCAGGAAAGGGTTCCACAGCATTTCCATGGGAAACTATAATGTTTATTGAAGCTGCATGCCACAATTCACAAACCTGAAGTTTCAGACCATTTTCATGCAAAATGTCTTTGCCCATCTCATTTATATCTCATTTTATAGCGGTGACTTAACTTGTGGAGGAAAACAATAGTACTGATGGTTTTCATCAGAGAGCATGAAACTAATACTTAATTACTGTGAGGCCCTTAGGCTGATGAACCTACTGAAAGAAGGTAGATGTGATACCCAGAACAAGAAAAATCAAAGCTGAAATCTGGGTCCAAAATCCAGAGGAGTTCATAAACTGAATCCTATGTCAGATGCAGGCACAAAAATTGGTATGTTGAAAATCCCTCCTTAGTTGCTACTTGAAGGCAGCTAGTGTGTATAAATTTGATATTTATTTATTTACTAATTTTTACAGTTGATCACTTTTTCTGTGTGCCTTCATTTTTGTTTCTGGGCACAGAGAGAATTATATTTGCCTCAGTAAGGCTAAATAATTCAGCTCTTTTACTGTCCTCAATCAGCATGGCAATCTGCAAAACTGGAATCTCCTCTGCTTTTTTTGCCTGAGACACTTGCTCAGTAAAATAGGTACACTCTAGACATGTGACCACCAGCTGAAGCCTGTTATTCTTCAAAGGAAGTTGGTGTCTGCAGACTTTTCTTCCCAGTACCCCTGAGCTCCAAGAACAGACATGAAAGAGGCTTCAGTTTGCTTTTCCACAGTAAGACAATTAACATTAAGATCATAGTCAGTTCCCAGCCTTGTTCATCTTGTCTGCCTGCTCAGGATTAGAACCCTTGTGTGCCTTGTGTGATTTCTGGGTCCTCAGATACCTGAAAAACATGATTTTCAAACTGTTTGGCTCCTGGCACCTTCCAAGAACACTTTATTGTCTTTGTGCTGCCACCAGAATAATTTCCCTCTATAGCATATTAATTTCCTACTGAGGAGTACAGTCCACGTACTAGCACCATCTCCTGGGTGTCCCTGCAGATTGCCCATGCCTCAGGTGGGGATGTAAGACTGACTGCTTTGGGTCATGCTTCATCCCATGTTGAAAGAGGCAAGTGTCATCCCAAGGCAGTGCTGAACTTTACCAAAGCCTCTCACTTTGGATGTGACCAAAAAATATCTCTGGCAGCTACTGTGATTTGCATGTGTGTGTGAAGGTAATTTCTTAAATACAATATTGTTTTTCAGCATCCTCCATGAAGTTGTTTATCTTTCATTTTTTCTTTTCTGCAGGTCCACACATCTTGACTATTGCTGTCTTTACACTCACGGGAATTGTGATTCTGGTTCTGATCATCTCTTTGCTGATTCTAAGGTATCAAACCCTTTGGCTTTCTGTTTGTTTGTCCTTGAACAGTTTTCCCACTTCAACAATCCCTTTGGATCTTTTTTTGAAGAGCCATTCAGTAGCTTACCTTACATGCCTATGTGGTTGTCCCTAGTGTGAACTCTGGTATATGCCAAGTAGTGCTTGCTTCCATGGTATTGTTATGACAGGTTAATAATCAAGGGAGAAGATGCAACAAGGCTTAGGGTTCTTGCATCTACTAAAAAGCTCTGATTCCTATACATACACAGAAATATGTCTCAGACCAATCTTCAGATGTTTTTCCACTTTACTACCCATCTTTGTCTTTCTTGGGATTCACTTACATTTTTTTAATGTATTGGTGATGTAAAATTTCAGTCTAGAAGATGGTATTTCTCTTGAGACACTCTAAGAGTCAAAACATTATGAGGTTTTGTTGTTTTCATTGTGTGGATCCATTCCTTCAACTCAGTCTGACACCCTGCATAAAAATTTTGTAACAGCTTGGAATTTCATGTGGCATTTCAAGTCCAGCAATTATGATTATGGAAAAAGCAGAAATAGAAATCATTGATGCCTCCTTTTGATGGAAGAAATCCCATCACTGTTATGAAGTATAGGATTTTATTTAATCTTTAAAAAAATTATCTTACCTGTGCATCCATTTTCAGTCTATATCTTTGTTATATTTCAGAGAACTTCAGAAAAAGCAAGAAAATCAGATCTTAAGAAAAGTTTATTAGAAACAGATGCTACTCAGGTTCTCTTATTTTGAGTAGACCAATCTGCCTTGCTAACTAAAACAAGGGAAAAATCAAAGATAAAGATACACAACTCTTACACATCCAATTGTACTCAAGATATGTAGGAGCTAATAATTGTCACATCTAAGCACTAACATATAAACAGACAGTAAAGTTTGCAGTGCCTATGAAAATTATTAAACAAAGTATGAACCTGTAAAAGACTCTATACTTTTCCACATTTGCAGATGCATAAAATCTAAAGATTCTGTTTCGATGATTAGATTATTATCATATACATATAATTTTGATATTACCAAGCATCAAATACAGAAGAGATTTCTGAGAACTTTTTAAAATAAAACTTGCACTTTTAGTGTCAAAAT
The DNA here is from genome assembly GCA_013397245.1 of Thryothorus ludovicianus. Taxonomy (NCBI): domain Eukaryota; kingdom Metazoa; phylum Chordata; class Aves; order Passeriformes; family Certhiidae; genus Thryothorus; species Thryothorus ludovicianus. Next base: position 289,650 of record VZTB01004939.1, read on the forward strand.
AATAGCAAACTTCTCAAATATAGTTACTACCAAAGATTGTCCCCTAACAAGCAAAGAAGACAAATTCCTACAAAAATCATCACAATGTCTCATTATTTTTTCTTTATCTCCTAAGTTTCTAGGACACTTGAACTTTTCCACAGCTACCTGTGAACTTCCGACTGCAAAGTAAAATGTTCAAGTCCTGAAAAACATATAACTAAATATTAGACCTAGTAGATTGTAATTCAGTTTGCTATGTTTTTAATCACCAGCTGATACCGGTTTGAACTGAAGTGCATCTCCTAATGACACGTAGCCACACCTTACAAAGTAGAACAGAGGAAAAAACAGTTCTTACTGTAATTGTTTGTCTTCCTTTTCTTATGCAAATAGATGCTAAAAATGTAGTGAACAAGGGAATATTTGTATTATTAGTCAATAGTATAGGTTCTGCCATTTGGAGCATTTGCCAGCAGTCATCAGCCAGCAGTGTTAGGATTCTCCTGCAAACACTCCAGTCACTCTTGTGGGGTTTTTTAGTAGAGGAAGGACTTGCACAAGTAAGGAGATAATTTGATGAGCACTAGCTGTCTTGTAGCTTTTCTCTAAGACAGTGCTTGCTCTGAATTTTTACAGGAGAGACAGCAGTTTCTTTCTCCCATTTCCAAGGACTCTTCCCTCATTTTTACAAAATGTGCAAAATACAAGGGACACCCACAAAGAGGCACCTCATCACTCAACACCTCCTCTCCTGGCATTATATTCACATCAGTTCTTACTATCCACTGTTGATGGCAGGACTTCCTTTGGCTTGCATTTGTTTGTAGGGCCTCTCTTCCAAGTATATTTAATAACATGGAGGAGAAAACTACATAAAATCCAGATGGCTCTTTATGCTTTAAATTCTTCTGACCACCCCTGAGACTCTGGAAATTGCCTAGCAGTTGTTCTGCTAAATCTGTTCTGTTCTGCTACAGAATTGTCCTGGTTTAGGGCAAATTTNGAATGAGCATTTAGGCTTTCCCAAAGCTAGGAGAATTAGAGTATGCTCAAACTGAAAAACTGGAGGAGAGTCACAGGGTTTGTGCTCAAGTCTCATCAAACCTGTCACACCATCCTTGTGTCATCCTTGTTATAAATGAGAAGCTTGACTAGGCCAATATTCAAGCAGTAATCAATTTATTAATTAGTATGGTAAAGTATGAGTGCTGGGTACAGTCGGGGAGTTTTCCCTCCAATTGCACACTGATAGTTGAGTCTTACAGGTATTTATGGGGTACTCAAAAAGCTTTCTCAGCAGTTTCTAATCCCAAGTTTTATGTGTACCTATCAGCAGTTTCTATTCCCAATTTTCACATATACTTATCAGCAGCTCCTATTCCGAAGTTTTACGTCACAACGGTATCCCAGCTTCTGGGGTCCGGCTCCCAACAGGAGAAAGAAGTATCCCAGATGGTGGGGTCCAGCTTTCAGATGTGGGTCAGGGACTATTAATCTTATGATAAGGATGTCTAGCTTCCTTTAGTCAAAACTATTAATCATTGAGTTGATGTCCATCCTCCTTTTTCAAGCTGCTTTCCNCTAAAATTATACTTCAAAAGATTATTATTACAAAAATCTTTAAAGTTTACTTACAAGCAAAAAGGTACTTGTAAGAAGCAACATTCTAAAACTAATTTAAATGTTCTTAAATCAACTTAAGACTTATAAAAGTTAATTGTGAATAAAGGATAGATTCAGAGGCCTTCTTCCATGCTTTATTTTCCTCAGTTATTCAATTAGAATTCATCTTTATAACTGTCCCACAGTCAGGCTCCACACGTCACAATCACAAATACACACATTACTTGTATTTACCTGACATGAAACACAGCTTTGTATTTTACAATCCTGACACTAGATGCTTCCCTGTCCTAATCTCCTGTTATGGGTTTCGATTCACTGGGAGGATATTCTGAAAGACTTCTCTTGTTCTTCAGGAAGTACAGGAGAGATAATGAGCGCCGGTGGAAGAAATGGTCCCATATACCACCTGAGGAAATCTTGCCTCTGGAGACCAGTGAGACAAGTCATGTTAGTTTGAAGGTAAGAGAAGCACAGTGCCCAAAGCTGGGTCTTGGATTCTGTCTCCTAAAGACAATCAGTGCTGGGGTTTTGACATGTTCTGACTACAGCACCCTATGGCTCTGGTAGGACTAAGGCCTGTTAACTTTTTTCTTTTTTCTTTTTTTTTTTAATTTTTAATTTTTTTAACTTACAATTGCTGTATTGAAGAAATAGAGACTATTCTCCATCTATTGCTCTGTGATAGAATATACGTGTTCCCATCTGTAAAGGTGAGGGAAGGAATGGGCTGAGTATTGACTTCCAGTCTCAGTTTTAAATGATTTCCCAGTGCTCTGTTATGCCTCTGTAATGTCCAAGAGCATGAAAACAGCAGGTGGAGGGCCTGGGAGTGGCACGGATGTCCCACACTTTTTGTGGCATGTAGTGACCCTCCCTAGAGAGAGAGGCTTATGCTTTTCTGTGTGGCACACACAGATATTACTAATCTCTCTGGACCTGTCAAGTGGGGAGTAGGTGATAATTGCAAGTTAATTATTCTTCTTTGTTCTCAGATTGATGAAGATAAGAGACGTGACACCACCCAGAGGCTGCGTCAGGGCAAATATGACAAGAAGGTAACCTGACTGCAGTGTCCATGCTCCCTTCCTCACCTTTAAGAGAGCACTTTTTGGGAGGAGGTAATTCCACCTCCCCATACCTTGCAAAATGGTTAGTTCTTATGGAAGGAGTAAGCCATTTGTTCCCTATCAGCTGTTCTGCGTTTTGTTTAGTGACAGAAGGCTAAATATTAGACTCTATTAACCCCTAGCCCAGGAGCACAGGAGAATAAACACAGGGACCAGAAATCTGATACATTTTGGTACTGAAGAAGTGACTAGGTTAATGGAGGACAGGCCATATACATGGCAATTCTTGTGCATTTAGTAGAGCTCTCTGCCTGATGGAGGTATATTCTTGTTGAGTTAAAATTTGCACAACTGATAGATCTAAATCCTTTGAAGAAAATATAGCTCCAGTACTTACTAGCTGATTAACTGAAACTCCAACAGTGAAGCAGTAGGCAGGTGTTTCTGAAACATTTCTTTGTATGGACATTTCTTGGAAAAGAAAGATTAATTGCTGTTGTACTAAGCCTATGATTTTTTCCCCCATTGGTATTTTTCCTTCAGGTGGTGATCCTAAAGGATCTCAAAAACAGTGATGGCAATTTCTCAGAGAAGCAAAAAACAGAACTGAACAAGGTAACTGTTGCACGTAGGAAGTGGACACAGCAGGGTGGGATGGAGTCTGTGAGTGAAGTCATTGCTTTCCACTGTCAACTCCAACACCATACGCTTATGCATGTTTGTGAGGTGAACAGGTAATGAGTTCCTCAATAGATATGGCTTTGATTAGCTTTATCTTTGTTATGTGATCTCATCATCACTTCAGAGTCTGAATTGTGTGCCAGTCAAGCTGAGGATGAATGAAATAATTCATGCGCTGTCATATGGCCTTACTAAATCAATTTTTATAGCTGATGCTAAAAGGCACTGCACTCTTTTGGCTCATATCACACTAATTCATCAGTAGTGGAATGTTGTAGTTAAATCTTATTATTGAATGCCAATTGCAGCTCTTTAAATATAAGTTACTCTCTGCTGACTTCTGCATACAGACTCTTTCAACACGGGAGATTAATTTGGCTGCAGTACTGCATCTTTTCTTTGAATGGTTTTCCTTTTACACAACATTGCTATATTGTGAATTCAATAAACTCTAAAAATACCTCAAAGTAAACTACAGTTGTCTATTTAAATGGACAAACTCCATAATACTGTGCAGCATCATTACATTTTTATTATGTGCTCATTTACTGACTGATTCACAACATTCTGGCACTCATAATGGCTATTCTGGTCAACTGAGAGGTTTGGTAGAGAGGCAGTAATAGATATTACAGTGAGTTCTGGAATGAACTTCAGTATCCAACAGCAACCACTCTTATCTCCCTAATCCAGAAGGCTCTGGAATGACAAATGTCTTCAAGTATTTCACTCAGTGCCTTAGTACACTCTGGTTTAAGGGAAACTCACATATCTTACCAGGGCCTGAGATAAAAAGCCATGTCGCACAAATATCCACATTTCTGTTCTAAAAATGATTGCTTTAAAAAATGGATTAAATGTCTCTACTCTAGCTCCTACAGATTGATTATTACAACCTGACTAAGTTCTATGGCACTGTGAAGATAGACACCATGATCTTTGGGGTGATTGAGTACTGCGAAAGAGGTTCTCTGCGGGTAAAGAATTTTAAAGGTCTCCTTCTACCCCCAAATTATCATATTGCAAAGTAAGAAAAGAAATCCCCATCTCTGTGTCTTTGACCCTCATGCAGCAGCCATGGACTGAGCAAGTGGTGGCAGGTTTCTGATTCTACGTTTTCTCTCCTTTGCTTGGTTCTCTCCATCCCTCCCCAGGTGCTGCTGTCACTTTGATGGTTCTCAGCAGCGAGTGAAATGAGGTGGAGCCAATGAAAAGTACAAGCCCAGGCTGCAGTAACAGCCAGTATTTGTACTGTGTACTGTACAAATACTATTGGAAGAATATAGGATATAACTTGTTCTTCATTTTCCAAGCTGTAGCTGTTGTCTCTACTGATGTGCTTGTGTATCACAGAGTGTGCAAAGACAGAAGAAAGAGTATATTCCGTATTAGTAAGGGAGAAAAATGGCAAGTTCTGCATTATAAGGGAAAAGGACCCTTAATTTTTGTTTATAAAAAGAAATGGTAAATTGATGCTGGCAAAAGTATGGGATGACTTATGGTTTATTACTACCAATATTATTTCAGTGCTAATCATGAAGTGATAATTATCAGCTCTTCTGAGGGCATATATTGTCTCTGCTTCTGTGATTTTACAAAGACTGTCATCAGTAGCAGTGGTCTCTGGAATGCACTCACAGCAAGGCAGCAAAATAATTGTTCTCTCTAAGTTATTTTCTGGTAAACTGGCATACTCATGGAAGTTTACTTTTATCAATGGATGTCATCTTGGCTGAAAGAACTGTAAATGACTGGCAGGCAAAGATAAATCAGTAGTTTACTTTGAACTTGTAAGGCTAGGAGTAAATTGGTAGGAAATGGACTGTGAGCACAAAATATGGAAAATCCTCCCCCTTCCTCGTGCACAACTTGACTATTTGTTTCTCAGCTATTTTGTTATTAAGACTTGTTTTGAAGACCAAATTCATAACCTATATTTAATTGCAGAAACCCCTCTTTTCTGTCGGCCCCACTTTTCTAGCTCTGTGTAAACTTAGAATATATTTAATATCCCCTATTTTTTGAGTCAACTTCTGTTCTAGTGCATGTACTCTTCTATAAAGAACAAAGTTGCTGGTTGAAAGGCGTGCAATTTGTATACCCATATCTCATCTTCTGCTTTTTCCCTGAAAAACTTTTCTTCTCTTGACAGGATGTTTTAAATGATAAAATATCCTACCCTGATGGCACATTCATGGACTGGGAATTTAAAATCTCTGTTATGTATGATATTGCCAAGGTAAGTGGACTACTGACAGTGCAATGTAAATGAACCTGTCCTGTCTTGCTAAACTGATCCTCTGAGGAGTGTAGCTTTCAAGATCTTCTTCTTTCCTAGAGCTGTATGCCCTTCCAGTCTTTTCTCCTCTGGGGACAAGTATCCAAGGCAGGAGAAGCCAGTGGCTTTCAGAATGAAGGAGGAAATAGGGGCCAGAACTGGCTTGGGGCTATTTATAAATAAAAAAGTGAAGTATATCCTGAAGAAATGTGGCCCAAAGATCAGAGAGTTACAATCTGCTGACCAGTGGCTCCAATAAGTAGGGTTTATGCAGTCACAAGCTCTGCAAAACACACTGCTTTGTGGCCTCAGGTAAGGCATACAAAGCAAAACTGTATTTTTTCAAATCATAAAATTATTCTAATATATATCCAGAGGTGGGATCAACTTTTTCTAAACAAACTGTTTATGTACCGTCCTGATTTTCTCCCTAGAGTGAGAAACTCTAGTTTCTCACTACAGCTATCCATTTCAAGCAGTTCGAGAG
>VZTB01004939.1:309753-329132 GCA_013397245.1 Thryothorus ludovicianus
ATTGCAAGAAAAAGAAGGTCCCTCTTGAATAGACATTGACTGTCATGGTATTGAATTTTTCTTCCATAAATTACGAGAGCAAGCTACCTCATCTGAAATCAGGATGAGTTGATGTAATTATTATAATGAAATTACTTCTGTGCTGGGAAAACAGAAAAATATGTCCATTTTTACTTATTGCTTGGGTAGAATGTAGGTGTACAGATCAGAAAGTTCAGAATTTCAGTTTTAAATTTTACTCAATATCTCTGTTTCTGGTCTTAACCAAGAAACTCAGTTGCCTGTTTCTCAGTTTCCTCATGGCTATTCACACATTTGGATTTTGAAAGTCTGTAGTGCATTAATTACCATTAGTAAGTGCTTTGAGGTCCCTGACTGAAAGGCATTATGGGCATCTAAAATGTGATTACAATGGCAGTTTTCAGCAAACTAATTAATGTTTCCTACACAGAAAGCGATACTGTGATTGGGTTGCATGAAAAAATACCTTTAATAGTAAATACTAGTCATCTGTATTCCTGCCTTCTCTATTTCCACAGGCCAGTAGTAAAGTCTTTGAAGGAGACTGGCCTGGTAGAGCCAGAGCTGTTTGAAGAAGTCACTATCTACTTCAGTGACATTGTTGGCTTCACCACGCTCTGCAAATACAGCACCCCTATGGAGGTGGTAGATATGCTCAACGATATCTACAAGAACTTTGACCACATTCTTGACCATCATGATGTTTACAAGGTGATTAGCTCTGTACTTCTGCTCATTTACAACCAGTAGACACACAAATCAAATTGCATGATGTGGTGGATTTGGGAATCTGCCCTCTAAGCAAAGCAAAAGAGAGAAAAACAGGTTGAGATTACTTAATTTAAATATGCTTTCACTGTGCTTACTTGTACCAAATTTCCTACAGTAGGTGGTCACACATTCATTAATTAGAATGTTGGGTATAGTTATAAAATAAACACTTGTACCCAAATGGTGTCAGCTACCTTAAGCTAATCAATCTTGTTCTCAGGGGAAGAAATGTTTAGTCATGAACAAGAGGAACTGATAAAATCTTTCTGCTTTTAACTAAAGATGTACTTTTCTATGTCTGGAAATAGTGAGTTCTGACTTTATTTCCACAGGTAGAGACCATTGGTGATGCTTACATGGTGGTGAGTGGTTTACCAAAGAGGAATGGCAACCGGCACGCAGTGGACATCTCCATGATGGCTCTGGACATCCTCAGCTTCATGGGATCTTTTGAACTGAGACATCTGCCAGGGCTCCCTGTTTGGATTCGCATTGGAATTCACTCTGGTACACAGTAGTGCTAGATCAACAGTGACAATGTTGCCTGGTTTTGCACAGAATTAACACCCATTAAAGATCTGGTAATACACCATACACAGTTGCCCTCCTCATGAAGAATTAGGCTGAAAAAATATTCATAGAGGAAGAGTAATAGAAGTAAATAAGTCACTGTTTTGCTCTTGCTGTAGTGAAATAGCCCATAGCCATTAATTCTCAGCCTAAGTCAGTAGCTAGGATGAGCAATAGCCACTGTTCCTAGTGTGATTAAGCCAGTTGTATCAAATAAGCCTTCAAAGACTATTTCTTTCTGAAGTGGAGTCATGGCCAGCTATGCTTATCTAGGCAAAAAATGCAAGCCTGTATTTTGCGCTTTTGGAGGTAAAAGTTTTGTTGAGTCTATGTGGGGCTTAATGTTTTAATTTATCTATAAAAATTCTTTTTGTCAAAGAGGAACTCTAGATAGTGCAACAACTTTGGGAAATTCCTCAACCACCTCAACACCAGCTGCCAGGAGAGGAATACATCAGAGAAAGTGACTGAGGCACTAGGAAGCCTTTTGAGGCCCCACTATTCATCCTTGCATAATGGAGCTTATTATATTTTTCTCTTGCATCCAAACCTGACAGTTAATAAATGTACTTCTTTTTTCTGCACAGAAGTTGAGATTAAATACAATTAACACTGTGTAGCTGTGTCATTTTTATGATCTTATTGGATTTTGCAAGAATAACAGAGCTAGGCTTGGTTTGTAGTGGGAGACCACAAGATACTGTGAGAAGTGAGGTAGAAAGTATTGCCATTGGTGAGGAATGCAGAGTTCCCCCAGGCACTGCACTGCTTTGCAACAGTTAGACACCTGCCCAATAAATCAAGTCTCTTGATTCACCCTTTGTATCTCTCTGCATCCCATTTCTAGGTCCATGTGCAGCCGGTGTGGTTGGAATAAAAATGCCTCGTTACTGTTTGTTTGGAGATACAGTAAACACAGCTTCGCGGATGGAATCCACAGGCTTGCGTAAGGATTTAATTTTAGCTGTCAGTGTAACAGGGCCAAAGACTATTGGTTAGTTTGTGACCAAAATGTCTATTTTCAGATGAGAACAATTTATTATCAGCTTGCAGAAGTTTTAAAGATAATCCATATTTGTTTTGATTATCCGTTATTTAATTGTCCAAGTGACAGTGGGCATTTCACTGGGCAATGAAGAGTTGTTCCTTGTTCATGCTTCAGTGCTGGTAATACGGAGTTTGTAGGCTGGTTAACTGGCTGAGTTCCTCTGGAAGATATGATACTTATGTGTCTGGAATTTAATTTTACTCTATGAACCATAGCCTTCAGTTTGACCTAGAATTGTATTACAGCTTTGTTGTGTAAATATCCTGACTGTATATTTTAAGTTGAAGCAATTATGTCATCAACTTCACCATTAAGGAACTGTGGCAAGAGCCAGTTTTTCCTCCTTCTACCCAGTGTCTTCACATGAGCATTCTCTATATAGGTCACTCACAATTACTCTTTTCTCTTTTGACATCTAACTACTACAGATAACATTGTTACCTGTATTTCAGATCAAGGGCTGTACCAGCTATTCCTGCCTGGATATGTTCTGTAGTGAAGTCAGATTTTTCATACAGCACTGTATTGCTTCTCATTTAATTTGACTCTCAGAATTTATGATGATAACAATTGAAGTAGCTTCCTTAATGTATGTGAGATGTTTCCAGGCTGAGCTTTCATTGTTTCTTCATTTCTTTAGCTTTAAGGATTCATGTAAGTGGTTCTACAATTAGCATCCTGAAAAGAACAGACTGCCAATTCCAGTATGAAGAGAGAGGAGAAACGTACTTGAAGGTAACCTTTACCATGTGCAAGCATGAACACAGAGAAGAAGAATGGTAAAAAGTATTGTATAGTTGAGAGTACCCCAGAACTTAATTAACAGCTGGGGAACAAGGATTAGTGATCAGTTGGTATCACAGTCTCTAGTGGTTGAAGACACTTCTATAAATACAATGCAGGTAATGAAGAGGTCCCTTACTCATACATTAAAGCAACATAAAGATGTGGAGAATAAATGAACCATAACATTTGGAACAGAAGATTGTAGAGTGAAGTCATCTGCTGAAAGGGAAGATGAATGTAGTGTTGATTTGTTAATGCTCCAATATCTACCAATCCATTTATTTCCATCTATTACATTTGTTTGTCCTTGGGAGTTGATGGCAGGCAGCATGGCTCACCTCTCCCATGACTTGTGTTTCAGGTCATGGAACAGGCAGTATGTGTGCAGCTGCATCTCCCCCATTCTTCTTCGTCTCACATCTAATTTGTAACCCTTTGCTGTCAGCATCAGTTACAGAAAATAAGCAAAGGCAAACATGGCAATGTGCAATAGAGTATTTAAATTAACTACAGGAAATTGCATTCTAATCCCAAAACTGTGCTTTGTCTGTCATATATATTTAGGGCAGAGGAACAGAAATTACCTACTGGCTGACGGGTACTGAGGACAAGAAATACAATCTCCCAACACCTCCTTCTGTGTAAGATTGTTTTTTTATGCAAAAAGGGTGGAGAAATTCCCATTCTTTGCACTTTAGCCTTTATTTTTCCTCTTTAGCACTTCTAGATGTTTTATACCATTGAATTTGCCTTCAGTTGTTAGCAGCTTAATAGTGTATGTGCATATAAACATGTAAATATTCATTACATGGGACTATGTGTGTGCTGAAGGTTGTTTGTCTATATAAACATTTAGCAGGTTCTTTGCCTTGGAAAGGGTGTAAGACTTACAGGAGAAGCTGCTGATGTAGTAAGGGCAAGAGATGGACAGGAAAGTGAAAAACATTAATATTCCCACAAGTTTAGTACCAATGGCACCTCTGTGTCACACTACAAGAGGGTAACCACAAGTGAGTGTGCAGCTCTGTAATACCATGTTATGCCTGTGAGCTTGTGAGGAGGAATTTTTAAGAGGAATGAAACTTGCAGGATTTCAAGCACTATTCTGCTACAAATGGTGGACAAAGTTACTGCAGTATTGCACAGGAATAAAGCCTTTAAAAATTAAACAAGAGCTTACTTTCTAACATTTAGAGAAGTTATCAGTAAAAAAAAAATGAGGTTGATGTTCTGGAAATGAGCCATCATTTTGCATTAGAATTGAATAAAGTATAGTAATAGTAGAAGTGATATTTTTGAGCAACTGTGCAAAATTGAAGTCAGGATAACTTGTTGCAATTTTTAGTGTATATTTTGCATATGAGTACCTCTTTATTTCCTGCAAAATCACTAAATATGGAAGTTCCTCACTTTCTGCTCTAAACACCTGTGTACAGTCACTCTTCACTAAGTGGGAATTTGTTACCATCTGCTTTGAAATGACAGTGTTTCATTACAAATTGAAGCAATGATATTGCAAATTGGTATTTGTCAGATACTCAGGGATCCCTTGTCCTGAAATGCATAAGTAAATGTTATAGCTTGCTTCTCCTGTAAGTTTTGAGTTTTACACAGTGTGTCCTTTGCACAAATAAAATTCTCTGTCCATTTATTCCCTAAGAGAAAACAGGAGATTAAGTGGAATATGAGGGTTTTCTCAGGCCATTTGCAAAATAGGAATAATAGAATTTTTAATCTGCTACAGAATCTCATGAACTTTGTTATTTTTTAAGTGGAAAGTACAAGTGTTTTGGCTGAGCAGGAAATACTGTCAAGGCTACTTCATGATACATCTCTTTTGTAAACTCAGAACTCCTTTTTTAAAATTAATATGATCTGTTGAGACTATCAGAATTATTGAATTTGCAATCTTCTGGAATTCAACTATTGAAAGTACCTCTTGAGCTGAATCACAGTGATGTTTTTGTTTTCACTTCCTGATTGCCCCTTAAAAATTGTCATATGAGGGGTAGTCCAGCAAATACACTGAAGAAATTTCTGAGACAATAGCAGCTCTATTACTGAAGGCCACCTGAAGTTGAATAGTTAAAGTCCTGGTTCCAGTAATGGTGTTGAGAGCTAAAAACTATTTTGATTAGGATTGAATCTAATTTGTGTCTTCCTTTTCATGCAAGCGATCATGACTTCTTAAGGTCAATAATGACAGAGCTACAGACCTCTTGTGCAAACACACTGATCCATACTATTTGGAAAACTCACATGAAACTCTTGACTTCTATTCTTAAATTCAGAGCTGGAATTTGGTTCTGCCCCCACTTTTCATCAGTAGTGTGAGAATGTCATTAAGATAAACATGGGAATAGAAATGTTTAAAAATCTCTGGGGACCTGAGGATCACTAAAACCATGGAATCACTGATTTTTTTTCCCCCATCCTGTTGATTTTAGGGAGAATCAGCAGCGGTTACAAGATGACTTAGCAGAGATGATAACCAACAGTCTTCAGAAAAGGGAAAAAGAAGGATCTAAGGCACAGGAGCTTTCGCGGGTAGGTAGCTACCGATCAGGTACCCTGGAATATCTGCAACTGGTCAGCACAGAGAATTTTACCACATTTGTTTAAAACTGGATGTCTAGTATGACTCAAAAAGCTGCAGCAACTCTCTGGACAACTTCATGTGGAGGCTGGAGACTTATAGACTCAGTTAGAGGAAAGAAAATACCTTTTCAAGCATCCTTTTTACCGTCTGACTTGCTATCACTAAATCAAACTCTCTTCACTGTAACATTGAAATTGTTGGATGACTTTGTTAGGATACATGCAGCATGATTTGAGGTAAATGAAAATGTTTGCACCTGAGTCTGGAAAATAGTGGGGGTTTTTGTTTTTAGTTAGTTTTTTTTTTTTAAACTGTGATGGCCTGTTCAATAATACACCTTTGAAAATATTCACAGCAAAACCTTAATTTGTCATGATCTTTAGATGTATGTAATTTGTAGTTTTTATTTGAAGAAAGATTTGGTGTAATATATTTGAAAATATAATTAAATTTATCATATGTAAAACCTGGATATATTGCTATTTTGTGCCTTCTGCTGCTTTCCTCTGTGTTTCACATGTTTTCTTTAATCAAAGACTTTGTTCAAGAGACAATACTTCTGTTATTTACATTGGGAGATTATTTCAGAAGTATGGTTTCTAAAGTTTATCTGAATCTCCTGGGCCTGAAAAATGAAACTGTCATTCTTGCAAAAAAATACACTTTCATATCTTTTTACCATTCCTGTTTCTACCCCCAAACCAGAAGTGAAACAGAAAATAAGGAAATAAAATTATCTAGACTTCTTAACCTCAGACCTTTTCAATTCAACTTTTGGATGCAGTTTTACAGTCAAGCAGATTTTACTCAGATGACTCGTTCTTCAACTGACACTGTGGCACTGAAATTAATAAACAGCTTTAAAAAGCAACAAAAGCACAGGGGCTGCATGTAAAAGAAAATCAGCATTCACATGAAGAAACAACATCTAATGAGTGAATAACATTTGCTTTTGCAAGGGCCTTTTGTGCACTGCTGGCTTTCAAAGCAGAACTACTTCCACTATTGTCAAATGTTGGTCAGTATTCAAACAATAGAATTGGTGCAAAATCATTATTTTATAGTTTTGAAGAGCATTTCTGTGCAACTAAACAACATAAAAAGAATTAAAAGAGAACAATCCAATTGCCTCAGTTTTTTCTTTTTAAGAGAAGCTGGCTTTGTAAGAACACATCCACACATCAAAAAAAAAACAAACAATGTAGATGTAAATAGATCTGATGTGCAAAGATTACTAGAAAAATTAAGTAACAAGATTCTGTAGGGCTTACACTCTTACCTGATAAATGTAAATTCCTACACTCAGGAACATGATACAGATAAATAGCAGAAGGTGCATACCCAACAGCTACAGCTTTCACATTATGAAAAATGTGAAAGTCACATTATATATACAGTCATATTATATATATGCACTCACATATAACCGATCTGAAACTCAAACTGGCATTAATATTGTACCATCCTCTGTCTGTGTCTTAATGGAAACATTTGTTGGGATGAGGATAGGAAAAAACAAACCCTGATGTGCTAAAACTTGTATGTATTAAAAAGAGTATGAGTACAATAAAAATATAAAGTCTGCTGTTTCCTACTTCATGGTGCCAATCAACAAGCTTTGTCTCTGTGTCTGCGTTCTTGGGTGTGACTGCTGTGCTACTGGGCACTGCTGGGCTATTCTGGGCTATTCTGGTCGCTGTAGCTGAAACACTCAGCAAGAGTAGCTGTAATGTAGTGGCAAGTGCTGGGCTCATCAAGCCTGAAGACAACCACTGTGATTACCCAAAGCAGAGCTGTTCTGATATTTGAAGTGATACAAGTGACCTAAGTCCTCTTTTTAAATAAGAGTTTTATGGGTTCCATCCGTGACACTCCTGAGACACAAATTATTTTAAAGTACATGTCTGCTGACCCTGATTGAGAAAATTACTTTAAACAGTGCTTAGTTTTCAGCAGCCCTTCTCTTTCTAGTGTTCTTTAAATAATAAATTTAGTATAATTTGTGAAGAGAAATAGTTACCTTAGCAATGACCTTATGGACCCATCTTCTGGTAGATTTCTTTTTCACATGGTTCTGTCCCTGCACGTATTTGTTACCTACACACCACAATAAAATCAACTCTGACTACTCTTTTAAAAAATCCCGTTTTCTGGTTTTTTTTTTTCCTTCTCTCTAAGTGAAAAGTAGTCCAGAACAAAGCAGTGATCGGTATGGAAGGATTCCTGCAGCCTGGAGATACAGCGCTCTTACCCTGGGCTTGGGGCCAAGGCTTGCTACTTGGCCTGAACGGGTTGGCATGTGACCTTGTTATATGAGGCTATTACAGGCACCAGTATCAAATTCAAGCTATCTTAAACAATTACTGAAACACAAAGTGCAAATATCCTTTCAGGATAATGGCAGAATATCCAACGCTGGATGAGACAGAAACGCAGTGCCTCAAAATGTTCTGAATAACAGGTGCAAAGGAAAACCCCATGGAAAGTTGTCTCTATCTATAAACCTTAGGTAAAGTTTTGTCCTTCATTTCTTCTGCTGAGACACACAGCAGTTGTTGTTCCCAAAAGGGCTGGAAACTGCCCTGCCTGTGATGCAAAACGCATAATTTGACAACGCATCGCTCAACTCCTCCTGCGTCTTTTCGGAGGCCTTTCTTGGTAAAACTTTGCCCCTTTTAGGTTAATCACCCTCGGGAAATCCAGGGGCCCCACAGGCACCTGGCTGGGGACCCGTCTTCACCACCCTGAGAGGCCGGGCCTCGGCCAGGAGTGATTCCCACGCCAGCCTTGGGGTCTCCAAACCCGTATCGGGGACGAAAGATGCCGCCGCACCCGGAGCGCATCCCGGCGACGGGCGCGGGGAACAACCGTCCCCAGCAGGGCCAGCTCCAGCACGGGCCGCTGCGGCCGGGGCGGGCGCCGGAGGAGGCGGGGGCAGCGGCGAGACCTGCCCTGAGCCAGGGAACTTCTTAAAGTCCCGCCGCCTCCCGGCGTTCGGAGGAGTCGTGGGGGAGCGGCGGCATGGCCCGGGCGGGCGGCGGCGTGTGCCGCTGCTGCTGGGCGCTCGTCCTCCTGTGGGCGGCGGCGGGCAGCCGCGCAGGTGAGGCGAGCGGGGGCGCGGGGGGTGGCCGGCCAAAGCCCCCTCGCCGTGGTGGGTGGGACGAAAGGAGTCACCGGGGCTGCCCCGCGAGTGCTCCCAGCCCCGGGGTCGCCAGACGGTCGGGAGGGGTAGCCCGTCTCGGGCTTGGCTGCGGNCGCCTGCCCGGCGGCCGGGCCGCCTCGCGGGTGTTCGGTGCCGGCGCTTTCTAAACACCCTCACAGTTCCCAGAGGGGGCGCGGGGAATCCAACTGGGGATCCAACAGGTGGGAAATTGCCTTGAGCTCCCAGCCGAGCTGGCTTTCAGTCTCATATGCAGGCACGGGAATCGTTCAGGATGAAGACTTCGTTGTGTTGCTACACACGGCCTACAGCATGCTGTAATTTGTGACTGACAGAGTTTTAGTGCTACCTTGTGGGTGTAGGTCACGGTCTGTGCTTCAGAACTCGTACGGAGTCCAAGAATGGCTTGAGTTGGAAGGGACCTTAAGGATCATCTTGTTCCAACCACGCTGCCTCGGGCAGGAACACAGAATCCTGCTCTTTTGCTGCTTTCAATAAATTCCGGAGAATTTAAGGTCTGGGTTTGGTGCTTATATTCCAGGAATTTCCCAGTTAATGTATTAAGTGCAACAAACCAAGGAGAAATCCATGTAACAGCTGTTTCAATGGGTGAAAAATGTTGTAAGTATATCATTTTATGGGCAGTCCTGTCTTATCTTGCAGACAGACTTTTAAAACTTTACCTGGATTGGCAAAAACTTCAGTTAGGAGGACCAAAAGAAGGGTCAGCTGTGAATTATCTAGGGGAAATGAAGGGAAGTTTAGGGTATGAGGTAGTTTCACCTAATGCCCAACTGATTTCTAACATTATAATTGAATTACTGGTAGAAAATTACAAAGGAGCAAATAGAAATGCCTTTAGGCTATTTAATAGAGTAAATGGATTTTTTAAAATTGATTCATTGTTCTTTAGCATTTTGAATGCCTTGAAGGTTATTAATCATACACTTTGGAAAATGTTTCTAGAGAATATTCTTTAATATGATTTAAATTGAGGTGCTCTGAGATTAGTAAAGCTACTTGTTGAATGGTTATTTTTGTTTCCTCTGGGTGACCTATACTAGGTACCTATAACTGTTTTGGCGAATTTGCTGCATTTGCTAAGCTTTACTAGTAAGTATCCTTGTGAACATGAATACCATACAAGACTGAAATTCTTAATTGATAAGTCATATTTGAATATTGCTTTTTGCTGATGTAAGCACAGAAATCAGAAGATTAGGCTTCAAATAATGACAAGCCTGTTGGAAATAAATTGAAAAATTACTTAGACCTGAAATGCCTGAGGAAATAGGATGAATTAAGGCCAGTAGACTAGAAAACACAAATAGCTTACATTCAGGCAGATCAAGACAGCATTTACTACTTTATTTGAAAATTACTGGGCTTTGTGTTAATTTCTTTTGTGGTTTAAGCTAATCTCCAAAGAAGCCCTGAAATACTTTAGTTTTGTAATAGATTGCAATCATAATTGTGTGTTGAAATCTCTCGTGTTCTTTAGAGTCATACAGCCTTTTAAAAGTAGTTAAAAGGATGATTCTAAAAAAAAATGAACACATGGATCGACAGGGTCACAGGAATGCCACAAAGGTCATCAGAGGGATAGAGCACCTCTCCTACAAAGACAGACTGAGGGAGCTGGGGTTGTTCAGCCTGGAGAAGAGAAGGCTCTGGAGAGACCTCAGTGCAGCCTTTCAGCACCCGGAGGGGCATTGTAAAAAGGAGGGAAATAACTTATATGAAAGGCAGTGGTTTTAGACTGAAGGAGGGCAGATTGGGATTAGGTAAAGGAAGAAATTCTTTACTGTGAGGGTGGTGAGGCACTGGCACAGGTTGCCCATGTATGTTGTAGATGCTCCATCCCTGGAAGTGTTCAAGGCCAGGTTGGATGGGGCCTTGAGCAACCTGGATGAGTGAAAGGTGACCCTGCCTATGGCAGGAACGTTGGAACAAGGTAATTTTTAAGGTCACTTTCAACCTTTAACATTGTGTGATTCTATACAATTTTTAATGGAAGAATAGGTTATGCTCTTTCAAATTAAAAAATTGAACAGAAACACCCTTATTATGGTTGACTTGAAATATTTAAATGCTATGCTATGATAATGTAATCTTTACTATTGAACGTTGGTTGTAGGGGAGGGTATACTGAAATCAAATGTGCAATTTTGTTCTAGATTTTTTTGTATTTTAAAGTGATTCAAATTTCAGTGAAACAGGAGAGTGATATCTTCCCTATTTAGTGCAAAGTTTATAGGCAGAACCTATGAAGAACACCTCTACAAAAAAAATAGGTTAACTTATGAAAAGCTACTGATAAAAATTAGTAGTTAAATTAGTAAAATTAGTAGTTAAGGAAACCAGTAATTTTCATATTAGTAGGAGATGCTCACAATTGTTAATTTAGCTTGTTATGTGTGAACTAACCAGTGTTCCATTGCTTGTGAGTTGGCTTGTTTGTCAGACTAAGAAAAAATACAAATATTATTTCTCACCCCTGACCTTGTAGTTCTTTCATCTGCAAGGAAAAGAGTTCTCATTTCTCTAATTATCAAGTCCAGTAACCTAACTTGATGCATGTATGTTTTAAAAGCAACTTAGAGCTGAGAAAGCATAAGGAAAAGCAGCTGTTGCATATTGCCAAATAATTTTTGCTGGCATTCTTAAGGCATGCCAGATGTTATTTTTGTAGTTCTAATTTATTTAATAAATATTAGTGTGCTTGTTAGATTGTCTTGGGCCATCTCTGTACTGCTTTTCTTTCGTTTTTCATATTCTCTGTCAATTCAGTTCTTTTATTGCAAATTACTGCCATTCCTTCATGTCCTCTTCAGCATCTGCTTTCCTCATGTTTCATCCTGTGTCAGTCCTCTATCTTAGTATTTCCTTTAATTGCTTGTTTCATATTCTAATGCACTTGTATGTATTTCTACTCTCCCACTACCACCAAGTAAAGGACAATGGCCAGTTTTAACATAACTCTGGAAATGCCTGTACTGAGCCCAAGAGGTAGAGAACAGATTTGGTGTTTCAGCTTAAAACCCAAAGGGACCACTACCACCTCCTATTCCTGGCTGAAATATGTTCCTTTTTATATAATTTAGGGAATAATTTTGACAAAAAGCAGATAGTTCTCACTTGCTGTTGAAATTCCAGTGCTCTCCCAGCTATAGTTGCTGTTTCTGGATCTATTTTTGGCAGAAGGGTTGATGTATCTTTAAAAGCAGGCAGCTTGAAGGAAGGCTCTTCCCAGTCCCTGCTGTCTGCAGAAAGGAGAAGAAACTCTTTTTTCCAGGCCTGTTCTCTCATTGCACTTCTGCACGTCTCTCTCCCACCCCACTGGTGGTTGTAGTGAAGCTCTGCATTGCTGGTGCTGTGCAGTTCTCCTGGCCTACCCTGTCCCCTGGGATTTTGACTCATTCATTGCAGATAGTGTGTGCTTTAGTGTTATTGAGATTATTCCTAGCAACACTCTTGTGGAATAGTTACAGATTATCACAGTCTTTGATTATCAGAGTCCTAGTAGGTGGAACACTTGGAAGTCTTAACTTTGGTGATGAAAGAATGATTTGTAGGTTAATGGAGACATTACGATTTTTTTATATTCAAAAATTGACCAATATGACTGCTGAGATAAGAGGTACTAGGGCCCCTGCCTCACCCTCCAAAAAAAAAAAAAAGTAAAAATGCCATTCTTGTTCAGTAGGAAGGCTCTTGTTTTTTTCATAAAACAGGATTGTTTGGAAATGTGCACATGCTTCTTGTATATTTATATTCTATGTTATACTTCTGGATGGTTTTCTTGACAAAGGCAGTCCTACTTGTTTAGATGAACTCAGAACAGAATTTTAACACATTAGATGGTTCAAAATGCTGTGATTATATTGTAGTGTAGACAAGTTTATAAGCTTGTAGTTTTAACTCCAACTGCAAGGTGAAGTGAGATGATGAGTGAATCAAAAGAAAAAGCAGTAATGGGAAATAGTTTTTTCTGGCATTGTTGTTAAACTATAACAGCTACCTTGATCCTATTCCTCTCAAGGTTTGTCAACAGGTTAAATTTTCCTGTAATTTAATGTTTCCCTTTCCCTCCCATCCTCTTTGAGTCCTGGTTTTCTTTAGATTAAATTTGTCATGTAGGGAAGCTGGAGCAGGGCAGACTCCAGGGGTAATTGAAAAGTTTGTTTTGACTTTTGAAAATACCTCTGCATGTTCTCTGGCATGTTGATGTGCTCTGGCAGAGCATGAAAAAAAGAACCTCAGCCTGCTGTGTAAGAGTACCTGTGTCAGATGGGTCTATCTGGCTTTGGCATCAGCTTTCTTTTCCAAAGGAAAGCAACAGATATTTTGCTTTAGGCAGACACAGTTTCTCTATAGGTGTAATAGGTATTCTGACATATCTACTTAGTTTGCGGGCACTAATAGCAATACCCAGCTGCCCTGATTCCTCTTGACTTCAAGCCACCTCTCCACAGCCTCCTGAAGAGAGGGAAAGATGGTCATGGTTTGTCTTACTTTATTCTTTCTCTTTTTATCTGTTCCTCAACATCTTTGTTTACTGTGCAAGTAGTCTCTCCTCTGCCCTGCAATGGGCTTCTTGGTTGGAATCAGCTCTCCCATTTACTGCTGGGCAGGTGAGTTGTGTTCTTCTCTCACCCTTTGCATCATCCCCTCACAGAACTTCCTTTTCCCTGATTTTTTTTGGTATGTAAGCTTTAGCTTTGTAACGTGGTCTTCAGCTTTCATCAGTGATGACCCTTATCAGCTTGCTCTTCTGTTTACAGATTTTTCAGTCTGAGTGATTCCCATGTTTACTTTTAACCTAAAGTCGAAATTACTGCTTCTATTACTAGAAGGTAGTTAAGGAGACAACAGAAGACTAAGCTCCCAGCTGCTTGAAGAGTTACTGAAAGTCTGTTGTGTCTGTCCTTCAAATAGCCTCCGTGCCTGGCAGATGAACAATGTGGTTTTAAACACTGTGTTCCAAGTCCCTGAAATGGCTTCATCTCTTAATAGACTCAAGTAACAACTTCTTTTCATAGAATATAGAAGAAGCAAAGATCTTTCATTACTAAAATTCTGGTTCTGCCAATGCATTTTCTGTTCCTATGAGAAGTGCCTCTAGTACATCCTGGAGACTGACCTAGTGCACAGTGGTACAAAGCCTAGCTGGAGGCTGGTAACAAGTGGTCTGTGCCAGTGGTTAATACTGGTCAGCATCTTCCTTGATGACCTCAGTGATGGGGCAGAGGGTACCCTCAATATGCCAGAGGGCTGTGCAGCTATTCAGAAGGGCTGTTTATGAATTTATCCCTTAAAACTTCTCTAATATTTCTGGGACTTCTGACATACAATTTTTTAACTGTTCTCACAGTGGTGTAGTAGTGATTTGATCAGTCATGCAAGGAGAGCTGATGTAATCACAGCCCATCTTAGGGAGGATTCAATCACAGTTGTAGAGCATGGGACTTTTTTGATCGTGTTGTTGTGTGGTTTGATGTGTTCTCTTTTTTTCAGAAAGCAGTCTACCTTGCTCTTTGTTCTTCAGCTTTGCAGGATTAAAACACAAGTAAAAAAGAATGTTTCTTAAAACAGCAGTTCAAATGGAACTCTGAGAAGTCTAGTGTTCTTCCTTCCTGTTCGTATCATGCTTGGGATCAATTCTATTTCAGATGGATGATAGACATTGTGTACTTTGTAAATGATTGCATACCTGCTTTGCTTTTGTCTTTAAACTTGTGATCCACTGAGTTCTAGTGCTTCTGTTGCGCTGCCTCAAGGATTGGTTCCCCGGATGGTCAGTGTAGAAAGCTCTTGCAAGTTTTTAAATCTTTAGGTGGAAAATTAAGTCAACAGTAGTTTATAATCCTTTGCAGTTGCAAAGAGATGCTGTCTTCTAAAGTTGCTTTCAGTAAGATTTGTGTACACTGTCTTCTGGGCCAGGTAAGAAAATACTTTTCAGCATTTTATGTCAACACTCTGCTGTGCTGGAGCTACACACTGAAAGAGTTGTAGATAACTTCCAGAAGGATAATATGAGAATGTTTAGCTGTGAGCTTTTGTAAAACTCCAGGTAGTCCTCATGCCCTTTTTCAGTACATTAGCATTAATGTTGACCTCTGTACTAGAACTAAGCCTGATGTAAAGGTATAGAATTAACTTTTTTTAAATTGCCAAAATACTGTCTTGAAATTTCAGTATTGCAGAGGAAACCTACTTATGTTTGTTCCCTTTATCTCCTTTCTTCTCCACCACAGAACTCCGCTATGCAACTGTATACTGGAATAGAGCTGAAAAAATCCTTCAGGTCAGGAATACATTGGACAGGAGTGGAGATGCTTATGGCTTCTACAACAACAGTCTGCAGACAACAGGGTGGGGAGTGCTGGAGATCAGAGCAGGCTATGGCACTCAGACCTTAAGCAATGAAGATATTATGTATGTTGCTGGCTTCTTGGAAGGCTATCTCACAGCTCCGTAAGTACCTCAGGAAGCAACTCAATTCATGGCACTTCCAGTGGATTTCCATACTTGTGAGGTTTTTTGTTTGCTTTCATTGCTCTAAATTCCTTTCCTTTTAAACGAATACATTTTGCAGCTGTGTGCTGTTCTTTTAATTAATGGCAGATACAGCTTCTTCATCATGGGATGAAGATGTACACTCCCCTTCTCACCCTGCAGGATCTCCCAACACCTTGGTGAGATAGATGGGTACTCTGTCTATGTTACTGGTTAAGTAATGTAATCACAAAATAACCTAAGTGTAAGGAAGTGCATAAGGGGTAGCAAAAAGTGTGGTTGTTTCCCCAGCCTATAGTTAGGTGACTGATCAGGCAGTTGAGAACAGATCAGGCAGGGAGAAATGTTGCTAGCAAGGTCTGCAGGGCTTTCTTAGGGACATTTTTCAGCAAAGACTGTCAAGAAAGTGCTGCAGAGCAGATACTGAAACTTTACAGCATGGGAAATTGTCTTGGCCAACTTAAAAAAAAAAAAAAAGAAATATACACTATAGGCATGAAGGCAGTCTGGGGTATGTCTAGAAGGGTGAGTGTTCTCCTGAAAGCCCTGAGGAACTGAGCCTTTCCCACAGTGCACATCTATGAAAAGTGGCAGAATTTTGTACTTGTTACAAATCCAGTGCAGGGTTTTTTTCCTAAAATAAAACAAACAGAAAAATCCATAAACCCAAACAGTAGCCAACCAAAGAAATTAACCAAGCTTTGTTCCTTCTGTGGCTAAGTTGGAAGATTAAGTGAAGATTCAAAGAAGTGAAGTTATCCAAGTTATTCTGCTCAAGGCTTTTGCCTTCTGCAGGTTATGTGGTTCCTGAGGATGGTTCATAGCCTTGACTACTGTTACTCTTGGGCTAACTAGAACTAGTAGAACTATAGCAGAACTAGTAATCAACAGAAGTGAAGCTGAGGGTTTGTATTAATGTGGAAGAATATGGCTTGAGACTTAGGCTTTTAAGCAAAATGAGAAATTAAGCTGTTTGAAAGGAGATTAAATGCAAGGGTTGGTTAGGATGCAAACCAGAAGTAGCCAAAGCCTGTCTTTTCTGGAGAGACTTTTTGAGAAAATCCACCAAGAAATCCCCTGACAAGTGCAGAACCTGAAAATGCTTACTGTCAATAAAATGAGTATCAAATATTACACATACTGAGTTTTAAGGTTTTTTTGCTATTTCTTTGCCCTGCTGTCCATCTGTAACTGCAGTGCAAGCATATTTCTCACTGGGGGTTACAAACAAGTTTTTTCTGTCAGGTTATGTAAAGCTATTTTGGATAAAGAAGGCTTCTCCAGAAGCTAAGAATACCTTTTGAAAATGTTTCAGGTAAGGAGCAGAGATGAAATAGTGATGTACTTTCTTGACCCCTGATAAGACAGAGAACCTATTACTTTGGGTTTTAGCTGAATGACTTCGGTGGGTTTTTATTAGGCAAACTGCAACTAATGAATCCTTTTATAAACTGTTAGCAATTTCCTAAATTACAGGAGCAGTGAGAAATCCCTAAATCTGCAGATTGCACTCAGAACTGCATTTGTCCTTTATCTTTCCTAGAAATTAACATGCAGGCAGATGTTCTCTCTATGGGGCAGTTAAACAAGTCTTTTGAAGTAAAAGTGGGAAACATGTTTTCTCAGTCAGTAACTCTCTTCCTGTCAGACTGCCTGGCCCATTTAGCCTGTCTTAGGGAAACTCTAGCACTGTCACAACTTTCCTTAGAGATTTCTGCTTTTGCACACATTACTGCCCATAGCTCAAGCTTCCCTTTTAAGTTCTTGGTAAGGGCAAGAGAGAGTGTAGGTAATGTTTAGCTTTGGGGAAGGCTTTATTTGCATTATCAGCCTCTTAGCTGCTGGAGTGAAGACCCTTGTGTGGCTTACCTGTACAAGCACCTCAGATAGTTCAGGCACAGCCTTCCAATGTGAAAACATTGGGTGTGCTTGGTAATTGAAGGGCTTTTTAGTATGTGGCTACCTGTAGTCTGACCAACTCCAAGGTCTCCAGCTGTCTTGCATCCATATACAGTAAAGACTCCATGGAGCAAACCCAGGGTGGGTCTTTGCAGAAGTCCTGGAAGTCCTACTTGGAGGAGCTCTGATGTGATGCATTGATAGGAAGGAAATGTTGGTGCCTGAACCCATGTTGAAGTACAACATCCTGCAGAAGCTGTTGGATGGGCAGGAGATCCAACTTAGCAGTGCCTGCAATTTGGAGACCTTCAGGAATTCTCAGCTAGCTCAGATCTCACATTACTCTTAGGGCGTGAAGGAGAGTTTCCAGACACAGCTAGGCCTTTAACTAGTTAGCAGAAGAGTGAGAAAGTATCTCTCTTAAAAGTACATGCCTTGCCTATAGTATGAATCTAAACAGTCTGTAAAATAACCAGATTTTAAACAAAATCAAAATATGAAACATGCTAAAACTGTTTTATCTTGGATTACTGAGGAAGAATTAATCTCATCTCTTAACTGTATAAGTCAGTGGTAGAAAAAGTAATAGACCAGTTTTCCAGTGATGGCAGAAATGTAAGTCTTCTCTAGACTTCATCTTTCTAGTGTTGATTATTGGTTTAGAGTATGAGAGAATCCACATGTTTTTAAAATGCTTAATTGGATAAATTGAATCCTAGTGTCTGTAGTGTCTGGGGATCCAAATCTCTCACCTTTCTACAAAGTCCAGTCATATCATCTTGCCA
This sequence comes from Thryothorus ludovicianus, assembly GCA_013397245.1. Lineage (NCBI taxonomy): Eukaryota > Metazoa > Chordata > Aves > Passeriformes > Certhiidae > Thryothorus > Thryothorus ludovicianus. Next base: position 327,912 of record VZTB01004939.1, read on the forward strand.
AGGTACTTACTCTGGCTTTCTTAGGTATGAATTTCCCCATTTCTAACAGAGAAGTGTTAATGAGGCCTGACTTAGTGGCAGAACACATCTAAATCTGTGACATTATTTTAAATCTAATTGGGACATGCCAGGTGCCTAAGAGCAGTATTTAAATTTGAAGCAACATTAATTTTACTCTTTCTTCCTACAGCCTCAGCTGACCTGAGTCCTGTCTTCTTCCTTGCTAATTTAAAGAAGGAGGACTCTGCTTTTCTGTTTTTAGGTTTGGAATTCTTGTCCCAGATTTGCAATTGCCTTGTGTTGGGCCTTAGATTGTAGTTGCAAAGCTTTACTTCAGTGATCCAATTAAATTCAGAGAATAATGCCCTTACAAAACACACAAGCCATGCACATAGAAGCTTTGTTAAAACAAAAAAAGCTGAAGAGAGCAACTGGGGGAAAAATTCTTGATAACCTTGATAATTAAAAAATAGTCAATTCTGAGAATTGTCTATCCTCTGTTAGCAAGTAAGAGTGAAAGCCATTAAAGAATGTGTTTTCAGTCACGTGAGTCTGACCTAATCCAGTCTCTATATCAGTCATGACAGCTTAGAGATACTGCTGCTGTAAAATCTGCATTGTATTGCATAACCTTTGAGTGCAAATAGAGAGTCGAACTGATGGCTGGGTCTGGAAGCCTGATCATTTGTCCTGGCCTAGGCATTTGTTAGGCCAGTGTCCTAGCTGGAATTTTATCTTCCTCATCTGGCTCTAATTCCTAAATGATCATCTGCCAGATGGACCAACTCCTGCTATTTGCTCCTCTTTAGTGACATGAGAGCTCTAATTTCTAGTATGGAGTATGTTATGCTCTAGTTCTCTTCCTAAAATTACTTGGGATTTTTATTTGCCAAATTCTCTGTGAATATGCAGGAGTGGAGAATATTGAGCTGTTTCTCCAATTTTCTTGCTATCTTCTGAAAGTAGGTTATGATATTTTTTGTAGTCTTGTGTTATATGGGAGATAGGAAACTCTAGAACTAAATTCGTTGCTGGAGCTGCAGTTTTGTGAAAAATATAATGGTGCAAAGCTGTTGAATGCTCCTCTCTTGTCCCAGCATCTCCCTTCCACAACCTAATTCAAACTACAAATAAAAAAAAAAATCACATTTTTGCTGGATTAGTGTTTTGCCCTAATGTGTGAGACAATTTGATTTGATTGTCAGAATGGTACCAGAGCTG
>VZTB01004939.1:337627-431245 GCA_013397245.1 Thryothorus ludovicianus
CTTTGAGTTTTTTATTGCATGGAGTCTGTCCTCCTGAGGACTATTTTAGGTAGGTGCTTCCATTAAGACCTGCATGATGGCTGTCTACATTGTAAACTTCTGTATTTTGAATTTGATATTTACAGGTACCATTAAGAATGATGTCAAAATTTGACTACATCTTTATGTTAAAGTGTGACATTATTCCATCTGGTTTAGCAACATTTTATATCCAGTAAACAAACCCAGCCCTTTTGTCAAGACAATTTCTGAGGGAGGGGCACTCAACATAAAACCTTTTCATTTGCCTAATACTCTACCAACGCTGTGATTAATCTTGGGCTTGTCTATGCAGGGGTATTACCCTTGAGTAAGGAAGTGTCAGAGTTTTAAATACTAGAATGACTCTGGAATAACTCTCTATTTGTACTTCCTTATTTTGTGCTCAGACTGCTCAGGCTTGGAGAAGTTACTGGAAAACAATTGCTAAAGAATTACTTGGCTATTTTAATGTCCCATGTAAATAACCTTTAGGGCTGGTTCTCTCCTTTCTGATGCCCTTTGTAAGTTTATTTCTCCCTTCCTTGGATGTAACTCAAACTCAAATTGATTTTTTGTTTTGCTGTTCAGGACAGCACCCCAGAGGAGCCACACATTCTAGAAAAAGAATGCTCTCTGCTTGTCAGTTTAGTTCATTCATTCTTCTTCAGGATCTATATGACACATATAAGGAGTTTTTCTGACATTGCTGTGTGAGATGGGAGAAAATTATTACAAAAAATTGTAATGCACCCTAGATCACACACTTGTTTGATGCAGTTTTTTGGGTCTAATTCTTGCTAGTGGATGCTGATTAACTCCTCATAGAGAATATTTCTCCATATATCCTGGAAATCAGCTGTAGTTTCTCCAAAACTGAGGTGCTCAGCCTTCTTGTGCCAGATGCTTCTGACCTCTCCTGAAATTCCCAGATTGGGCCTGCAGTGTAGGTTCCTGTGTCTTCTGTTTGAATGCACTGTTTTACTGAGACTCAAGAGAAGCACACTGCTTATGTGATGGCACATCAGACAGTCTTAAAACACAAAGTCAGGTTTATTCAAAAAGAGTAATGAGTTTTTGGAAATAGACTGGAACAAAATTTGCTTGGACCTCAAAAGGGGAATGAAAACAGAACCCTAGGAGGTGCTTAACAACCTAGTCCATCTTTTGCATCTCTGGTATTTTGGCTGGCTTTGGCAACTGGCAGCCTAATGTCACCCAGTGCCTTAGGAATTTGCATAACCTGTGCTTTGAGTGTATCTTTCCTCTTGTTCTCTGGGCATCTTTCAGTGCCTTTTGTACTGAAAGCTTTATTGCTTGGCACTTTTGTTCTAATTTGAATGGACTTCCTAATAGTTACAGAAGTTCTGGTTTGGAGTGATGATAAGAAAATACAGACATGTGAAACCAGGACACCTTTTAAAATACACAGGCAATTCTGACTGATCAGTATCAGTGTAGCTACCTGTAGATATTAGAGTGAAAGCAGGCTTTATGAAGGAGAATATAGACTGGTAGTAAATGGATGTCAAGTACAACTAAAATGTCTTGGAGCTGGCTGAGCAATCTCATGCAAGCCAGTTTGTTCCCTTCCTGGTGGTACTGTACAGTGATGCCTGTGTGAATCAGACACTGGAAAATGGTTTTTTCTTATTGTGTGGTGGGTTTTCAGTGCAGCTGGATGGGGAAAAATGGTGCTTAAACAGTGCCACGTCTCTCTATGTGGATTCCAATGAAATAGAAGTTGTGACTGGTTTGTAACTGATTCATACCTCTAAGTTGCTTAAAACTATCCAAGACGTATCTCTTGATATTGCTCCATGTTTGGATCCTTATAGCAAAAACATGATGAACTAAAGCAATGTAACATACATGAAAGTTTGTTTTGGATTTTTTCCTCAAACTATAGCCACTGTTGGGGCCTCCTGCCATGAATGGTTTTAGTTGTCAGAATGGCTTATTTCTTTTGCCTGTAAGCATTGTGGAAAGGTTAAATTTCTTCCCATGGAATACATGGACTGGAGTTTACATTATTTCTGGTTTTCCTGTTGGTTATTCTTTCTGCCAAAGCAGCAGATGGATAACACAGAATTCAGCCTTCTGAATAAAAAGTAAATGGATTTGATGCTGTTTAATTTTTCTTTGTCCCCTTTACTGGGGTTTGTAGAGAGATCAGACACATGGTTTAGTAACAGTGATTTATATTGCAAGTAATGTGTTTGTTTGCTATATGATTATATGGCATTGTAAAATTACTATTCACAGCCCTACAGTGATGTGTGTTCTGATTTCTTTTCCTTAAGCCTTACCTTAATGAAAGGCATGGTGAAAGTAAGAACAGGAAAGATTTAGAAAACGGTATTTGAAGGTTGAGGTTAAACTATTAAGCTCTTATTTTTGAAGAGGCAAACTAAGAGGAAGTTCTAAAGAGCATGTTGCACAACCCCGTTAACCCTGGCTAGCTCTAACCATAAGAAGTTTTCTAAGGTGCATAGCAGAGTGCCTTTTGGCTGACCCTTTTTCAGCTAGTTTGATTGGTACTGTTAACATTGTTTCCCTCATTTGTTTCTTCCGCCTCTGTCCTGAGGATGTCTTAAATTGCAGTGTTTGTGATCCGAGCGCTCACAAGAGCATTAGTGTAAGATGCTTCAAAGACATCTAGATACACTGAAGTAAAATTAATTTTTTTATCTGTAACAACAGGCTTGCTAACACACACTAAGGTTTCTTAAGTTACAGTTACATTTTCCTTTTTGCCTCAGAAATTGTAGCATTGGTAATGCCACTCATAAGGGCCAGATCCTGAAAGTTTCCTCAGTGCCTGGTGCCATACTGAGTGTGAGCATCTAGGCTTGGTCAGCAGGCATTTCATAGACCATACAAGAACTTCCTTCAGGAGCAAAAGAAAAATTCCACTGAGGCTATCTTGATGTTTTTCTATCTCAAAGTATTTTTTCGTGTCTTCTCCTTTATTCAGCCACTGAGCAACTTTGATGTCCAGTTTCTGAATGCAGTTGGAGACCTGTTAGACCTTATTCCTGCATTATTTGATTACTCTGCACGGGGTGGACAATGCAATATGGATCAAGGAGGCCATGGGAGATACCAGTGGGACATGGGGCACTGCTCTGCACTGATCAAGGTGAGCACCGGAACTTAATCTCCAGTGACTGTGTTGATTTGCAGTGTCACAAGTCTGCATTTCTGGAGTCTTCCCTGTTCATGTTGCATGTGCATAAAGACACTTCTGTCAATGATCAACATGCATTTATGCAGTTGTCATTTCTGCCTCCATAGGATTTTATGTCCAATTTTTCCCACTTGTATTCAAGGGGTGGGAAAAGACCAAACCAAACAAAAACCACAGGGATGGATGGTGAGAAGCTGCTAGAATTACTAGGAATGAGCAACTACCAGGGAGAGGAGACTGGACAAGAATAACTTATTTCACTTAGAGAAGTGAAGTCTGAATAGGGATATTGTGAATGACTACAAATACATTGGGCAAATAGGCAGGGGAAAAAAGGAAAAGGATTATTTAAACTAAAGGACAGTGCTGACATAAAAACAAATGGGTGCAAGTGGCTGATGTTTTCTGTTAATAGTGATACCTTTGAATGGCTTTCCAGTAGGAGTGATGACAGAAAAAACCCACACATTTTTAAGATAAGTGACTGATGCATCGTGGTGGCAATTACATTTTCAGTTAAAATTATTTAGGAGATTTAATCAGCATCTGGAGACTCAATGTATCACAGAGCAACAATATTCACCTTAAACTGAGAAACATTAACTGAAGCATTTCCTACAGCAAGAGGTTTCTGAGCTAACAACAAATTGTAAAAGCAGGGAAATATTTTGAAGAGATGTACTATCAATATATTTATTTACCTTTTCCAATTGAATTTACTTGCATTTGCTTCTGTGCTTTACTTCAAAGTGAACCAGAGGAATTCTCACAGAAACAGCATGTTTTAAATTAATGTTGGATATGTTTGCAAAGATCTGATCTGAATGTGTGAATAGAAATAATCAAAATGAAACTGGGGGAAACACCCATTCCATGTGATGCAGGTATCCCAAATAACACCAAGGTGTTTTCTTTTGAAAACAACACATGGCCAAGAATTGTTTCTTGAGGTTTCAGAAATTCATTTTAGTACACAGCTAAAAGCACAAGCACCTGCTCTTTCTTCAACAATGCAATTAATCAAACTACTTAAAACAAGTAGTTCTCCCAGTTTCTATCAAGTAGAAAACATGCAGAATATCGGGGGTCTGAAATGATTCATCTTTCTGCTTCTGTTTTCCAGGTTCTACCTGGATATGAGAATATATATTTTGCCCATTCCAGCTGGTTTACTTATGCAGCAACCCTGAGAATATATAAGCATTGGAACTTCAATATAGTTGATCCATACACCAGCACCAGCCGTGTCTCATTTAGCAGTTACCCAGGTAAAGTCAAGAAAACCAAAACAATGTAGATAGTCAATTTGGCATGGACCACCTTACTGTCTTGTAGTTGTCCTGGCTGTGAAAAGGATGGTAACTTAACAAGCACTGGCTTCAATCTACCTTAGAACTTTTAGCCACCATGAGGACAAGATGCCAGCTTGAATTTTGTCTTGAATGTGATACTGTTGTCATTGTCTTTTGTTGCTGATTAATCTCCTTCAGTGCTCTGAATAGTTAAATATTGACTGGTTAAATATTTTACCTCTGGCACAAACATGCTGCTTTCAATTTTGCCTGTGTAGTCTGCAGTCATCTCAAGTGCTGAACTCCTCACCATGCCTATAACATTTGCATGTTTGGTAACAATGTTAAGTGCTTCTATTTACCACTGTGACATGACTCCTGCTGTAATGGGATTGTTACTGAGTATCAAACACTTGCTGTTTGAAAATGTGTCGGCTTCTTTGATATTGGGTTCAAAAGCCTTCAGTTGTTCTGTTGGGTTTTTTTTTTTTTTCCTTTCCCCCCACATTTTCCTCATCCAGCTTCTCTATAAGCTGTTGCAGAGGGGAGTACTTTTTAATGCTTACTTGGTGTGTTAGTAATATAGCTAGCCAAAATATTTAGAGTCTCTTTTGGGAAGATCAGGCCAAATGTTAGAAATCACCAGCAAGTAATGTTTGAGTAGCAAAATATGTACTCTTGCTACAGAATAGCACCAAGATATGGGAACATGAAAAACGAAAGCAAATCTGTAACTCCCTTTTAGAGATGATATAGCATATGTTTTTAGAGGTAAAATTTCAAGTTCAAAAATACCCAAATAATCAAGAATCTATATAAAACACTTTAAATGAAGTAAGTACCATAGGAGACCCATTCTCGTGAAATTTGATTGGTTGATGATTTCAAAATGTGCTCTCTTGAGTTATGGTGCCTTACTGTAAGGGCAAGGGTCCTTCATGGCAGGGCATTCTGAGACTGTGACTGGGAGAATGTTTTGAAAAGCAGTTGCATTCATTTCACATTGAAAACAAGCCTTTTTCTGTGGGGGTCTACCCTTCCTAATGTGACCCTCCTCAGGAATGCAATGTTTTCTGACAACTTTCTGAGATTTTTAATTTGAGGAAGGAGTAGAGGTAGTCTGGATGTCTCTTAAGTGTACAGCCTTTCAAGAGCTCGAGTTATATGTGATTGCCTTGGGGAATTTCACTTGCTTGTTGCAAGGAATTTGGCCAAGCCTGTGTAATTTGTTCAAAAGCAAAGGTTTCTGAGCTCTGTTCATCATATGAATGTCCACAAGGTTATTCTGGCTCTCATATCTCTTAGCTGAAATACTGGTGATAGCACTGCTCTTGACAAGAACGTGGCTTTGTTTAGCAACTGTTGTATGCTGCACTGTGCTATAGATTCAAAATTGGGGATAAAGATCAGCCACAGAGAGCATTTATTATTAGTTATTTTTAGAGGATGTCTGTGGTGATGTCTTTCAGTTGTCCCTTTGTGGATTCTTTGTATAAGGAAATACAGATATTCTGGTTTTGTGAGGCTGATAAAGCATAGTGTGTGGCAGGGTACCTGAGAATCAGCTACTGCTTTGCTGAAGTGGTTGGGGTCTATTCTTTGGTGTACAAAATCCCAGTGTGCTTCCTGAGAATGTTGAGGCCTACAGAGACTGCTTATTTTAAAGCCTCCTATTGCCATGTGGACTCCGACACAGTGATGTGGGAAGGTGTACTTCTACCAACAAAACTGGGTGAGAACTGTTGCAAAGCATAGTTCCCATGGCTACAGTGGAGTTTGAGGGGTCTGATATGCAAAGTGTTCTCACTGGCTGCTTGATTACTGGATGCTATCACAAGCATGCTCCACTGACTGCAGCAAATTACATTAGCTGTGGGTGTAGTTCACAGACCTACAGTTTTCCATGGGATGAGTAAGCACTGGCCTAGTAATGCTCCAGGCACATCACGTAGGAAGGAGGCAACTGCCAAATTCCTCTGCTCCCTGTTATGATGAGAGATATTTTCAGAGAATCTGACTCTGAATCTGGAGCTCCTGGCCATGGTACAACTCAACAATTGTAATGTCTCCCTGCATAAATGTTCCTGCTTTTAATGTCTGTCCTGATAGACACTTAAGAACCAGTAAGAAAGGCCAACCTAGCAATCTCTCCTGAATAGTAACATGATCCTATGGACATAGAACTATTAACTTCTGGAGGAAATAGAGAGCAGTAAAAGACAGGTACCCTTCCAGGCCTTCAGTGACAGTGAACTCAGTTATTCAAAGATTGTTGTCATCCAGTAAGATTGGATATAAAGTAAAATTATGCTGCTGTCCAAAACCTGTGTCAGAAAATGTTAAGGGGTCATTTGTCTTCTGAGAAAGAATGTGCCAAATCCATGATTTCTCCTGAGGTTACAGAGTAAAATTATCCATATTATTTTTTTATTTACTGTATTGTAAAAGACAGGCTACTAGATTGCAAAAATTAGTATTTGCTGTAACTCAGTTTAGAGGTTCTGAAGCTGTTGACTTACCACGATTTGTGATAGGGTGTGCATTGTGGTACAACCTTTCACTTCTTTACTTATGTTATGAGTGAGCAGGTAGGAGGACAGGCAAGTATCCCAGCTTCCCCAGCAGGTATCAGTGTTCTGCCACCAAGTTCAAATGTCCATTGTTAACAACATTTCTTCTCTTTGCTGCTTTTTCCCCTTCAGAGCAGGAGTAGTCCTGCACAGGCAGAGTCAAGTGGGAATTAATGGGAGTTGTAATCTCTATTTTTGCAGAATGATTTCTTCACTTGCTGCTCATTTCCACACTAACTCACCTTAATCCTCACTTGAACTGTGCTCATAGTCTTCGTCTGCAGAGCTGCACATAGGACAGTTCTGTGAACCTTTGGAAAGGAGGAATGTCTTTGAACTGAAAGCTTGAACTTCACTGTCTTCTTCAAGCTCTGGACATGAGTATTTCCTCTGGCTGGTGAATCCATGCATAGCAGAGAGAACTGAAATGGTACAGAGAATGTTACTGTTCCTCACAAATGTTGAATGAAGCTGTGCTCATTTGAGGGAGTAAGAAAGTGATGATAGAGACAAGGTAGGTGCTATGTTTTGTGCCACATATGTAGTAATGGATCAGACATGAATCTGCACCTGTCATCCCTCTGTGCCTCTTTTTCCCCCACCTTCAGTCAATTGTTTACAGTGCCCACTGAGGCATTCAAAGAAATAAGCCAAACTGACTGATAAAATTTGTGATTTTCTTTGGATAGTAGGGAGGTTGCAGCTTCCAGGATTTTCATCCATTTGGATGGAGCTCTCTTGAACTCCATTTAAGACTAGGAATGTGCCATTTTGACCAAGCACTCTGGTTTGGATAGTGAACTACCTTCTCTGTGCTGATCCACAGGCTTTATAGTATATTAATTTGATTTTAGCAGTTTAAACAAAACTAGAGGAAGAGTTGAAGAATTTTACTTCTACATTTCCTCCTCTGGCCCATTATTGGGATCTTTCTTGGTTGAGCTAGGTGGTGATATGGGAGTAAGACGGCACATGTTGTCTTGGTGGATGACTATACATGTCATATATATCTATAGCTATAGCTATATACCTGCTAAGGCAGGAGAGAGAGACAGTTTGTGTCCCTTGCTTTGGAGTAATCTGGTGTTAGTGCAGCATAATCCACAGCTTGAGGAAGAGCTAGGAGGAAAAAGCCATGGAAAGGGTGGTAGCCTTTGTTTTCAGGAATACCTTGCTCATGAGGTATTGCCAGACCATTTCCTGTTTCCTCCAGCATCTGTTTAAAACCTGGAGGGATGCAAAGGAAAGTGTCTAGTGAGCTTTGGAGATGAGACCAGAGCTGTAGTGTGGGATGTGCTATTTCTTAGTGCCTAGGAGAGATGTGCTAGTGGAAGGCAGGCAGCTGATGGATGTTCAGTCTTGACATGAGAAGCAGCTACTGATTCTCTCCTAATCTAGAGAATACCTTTACTTTCCCATATTCAAGTGTGTTTATACACCAGAGCATTGGGCATCTCAGCCAGGAGCTACTCCCATCCCTGAGAGGTGGGCTAGACCTCATAGCTTTGACTTCCAGCCTATAAAGCTGACTGTTTCTGCACTTGAATGAGCAGTGACCTTTTAAAACACCAGAAAAACTGCTGCTGTCTGGTTCAGAAAGCAGCAGTCTTCCTCTTTGAGATCAATAGCAGCCCGGAACGTGCTGCCATCCACATGCTCTTTGATGTGCTGACTTTCTGGAGAACACTGTGGCTCAGATTGCAAAAAATGCTTTGCTTTGCTTGTCTGATTAATGTCATGGTGAGTGAAACTCCAGACTCTGGGAACTTCAGTTTTCCAGCAGCATTTGGAAACTGAACCTAAGTGGCTCAGATCCAGAAAATGCAATCAGAAGTACTTTTGCTTGTTTCTCTGTTGAGTTGTCAGGGTCATTGGAGGGGGAGGGGTTAAAAAAAAAATTAAAAATTGACTGAGTGTTCCTAACAAAAATGGGAAGTGGGTTTGCAGAGATGGTTTTACAGGAAAAACATAGAAGAAATGTACAGTGAGATAACACCTTCAATTACAACAGATTCTCATACGCACTTAGAAGAGTGACTCAAGAGGACATCGAATATCTGCTGATATCTCTAGACTTCTCTACTCAGGTTTATTTTTCTGGGTGTCTTTACCATGGGTAACCTGTTGCTTGTGTTGTAGCTTCCCTTTGTTTCAGAGTTGCCTATCCTTTAAATCAAAATGGTTTATGCCATCTTGGAATAACTAGGCTAGTAATGGTGTATCATAGAGGGCATGTTGTGTTATAAAACATTGCAGGATAAAACTTGGTAAATACTAAGGCCCAGAAGGAAATCCCCTTCTTTTCAGCTTAGCTGAGCTTTGCAGTTTATTTGAATAATAGAGTTCAACCTTCACTTAATTCAGCATCATTCCTTGTGTTAGCACTTGCTTTGAGTCAAGTTTTTCTGTTCTATCTCAGCTATTGGTTGAAATTGAAGAAAGAGACTACTTGGTTTGTTTTGAAGTAGGACACTTGGCATTGTCACCCACAGAAATTGATGCTCAATTTACATCACAGTTGTTTTAACAATTTCAATTATTGTCTCAGTTTGGGCAAGCACTACTTGACTTGTTATGCAGCAGATTATTGCTAGAGTATGCCATGTCTTTGTATAAAATAGACTGGCAGAGCCAAGTTTAGGATGTTTCTCTTGTTGAAAGACATCTCTGCTGATAATGTACATAATGCATTGATTCTCTTTCCATGAGTAATACCAGATGCTGGGGTGGTCAGTCTATTCTATACTGATACTTTTTTAGAGAACAGATGACCATGCAGTGTATTTTCCTGGATCTGTTCTAATTTGAGAACTTGCTACTTTAAAGAAATTTTGCTGAACTAGAGCCCTTAAATGTTACTTTTGCTTGAAGGTGGTCTGCCTTTTGATAAAAGCCCAGGATCAGAAGGCAGAGTTGGGTTATCTTTCTTACTGTCATAGGTTGGTGACCTTTGCAGATTGCGTTAATAAAGTTTGCTGTGGAAGATTTCATAGAGGTGCTCAACTATTATGGTCTAGCACAGCATTTTAGCATTTTGCAGTCCTTGAAGACTGATGCTATTGAAAACTTCTTAACAAGAGATTAGGTTCTATATGACTTCCCCATCAGGAGCTCAGTTAACAACTTTCTTCCCCAACCTGGCAGCCACATATCTGCTGAGTAATCTAAAAGCCAAGCTATTTCTGCTGTACAAGTAGTCCCCATGTTATCCAAAACATAGCTGACCTTTGCAGCTCTGTATGCCACCTCCTGGCGAAGGGTTTGCAACTGGACCTAGGAATTCTGTTGGCATGTAACCTGGAAGGGAATCCTGCCCACAGAGCCATCACTGTATTGACTTTGCAGAGTTGGCAGGCTTAAGAAGCCCCAGTGACAGCACGTCAGAGGAATAGGTAGAGCTTCTCCTCATATACAGGATGTGGTTTATGATTTAAGAGATGCCTGTGTGTTTGAGATGCTTTTAAGAATACTTAGACAGGAAAAGATTAAACTAGAAGGAAGATTTTTCTGCTTGATTTAATACAGAAGGGGTTAATTAAGGGGATTAATTCAAATTAATTAAATGAATTTATGTTGTCTTTACAGGGTAAAAATCTAAAACTCGTACTGGTTGATGAAAATGTTTTTATGGAGTTTATACTTTGCTTTGGTTTTCATTGTTAAATTTTAATATTTTGTTTTAGTTCACTTCTTTGTTAGAAACAAACACTTGATAGGCATTTAGTGTATGTAATCCTTAGCATAAGACATAGGTTGACTTATGGGGAAGCTTCCAGGCTTGGCATACAAACACAAAGCAAATGCTTTAGACAAAGAAGTAGGTGCCTTGAAAGCGTGACAGTTTCTCATTTCAAACTGTGTTGATAGGTGGGCCTAAAGCCCTTGCAGAAGTTACTGCCTTATCTTTAATCTTTGTACAGTTCGAGTTCATACACACGTGCATTGACTCATCCATATCCTTATGGCTTGTCTCTGTTTTATTCTGAGTATATCAAAGGTTCACAAAGATAACAAGTTTTGTGTTATTGCTGTTTAAGGCTTTTTGGTGTCCCTGGATGACTTTTACATACTAGGCAGCGGCTTGGTAATGCTGCAGACTACCAACAGTGTTTTCAATGAAACGCTCATTAAGCAAGTGGTGCCTGAATCCTTGTTAGCTTGGCAGAGGGTCCGCATTGCCAACATGATGGCAAATGATGGCAAAACTTGGGCAGAGACCTTCTCGAAGTGCAACTCTGGTAAGTGCACCTTCATATGCATCTTAGGAAAAAAAATGTGTTCCCTCTACCTCCTTGTACTTGTTTCCTTCCCTTGGCAGAACATGTAACTTTCTCTGTTCTCATACCCAGGAACCTACAACAATCAGTACATGGTTCTAGACCTGAAGAAGGTCAAGCTGCAGAGAAGCCTTGATGATGGGGCATTATACATTGTTGAGCAGATCCCAACCCTTGTGGAGTACTCTGATCAAACAAATGTTCTCCGGAAAGGTAATAGCTCCTATAGTAGTTACTGGCTCAGGAAAACCATCTCTTTATGCCGACTGAGAATTGTGTTTTGTACCATTGTACCAGGGTAGGGTTTGTTGAACACTAGTCCTGAGTTTAAAGTAAGGAAGCCTTATGTGAGCAGCTCTCAGCTTTGTGTGAGCATGCCTCTGTTAGTTGGGCCAATTGCAATCTATTTATTTATCTGGTATGCTGTGGCAGCAATGCAGTGAGCATCTGTGTCTCCTAGAAGCAGAGGAGGGAAAAATAGACTTTGTCTCCTTGCTTGCTTGCATCCTTGCTTTTTTTCTGGTATTATTTTGCCCTGTCATAGAGACCAGTGAGGGAAAATGTGAGATCTGTTTGGAGCAGTACTAAATGACTGTGATACTGTGGGCTACTTGAAATGATTGTTGAGTGGGTCATCCTGCAAGAAGATGAAATTTTGAATACCAAAGAAATTATATGTTAAATTAATCTCCTGAACTTTTCTGGATCTCTGTTTTCTGATAAATATTTGCTCTTTAAAATGTTCTTTAATTCCCTAGCAAGATTAGCAACAATTTGATGGAAAACAAACAAAAATCTTGGTGAAGCAGAACACTCACTGTCAGGTTTAATTCAGAAGTGTTTACTAGACACATCATCAACAAAAAGCCTGAGCCTTAAGTGTATCTGGTGCTTTGTACTCCTTCCCCCAATCACACGCTGAGGGGATAAATCGATGAATTTCTCATCATCAAAATGATGGGAAATTTGTCTGTTAGCAGCTAATATTGCTTCTCTTTGAAATTTTTCTTTGCGTCTAGTGTCTTGGAAAGTTCTGACTTATTCCAGGCATCGCCACATTGTCAGTATGGTTTTATAAGGTATTTCTTATTGATAATTTGGAAAAGTCCCATATGTCTCTCTTATGCATCTCTGTGTCTTTTGGCTTCCTTTGCCTTGGGCTTCTCAGTGCTGTGTTGCGTGTGGGATGCAGACAAGAAGCTGATAGAGACCCTCTAGCTCTGGCACTGGAAACATTGCAAACCCCATCATGGCAGTGCTATATCTGTGCAGAGAGGCCAGGCTTGGCAGGTAACCCAAGTATCTTTTCAGCAGTGATTTTGAAGCAACTACATGACAATCTCTGTAGGATTGAGTCCAACTCCTGGGCATGGGCACAAAGTGACCGCTTCTTCCTTCTGAGATGTTGTAGCTGCTTTGTTCTCAAATGTGGCAGCATGTATTAGAGGTTGCACATTACTCCACATCTACAGCGTGTCTTTTAACAGATATATAAATGCACCTTGTGCATATTGGATAACAGAGCAGTCAGTCTCTGGGAGTTTAAACATTAGGAGGGCAGCCTTCAACACACAAGGTGGGCTAAGCACTGCCAAAGTGCAGTTTTGGAGAACTCAGCTGCTCTAAGCAGCAGATCTGAACTTCTCCATGTCATACAGGACACGAGAAAAGTCCCATCAAGGCCCCTGCCCTGTTCCCAGATGCTTGGAGCAGCTCAGGTGAAGGACGTTTATCTTTCTCAAGAGCAATGCTGGCTTAAAGTGTTAGTAGAATAGCTGACCCTAGCACTCTCCATTATTGCCATGTAGCTGGTGTCATCCCAAGATAATGCACTTTGAACATTCTAGTTTGGTCAGAGTGAGTTTGCCACCAGCATTAGCTTTTTAAGTCTCTTTGAAGCATAAACCTAGAAACAGCAGAGAATGAGAATTGAAATCCCAGGTGAACAAAGGCAGATGTTTCTGTAGTAAGCCTTGTACTGAGGAAAAAGGTAGCATTTCCTTATACAGGTTTGAAAATGGAAAGATTTGTTTTCTTTATAGCTTCTGTCATCTTGTTTTATAGACGAGTGCAGACAAGTTCTCAAAACCAGGCATCTCTATGTTGCCCTTTCCAGGCAAAGATGTCCAGATCCTTTCTGTATATTGACAAAGAAAACTCAGGAATCGTTTCGAGGAGGTGAGGGAGGGTAACGCTGTCTCCAGTGAAGGAATAGGTCACAGGAGTAGGCTGCAGTTTATGTTTCTTGATGATGAATAATACCTCAAAAGCAACACATCAGAGCAAAACCTGGGTTCTGAGTGTCTTCCACCATATGTGCAATTTTCTCATTGGTCTATCTCTTGATATTGTTGATACCTTTTACTCTGAACGAGCAGAGGAGGAAAGCATTTTGATTCAGGAAATTTTTGCTGCCTTCATGTCATCCTCCCCTCCCTTTCAACCTTACACGCTCTCTTGACTTGTTTTTTGTTGCT
Organism: Thryothorus ludovicianus; assembly: GCA_013397245.1. NCBI lineage: Eukaryota > Metazoa > Chordata > Aves > Passeriformes > Certhiidae > Thryothorus > Thryothorus ludovicianus. The sequence continues at coordinate 351,452 of VZTB01004939.1, forward strand.
GTGCACCCTACCAGATTTCACTGGCTTATAGCAGCCCTTGAGTAAAGCCTAGCTTAGGTTTACTGCTGCACCCTCTGCATGGGATTTGCAGTCTTGCAGAGCCCGAGATACAGAAGACCTCTTGCTGGAGGAGAACTTCAATAGCTTACTCTTTTTAAGCAATTTTAACAAAAAGGTTTTCCAGGTAGGAGAGAGTGGTCATCTGTGCGCACTGTGTTCATGTGAGACAATAGCACCTTTTTGAATCACAGCTAAACCCTGCTAGTTTGGAAGCTGATGTATCTGTAACCTCCAGCCTGCATCGTTAGAGGCTGGCAAGTTGCTCATTTCTGGAGGATGCCTGTATTACAACACAGCCTGTGCACAACGTGTTTCCTTCAGGTAGGCTCTAGGTCATGTAAGCAAATGCCAGCAGACAGGATATTTCTGTCTCCCCTATCCTGGGAAGGACTCAAGCTGGTGAGGCCTCCACTCAGACAGTGTTCCAGCTTATGCTGTTTGCGTATCATTTGGGAAGTTTGCTTTGTATTTGTGTGTATTGCTCCCAGTGAGTTCCAGTTTATTTTCTTGAGAATCTTATGCCAGACTCCTCACACTGTGCTGGGCTGATCTTAATACATGCAGGCCTGCATTTACCAGTGCCTAGACAGTAAATCTCTATGCCAAATCCTGATGCATGTGATTTGAGAATGAACAACAGGGAATGTTAGTGCTTTGAAAACAACTTGGAAGTGTGCTACTCTTGGGCCTAGCTCATGTTATATACTTGCTGCCTAAAAAATAGGAAAAATTAAATGTTAAGATATAGGTATCTATTCTTATTTGTTCCAGGACTTCCTATACCCAGCTTCTGACCTGGAAGGTCTCTTGGCTTTTTACAAGAGCTCTCCACAGTGGTCTTCTTTCAGGCAGTTATATGTCACCTTCCTAAAACTCTTCTCTGGAATCCTGCCTGGCATCCTTGCCTCTTCAGAGTTAACAAAACTGCAGGATTGCTTTTGGACAAGTTAAAGCAAGGTTTTGCTCTCCTAATCAGTCACTTAACCTTCAAAGGCAGCTACTGGCAAATGTGCAGCAATCCCCCATTTTTCTTTATCACTGTCTGCAACCCGCAGTGCACAAGGTGTGTGTGTGTGCTGGCCTGCCCCCTGCTCACCCCGAGTAGCTCTGTGGTCTCTGTGTGTTTGTGTATGTCAGTCCCTCTCTGACATCTCAGCGTGGCGTGTTGTTCTACTTTGGTGAGATTGGAAGGGGGCAAAGCCAGAGTGACTCCAGGCCTCTCACTGTGAAGCTTGGTGGAGGTAAATGATCTTGCAGTCCTCTGAGGTGCAGCAGGGAAACCTCTGCAGGAGGGCTGTGGCCAGGTGCATGCTCAGGTTCCTGCAAGTGTGACCTCAGCTGTTTTGCAGGATGAGTCCTGAGGGTGAAAGTCTGGCGGCGAGTTGCCTGGGTACGCACAGTCTCCAGTGGTGTTATACTGGGAGTCAGCCCTGGTCATACCACTGATTGTTGCCTTCTTGTATTCAAACCAGTTTTCTGTGTTGTTCCTCGACGTGCTGCTAAGGCAATGCAATGTGGAAAATTATTTATTTTCTTTTCTCATACAAGCAAGAACATTCAGCTTTTCCAAGTGATTAACAGATTGGGATTTGTCTTTGGTAGGTTACTGGCCTTCATACAATATCCCTTTCCATGAAAAGATTTACAATCTCAGTGGGTATGCATCATACGTTGTCAAGTACGGCATGGATTTCTCCTATGAGCTTGCTCCAAGAGCAAAAATCTTCCGTCGAGACCAGGGCAAGGTGACCAACTTGGAAAGCATGAAGTACATCATGAGATACAACAGTAAGACACATGTTTGTGTGCTGTGGAGCTGGTCTTAGTAAGCAGTGTTACTTTTATTTCTTGGATTATAGTGGGAAGTTGAAGCCTCACATACAGATCATTTATACTGTCCTAAATGCAGAATATACACAAAACAAAAAGGTGACACAAGCTTATTTTGTAGGTAGGAAACTGGGCTGAAATTGCTCTATCAAGAACAAGACCCCTTGGGCTTGTTAGTTGACTTGTCCAGAAAGCTTCTGACTCCAAGAGACTTCACAGACTATCACCTAATACATCTACAGCCTGTCAATCTTGAAAGCCTTAAATCCTAAGCAACAGTTAAATGTGATCAACCCCGAGAATTTAGTGTAAAACTTAAGGTCTTTTTTCCATGTTCAGGCAAATAGTCTTCTGCAGATGGGATAGAGTTAATTTTCTTAGTAGTTAATACAGTATTGTGTTTTGAATTGAGTATGAGAATAATTTTGGTAGTTTAAGTATTACTTAAACTCTGATGTTTTAGTTGTTGATAAGTCAAGGACTTTTCAGTTTCCCATGCTCTGCCAGCAAGCAGGTGCACAAGAAGCTGGCAGAGCATGGCCAGGACATCTGACCTGAAGTGGCCAAAGGGATATTCCATACCACTGAACATCATGCTTATTGGGTAAACTGTGGGAATTGGCTGGAAGGGGCTATCACTGCTCAGGGATGGGCATTGCATTGGTCAGCAGGTGGTGAGCAATTGTATTGTGAATCACTTGTTTCTCTCAGGGTTTATTTCTCTTGCCCTCCCTCTCCTTTTTAATTTTTATTATTAACAATTCAGTTATTGTTGTTATCTCAACCCATGTTTGTTACTTTTTTCCAATTCTTCTTCCCATCCCATGAAGGGTGGAGTTTGGAGGGATGTGGATGAGCAGTTATGTGGTACTTAGCTGCCATCAAGGGTTGAACCAGGACAGTAGGTAATGCTCTGTTGTTTTTTTTAAGGGTTCTCCTTAACTGGATTAAACCCAGCTTAATTGACTTCTGGATAAGCCCATCTCTAAGTACTGATAGCTTTAGATGCTATATTTTTATTCCCAATTATAGGGAGCTTGCTGATTACTGGGCTTGAGGTTTGGGAAGCCTCTCCCAGGGTGAGGTATTGTTCCTGTCTGGGCTGTGAGTAGCAGAGTGCTTGTAGATACTGAGCTCACCACCTTCCCCTCCTGACTTGCAGCTTCTGCAGTGGCTGTTGGAAGGTTTTGCTCCCTGACACTTATTTTAATCTAGAACGGGAAAACAAAGGCTGTCATTGCTGCATCTCCACCTCTCTCCACTCCCACCACCCCCCCCAACCTGCCACTTCCCTTTCTCTTCTGCTTTTCTCTCCTGACAAAGTTTCTACAAGCTTTCGTCATGTGGAATTGCATCAGGTGGATTTGCAGATATTTGTGGTTAGAGGTTGGCAGTGGTACCCCCGGGATGCAGAAGTAGTTGTATGGTCTTGAATTAGGAGCTTGTCTACTTAATGTCCTGTCTTGAGTGCTGACCTGTAGCTGGTACCTAGAGAGAAGCACAAAAGCAATGTGACAGAGTGCAGTTACCCAGCTTTTAGTCACTCCAGTACTTGGCATCAACTTTTTGTGAGGGGGGCTAACTTTTTTTTCTTTTCTTCTGCCCTTCCCACCACATCTCACCCCAGACTATCAGCATGATCCTTATGCGGAACACAATCCTTGCAACACCATTTGCTGCCGGGAAGACCTGAATCCTTCTTTACCAGTGCCTGCAGGCTGCTATGACTCCAAGGTAAATTATCTCAATTTCAGCATCTGCTGAATGTTGGCTGCAGCCTGTTGGTGCTCCTGTCAGACCTGTAGCATGTTTCCCTGCATGGCCAGACATGTCTGTTCCCTCTTTTCATGCTGTCCCAGTGCTTGGGCACCTCCTCAGATGGGAATTCTCTGCAGAGTCTCATTTCCTGTCCCTGACATCAGTCCTGGCACAGTGGTAGAGGATACAGGGGGGAGGTGTATGAAACTACATCCATGGGATCCTGTGGTGTTCAGGGGTTTAACCCCAAAGCCTTACAGCAGGAAATGACTCTTCAACTCATTTAGAGGAGACTTGTACAGCCTCAGCCTCCTGTTCATTAGGACTCTGTGGGTGCCTCCCAGAGCACACAGGAACGTGGTTGCAGTCTCACTTTAGGTTTACATTTACAACAGCCTGGCTCTCTAGTAAGCCACCCTGTCCTGGGGCTCCACCTCTCTGCAAAACTGCTTTCTGGAAAGTTTTGTGAAGATCACTTTGCATTTTAGGGAGATGTGGGAAAATCCTTAGACCCTCTGTCCTGGAGAAAGCAGCATTTATTTTAGGCAGGTTATATGGTATTTTCACAGTGAAGAGCAATGCCCAAGTAAGCAGCTGTGCAGTCCTGGTGTGCTGAGAAGTTGTAGAGTGTTTTATCCTGTGGGCTCCAGCCTGCTGCATTTCTGGATTACGAGTTTGGTTGCTAGGATGAGCCTGGGGAGGCTATTTTGGTATCTCCAATGCTGTGTCCAGCACTGCGTGTTGCAGTGGACACTAATGGGAGACTCCCAAAGCTAGATAATACAAGAGGAATGCAGAAAATGGCAGGGGTCTGGTAAGGGAGTGGTCAGTGCATGCTGCAGTGCCTTAGCCAGCAGTTAGGCAAGGGGAATGGGCTGGGCTGGAGGTAGAACAGAGGGCCTAAGAGGAGCACTGAAAGAAATAACCCAGAGCACAGGCCAAACCTGTTCTAGTTATAAACCCTACAGACAAATTTAGTGTCTGAGTTCGGGAAGATGGAGGAGGCTGGGGATCTCTTTGGAGACTATGAAGGAACAGCACAGAGCCTGGGTAGCAATACTAACTCTGTGCTGCCTTTCTCCATTCCCAAATTACTCTGACATGCTCCAGGGGATGGCCCAAGTGCTCAACATGCAACAGAGCTTAGGACAGACCCCCTCATCTGCCAGCTGGAGCCCCATAAAACCAAGGAGGGTTGTCCTGAGGGCAGATGCTCTGGCTCTTTCAGCCTGGCTAGTGCAAGGGCTAGAGGGCAAGTGTGGGCTTGTGGTTTACTGGTGCCCTTCAGCACCGGCTGCTACATGGCTGGAGATGTCTCTGTGCAGGGGAGGAATTGCTGCCTGTGCGTGTTTCCCTCTGCTCACTTCCCTCACCTTACTATCAAATCTCCTGGAGCTGTTCCTGCTGTCTGGGATGGGGATGTGTCAACCCTCGTGCTGCCCTTTTGCCCGGGTTCCTGTCCTTTGTTCCAGGTGTCGGATTTCCGCCTGGCTGCAGCGTTCACAGCCTCCACCATCAATGGCCCTCCGGTGCAGGGCGGGCTCCCGGTGTTCAGCTGGAGACGGTTCAACCGCACGCGGCACCAGGGCCTGCCGGAGTCATACAACTTCGATTTTGTCACCATGAGGCCAATCCTGTAAAACCGGCGTCAATATCCACAAGTGGATTTTTTTAAATGGAAATTTTATTTCTCATCTAATAAATCGACCTGGATGTCCACATCCCTGTGCCTTTTACCTGCCTTCCCATGTCCTGCCTGCTAGGCACTTCGTACTGATTGGCTGCTTCACTCCAGCCCAAAGCATGTTCCTTTCTTCTGAGCTGTTTGGGTGGCCCTTCTTTTGATTAGGATTGATGGGAAGCAAGTGGCACAGCTTTCTGTTGATCTGAGCTATCATCACAGCTGTTCCCAGAGCAGGAGTGAGGAGCAATGCCACTAGTGAGAGTAGTCTGTTTCTGGTAGCAACATGGAAACAGGAGACAGGTGGCTCAGTCAGGTGGCCACAGTCAGGTGGCTGCTTTGGGCCACGATGGCCTTACTTCAGTGCTGGCTTGATGTCTGCCTCTTGTCTGAGTAGTGTGCTGCAAGTTGCTTTCCAACAAGCATGTGTTCTCCATGGCAGATCAGTCTATTCTGTACAGGATGTGACATTCAGTGGCACTGTCAAGACTTCCTTTGTGCGGCCAAAGCAGTGGCAATGTCAGGCTGCAAAAGAGGGTGAAGGGAAGTAGCCTGATGCTTTGGAAATGCCCCCACCCCAGGCTGCAGGGACAGAAATGTGATGCAATGGATCTCTTACAAGGGATCTCGCTCATGGAATGGATCAATCCATGCAGTTGCTCAGTGGCATCTTTGCCTGCTGTCTTATCTGTGACAGGGGAATGTGACAGTGAGATGGCTGTGAGGGCCAAGGCTGTGCACATTACTCTTAGTTACCTGTATTTACACCAAGGAGTTGAGTCACTGGGCTGTTTTGTGCTAGATGTTCCACATGTAATAAAGAGAAACAAATTAAACAGCTCTTTCCTCATGTCCTTGATGGTCCAAACTAAATAGTGCACAGCAGTGCCCTGTGTTATGATGGTGAAGAATGATAAGCAGTGTGAGGTTTTAATGAAGCCTCCAGAGGTTAGTTTGTGTGATGGGGAAGGGAGCAAGTTGCTGCAATATGGGTGAGGTTCTATCTAAATATTTGGCTGTCACAGTAAGGGTGATTTCTGCCAAGGAAAGAGGGAGACCAGAAGTTACAGCAAAGCTGTTGATGAGGAAAAATCCATGAAGGGACTGAAGTGATTTGTTTGCTGAGGTAGGAGGTAGGTGTGAGATGCTGTGTGCAGAGACCTTTCCCATCTGGTGGTGGTGGAGCCACTGCCACAGGTTGGATTGAATTGACCTGGATTGAACAAGCTGCAGCAGGCATTAACGAGAACACTTTAAGGAATGGAGCTGGGTCACTAAGAGCAGTGCAACGATGTGAGCTGCCAGCAAGCAGAGGACCAAGAATTAGCTGCTTGTTTGAAACTGGGAGCACAAAGAGGCTGGAGGATGGCTTGACTTCACTGTCACTCCTAGACAACGCAGCAACATTGCAGGATGAATTTACTGCTTTTGCACACAGTTTACATAAAAATACAAATAGAGAAGTACTGTTTAAAAGTTGGTCCCCAGGGACCAGGAAATTGCCATTGGATTACTGTAGTGAACAGTGTTCTTGACTAAGGGCACAACTAGATGCTTCCACCTGCAGGGAGTGGAACTGTGTGGCATCTCTGATGTGCCCATGACATGACAAATATGCCTGGAAATGGCAGCTCTGCCTTTCTCTCACCTTGAGCCTCCTGCCCTGAGATGTGACCTGCTTTGTGCTCCAGCTCAGAGTTGGGGGAAAACAGAGCTCTACTTTTGAGAGTTCCTTTCTCTAAGCAGAGATATGTATAGGACCTTGTGTGCCTTAGGACTCCAGTTCATGTGACTGTATTTTTTTTTCTTCTGGTTGTGCTGCTCAAGGCTGCTGCATTCCTCTTGCTGTGCTATCTTTTTGTGCTTCCTTTGTTGCCAGACCTGCCAGGGTTGATCTGCCAGTCCTGACCACAGCAGCCAAGTCCAACTCCTCTTCCCTGCACAGCTGCGTCAGTGACCAGAGGAGGCTTTGTGATAGGGTTGCATGGCCCTTTGTGATAGGGTTGCATGGCAGGTGCAAAAGGACCGACAGACAACTGCATGAGGTTAAAAGGTCTCTGAGTATCTGCAGATCCCACTTGGAATAAAAAAAAGGGAAGGTATCCTCTAAGCTGAGCATTGGTGGCAGAAGTTGCCACCTTTTTCATACCCCGCTTCCAGGTTTTTCCAAGTCCTGTGGCTTCTGACTCTTTAACTTCTGGTTTCCAGGTTTGGCTGAAGAGGGACTTGGTGGAGAGATGGAAGTGGGACGTGGTTGTGATAAATCTCTCTTGCCATAATGAAAAAATCTTCAATGACTGGCTAGAGGAAATGACTCCTCTCAGCAGGACCATCAAAATTGTCACATCTAATGCAAGCCTTCACATGCTTTACCACTCCCCTTTTCTGAAATTCAATAGCAAACTCACTCTTCCTGGTTCTGGTGGTCATACCCTGCACAGCCTCAGCTCTAACAGGGGCCTCAGTCTGTCACAGCATCCTCTCTCTGTAGCAGGAGACACTGGGCAAGGTCTTAATGCCTGCCCAGGCGAGGCTGCACAGCAGGGAGAAACCAACAGCACTCTCTTGGCAGTGTCCTGGTGCTGTGCTGCTGGCTCAGATTTGCTTCTCAGACAACTGCTGGGGATTTTTCATTTTCCCTTAGCAGAAGCATCAGTGGTTTGCAGAAATGGACTTTGCTGATTATACATTGTGCTCTGTAGCACTTTTTTCCAGACCTACCATGGAGTGTGTACCAGAGCTACCCTGCAGCAAACACTGAGTGTTCTGCATGTTCACATTCTCACTTTGCTTTACTTCAGCAGGAATTGCAATTACAGCAGTGCTTGAGCAGAGTAGTTATGCTGTATTTGATGATAAAACATAAGCTCTGCACTATGCAGTACCTGTACTGTTAGTCTAAATAGGCAGTATGAGAAACTCAGGACTTCCAAATGGGATTGTGCTGAGGCATCACTTCACAAGAGTCCATCATCTTCTGGTCAGTGACTAGAAGCAAATTTTAGTAAGTGCATGGAAACTATTTCCATCACAAATTATTTATATACCCTTGAACTACAGGCTCAGCACTAACTCAGGGTAGGCATGTCAGTAACTCCATGTTCTAAGTACTCTGAGTTCTCTACAGCTTGGCAGCAGAGTTAGGTCCAAGAGGCAGATTTTCCCACACTGCCTTTAGTCCAGCTGTTTACTAGTCCCAAATACGTTGCACAACATCTGTCATGGTGCTGTTCCTGGCTTCTACCCTTGAAGCAGCTGGGTGGGGCCAGAGTCCTTCATGATGCCTGCACTTAAACATGCTCTTATTAATCTTGATTTCATTATCCCTGAGTGATGCACTTCATGCTGTGCACAGCAGCTGATCCCTGGCCAGGTGAGTGGGCCCTCATGCTTGAAGGGTGCTCTAAAAAATTCCGGTACTTTGTCCAAAGCCTCTTGCTGAAAGAATCACCATTGCTTCAGAGGTCAAAGCCAGCATCTTGGAGAGCAAGGAAAGCAGCACCAGCAACTGGATTTCCATTCCTGTATTCATCTGGGGCAACTTTGGGGTGCAAGTCACTTTATTCTGCCTGTCCAGGCTTTGCAGAAATACATGGAAGGCAACTTCCAGAAGTTACAGCATTGCTTTGGTTTTTTTGCTTCTGTGAGGGCAGCACCATGCAGTTGACTTCCTGGGAATGACCAAGAGTCAAACCCTTACTTGAGCAAGGTGACACCATCTCTGAAGAGAAGGAGCAGGCTCTGGGCTCTTTGTTGAGAGAGATGCCTCTTGAGGTGTCAGGAACTAAGCACAGATGACTCAAAATGTTAAAAACCCAACAGTTTTATTTCAAAGTATAAATTCCAGGCTTGTCAGACAAAACCCCACTACAGTTAACACAGACACACTAATCTACAGTACACAGAAAAATGGGGAAAGCTGGCAATTGCCCAGTTTAAATTGGACATTAAATCAGTCCTACATTTTTTCTTTTGTATTTACAAGTCCAGCTGCAAAACAAAACAAGAAACCAGATTTTGACTTTTCCAACAAAGGATTTTGCACATTTGACTTCTAATAGCCAATAAATTACTAAAGCTGAACAGGAATCCCTGAACAACTACTACTCAGCTATCTTATTTACAGCTACACCCTATTAATTTAAGACAGCAAATATATATATGTGTGTGTGTGTGTGTGTGTGTGTACATATATATACACACATATATAGGCATATTTATATGTATATAAAAGAGAAGAATGCTTAGCCTGAATAATGACAAAGAAAGATGCCTTTTTAACTTAAAAGGGATGAAAAGAAAAAGTAATTTATTTGCTTTCTCCTAGCTATCCTTAATCTTTTCCTTCTCCTCTCAGAAGGTGTTTGGGAACGAAGAGATTTTCATGGCAGGGCTGCCTTAGTGTCATTTGATCTCCCTCCAGTGTTTTCATACAATGCTCGCCCCTACCCAAATCAACAAATTAAAAAAATATATATTTCATATATCAAGCTTCTATTTAAAATATCTGCATAGATATTTCTGACAGAAGGAGAATACTCAAAGGATGTATAACAAGGAAGAATCACAACTTGATTTTGTACAGTGTATGCAATACTCATCCTGGGGAATGGCTGTCTTGGGAGCCGGAACAGATGTGACCTTCCCTACCTACAATATCATTTTTTATTTACTGTACATTTAGGACAAACATCAAGGAAGGGCTGAAGTGGCTATTTCTGTTACAGTACACAATGTTACAGTACTTTTCAGCTGAGTCGTGGTCCCAGTGAAGACTAAGGGCTTTTGCCTTTGTTTTCAAAGGAAGCAGGGTAGGACCTCTTAATTTTACAGAGAGAATGCCATGGGTGTTTTCACTTTTGTGCTAAAAACCTTGGAAATGGGTGTCTCAGTGTTTGTGCTCAGTGACCTAACATGTCCAAGGGCAGCACAAACAATTCCAAGGACCAGCGTCAGACCAACGCATAGGGAAGCTGCTCAGAGCATGGAAACAATTACAAGCTGAGAGATCTGCATCCTTGTGTTTTCTGAAGCTGCCACTGGAGACAGTACAGTACCTGCAGTCTGCCCCCTCCTAGCATTTGTATTTTTGTATCCAATAAAGTTTTTTAGCCATACTGCAATATAGAAGAGGCCAGTGAGGCTCTAACTAGGAGAAATGCAGAACACCATTTTGCCATCAGCACTCCACAGCAGAGCTCCTCTCCAGGTAGATGAACTAACTCAAATTACTTTCAACCTGGACATCCAGATGCCCTTACACACAGAGAAAACCACCCAAACCTAAAACACACCAGAAAGCAAAAGAGGATGGAAAACACAGATTAAGTCAGTGCTGTGTTTGCTAAAACATGGGCAACTCAGTCCAAGGCGGTACTGCTAAAATGTCATGTACCCAGAGGCAGCAGCAAAACACAGAATCACAGAAGTCAGACAGTCAGGAAGAACTTTATACCAAGCTATTGAAAGACGGAAAAACTTCCATCAAGTGTAGAGAAGAAACCAAACCAAATATTTTCACTTAAAAGCCATATAGAAATTTTTAGCATATTTTAAAGCGGATTATTGGAAGACTTCAGTGATTGACACTTTTCATTAATGAAGAGACCAGTCTAGAAGCACAGTATTAACACACCTGCACTGAAGGTTGCCAAATACTTTGGTAATACTTTCAAATAAAGTTTATAAATGAAACAAATTGTTGCTGATAGATTGTTGCTAGCAGAAACTTTCTCAATAGTTTTAATCTTTCTGGGAGGTAACGGATAATCAGCCACTGGATTACATAGGAAAAACTGCCATGAGGTAAGGAATTAAGCACTTAAGCACTTCTCGTGTTTGTTCGCAAACTCACTGCAGAGATCTGCTCCACAGTGACAGTGACTGCACAAAAACTGGCCTTGTTCTCTCTTTGGGCATCAGTGATTTATGGACCAGTTCTCCTGGAGATCTCTACACCAAACTAGGCATCTCTAAGTCAAGCCATGCTTTATCACATACTTCTCCACCAGTACTTGCTGAAGATACTGAAATCAGACCTTTAATAGCCCTGCTGGGATGAAACAACAGGGAAGTGATCTTTCACCCCAGAGCTGCATTGTCTTTGGTCAACAAGGGTGTCTCACAAAATCCTAGCGAAAACCCAGAACTGCTGCCACACAGCCCAGAAATGGATCTGTTAAGACAGAAGCAAGCTTTTACAGTCAGTTCAGTGAAGAACTAAATCCTTAGTAAATAAATATGAGTCTTTCTTCTCTAATGATGCAGCCCACAAAACCTCCAAATGGAATGACAGACCATCCCTATTAATGCCTCCACTGGAGGAAAGAAAATACTCTAATGCAGGACTTGCACACCTTGCCTATCCCAAAGGAGACAAACGTAAGAACAAGGGATATCTAAATGCAAGCTCAAGCTATAACAAAGCTCACGTATAGTTTGGGCTGGAATCACAACTAAATAAATGAAGTAAGTTGTACGTTGTACCCTCATGTTGATTTTAACTTTCAAACAATAGAATTTCATAGTACTGATGCAGCCAGTGGCTCTTTGGTACCACCTCAAAGACACATTAACAAAAAATTGCCCAGGGACTTGACAGTCATCAACTGGAAAGAACTGTTGTAATCTCTATTACAGAACTGTCTTTATAAGAACCCAAATTTAGTCAATTTCCATAAATAGACTAAATGGATTATATAATTATTCCTTGAAATAAGCAAATAAAACATTTACTCAAACACAGAAAAATTCAAGGCATTTTTGATAACTGGCACCAGAAATACAGGGACAACTGCAAGTCAAAGGAAAGGTTACACATTGTTCATACAGTGAGGATACTTGGATTTAGCCAGAATTTTTGCTTGCCCAAATCAACAGAACTGCTATACTTTAAATGCAAGTTTCCATACAGAAAATATCCATTACTCACCTGAGAAAAGAAGTGACACTCAGCTACATGAAGTAGTGCAATAAACCAGAATGAGGTCTACAATGCCATTTCTTTCAGTGTAAAGGTTTTAAAAAAAGGAACAACAGCTACAGAACCCATAATCTCATAGCATACTTATAACCCCTCTTTGGGGATTTAACTTCTCTGACACTTTCACACTTCAGTGTGCTGCTTTTGAGAAAGAGAGCACTGAAATGAAAAAATGTCATACTCTGCAGCTTTGCTATACAGTGAAGTGGATTTAAAAAAACCAAAAATCCTTCCCCTCTAAACCCACTGATTGGTTCTATTGGGCCAGAATGCAACTGAAAATTGACAAAATGAAAACCTTGTGTCTACTTTCTTGTCCAGGTGCATTGCAATTCTGTTCTGCAAAAAGCAAGTTTAACGTGTCAATGGCAGGGGGAGATGCACCAACTTCTTTTCTCAGCTCAGAAGCATCATGAAAGCATCTATTAACATTTGCAATCACTCACAAGGTTTAGGCCAGTGTCTAAAATAGCTTCTAAATGCCCTTGGCTGTGTTTGCTTTCTGCAGAGGCAGGCAGGTGATGGGAGAGAGAAGCACACTGGGAAGCCAGCTCCTCCTTTTGTACTCACTGAGCATCCAAATGCGTGCAACAGGTAGAAGCTTTCACGGCACCGCACCATGGGGGTTTCTTCTTTGGCTGAATTGCAGCATACAGCTTTCCCAAAAGAACCAGGAAAGGCTCTGGTGGAAAATAATGTCTGTATACTCAATATTCTTGACAGGACAAAAACAGCTACTCAAGAATTACAGTACGGGAAGGGTTGAGTGATACTGCAGATAAGAACAAATTCACCATCAGCAGATGTTACACTTTCTTGTCTTTACAGAAATAGCAATTACTGCAGGCCTGGAAAATGAGAAGCACTGATAAAAAACTGGAAGGGTAAAGGGAAAAATAACTCCAAGCAAATAAAAGAATACCACAAGGTATCTGGCTACATTTTATTTCTGAAATTATTCTTTAAGGCACAAAATAAATCTAAAAAATAGGGCTGGATGTGTGAGGGGAGGGGCAGAGAAATTGTCTGAACTAGAGAGGTGTGAATGCAGTCTTTACAATCCAGTTTCAGATATGATCTGGGAATGCTCCCAGGGTGAGAATGGGGAGGATGGTGAAAATAGAGGAGCATTCTTATTTAGAAGAGGTAGGAGGTTATGGGGTGATTTATTATTTTTCTTCTATCACCTCCAAATTTACACGGGTTCCTGGCCAGATTCAAGTTCCCTTCCCTCCCCTCAGAGAGCTTATTACAGTTCGTAAAGTAAGACCAGACCACTCAAGCCTCCAATACAAAAAGCAAAACCTTGAATCACCCTTCACACCACAGCCTGCTCACAGAATGCTGGGAGGCAAGAGGCGGATCGTTCTTGCCCTTGTGTTGGTGTCTCAATAAACATTACAGCTGTGAATGTTTTACTTCAGACAAACTGCAATTTACTATTTTGTTTCCACTCTGAAGCAGAATCCCAGGCATTCAGGATGCTCTTGGATAAAGGATAGTAGGTATCTAGGTAAAACACGTGTCATGGAAGGAAAAACAAAATTTTCAAATGGCCAGTAACATGAACTATTTAGTAAAAACAAGCTCTCTTGTTGCAGGTCACACTTTTTCTTTTGATTTTGAGTGCATGTAGTGTATTACACAGCTGTCTAAAATAATCCTGCAGAGTGGATTTAAAGGTGAATTACATGCATAGGATCAACTTCTCCCAAAATTGGGATAATTCTTGATAGCAGGACAGGTTTAAAGGGTCCAAAGATCTCTAGTTTAACTGCTCTGGGAAGAGATCACATCTGTGGACTGGGGGTCACAGAAGGGTCCAAAGCGTCCATAGACATCCTTAGCCCGGACTGCGAAGTAGTATTTGCTGCCAGACACGAACTGTGTCAGAGTGCATGCCATGGGCAGTGGCAGCGCCTTCACCTCCCCAATCTTCTTCCACTGCGAGGGCATGGTGGCACTGGGGTCCTCGTGGTAGGCATACAGGTGGTAACTGTCCACAGTGGCACAGCTCCGGTCCACCTCCATCACGCTCCATGACAGCACAATCCCATTCTGGCTCTGTACCCGCGCCAGCTTCAGCTGTGGCTTTTGAGGTGGAGAAGTGTTGGCAGCTTCGGGGGGCAGACGTGATGGCTGTGGTGCCTCTGGAAGTGGGGCAGGATGCACGGGGCGTGGTGGCTCCTAAGCACCATAAGAGCAATAAGGGAAAGGTCAGAATCTATAGCAACGGAAGGAGGCTTTAATTTATCATTCCCCAGGTAACTGTGAGCAGATGAGCCTGCAATCACCCAGCCATCACAACTCTCAGTCCTGTGTGCACAGGCAAGGCAGTAGCAGCAAATGATGAGAAGGGGTGGGACCAAGGATGCCATAAATTCTTAAGTGATTCTCATATAATCCCTCAATAATCTCAAATAATCATTGCCACAGTAATTTCCCTGTATCTTCTTTGCTTCCCAGCCAGGAGAGGATGAATTCAACACTGTGCCCTTTACAGGACTGAGCAAGCAGGTTCACCATGACTTTGAGCCAGTCTACATTTCAGCTGCTGTCTCCACGTTACAACTCATCTTTTCTACAGACAGGTATTAGTCACAAAAGGAAGAAAGAATCTATGTGGCACCATTACCCTATCAACTTAAATTGATCAAAAATCTCAGCCTCGCTTTCCAGAAAATTTTGAAATGAGGGCACAAACGTGTTTTTCCAGTGATATTTCTTTTTATACTACAGAAATAGTCCTAGGTCTCTCATTTATATTAGTTAAGATGAATTTAGAAATGTGGTTACAGTGCTTCAAGCCTGAGATACTTCAGGTTGGAATCTGGGGAAGTTTTTGGCACCGTAAGTGTTCTGTGTGATACTTGCTTCATTTATTCTCATTATTTATTACTGAAGACTGCATTAAGTTGATGATGTCTAAACTGAAAGGATGGTAAGCCACCTTCTTGGCAATTCGTTTACTGTTTCAGGATACCATAAGTAATGTGACTGCCCAACAGTGAGTGTATATGCAATGTATCTGAAGTGAAATTAAACGAGTCAGAGAAAATTCTCAAATTCCTACCAAAAGGCGTTTTAAGTGATGCAGAAGTAATCATCCTCAACACTGACTAAAAACTTCTGGAGTTTGGGAGTTGGCAACCTTGGAGATTTGGTCTGTAACTTGTTCTCCTACCTCAGTTTTGCAAACAGCTGTACTGAGAACTGAAAACACCCAATTCATAGCCAAACCGTGACTAAACATTTTACTGGCAGTTCTTCTGTACCCTTGACTCCATGAGTCACCTGCAGACAACTCATGCACTAATTTTCAGTATGTTCTGGTAATTTGGAGACGGCCAGTGTGAGCTAACAGATTGCATAGCTTTTACCATTCTGGGCAGGAGTTGCTGTAGGTGACTGGGTGGTGCCATACACAAGAACTGGCTAAGAAGTGTCAACAAGGCATTTCACTGTTCTGCAGCTCACACTAAGAGCAGCCTGAGAGTACCAGTGCAGAGACAAGGCTGCACATTGCACCAGGTGATTGGAAAGCCCCACTCACAGTGTGCACTTGCGGCGGTCGATGGTGCACCGTGAGCTGAGGAGCTCCAGAGCCCAGAGACAGCCCGTTGTTCACCACATAGGTTGTCTGAGGCATTCGCACTGTCACACCTGCAAGGAACACAATGAACACTGTGAGTATTCAATACTTACAGGCAGCTAAACAGAACATTGGAAGACCAACTCTTTGGTTCAGCTGAATGAAGCCAAATTTCAGACTCCTCCAGCAGATTGATGAAGCACTGTGTAACAACAAAATCACCTCCCATCCCCTGAAGCTGTAAAGTGAGAGAGAACAAGCACTTGTGGTTGCAGAGGGGACAGAATGTTGTTTTAGCACTTTGTAGCATGAAAGAAATGGCTGAGGAGGAGAAGTGTGGGAGAAACAGGAGCTTAAGTGTGAAAAGAACAATTACATCATTTTGGGATTCAGAAACAAAAAGAGAAATGCTGCTGCAGCACAATGTTATCCTTTCAGAAGGCTGTGCTGTGGATGGCTCTGAAAGCAAAAAAAGCTAAGTCACTGTCTATGAAGCTTGTCCTCCCTCACAGAACAGACTCCATGATGGACACTACTCACAGGCATCATCATTTCAGTCATTCCCACAGCAAACTGATCTGCCTGGCAGGAATAAACTACACAGTTTTATAGCCTTGTAAATAATATCCCAAACTCTTGCAAGCTACCAAGTTTTCATTCATTTTATACCACATCTAATTCTCTTAAGTAATACTTTATTACTGTTGGAACATGTATGTTCTGTGAACTCTTAAGCTTTCACTCCTTGTTACGGATTGCCCAGGTTGTCCCTCCATTTCTGTCTAAAAATACAAGATTTGGGGCAATCTCTATGATGCCCTAGTTCCACATTTGTGTGAAACTAAAGCATTGTAATACTCCAGAAGACAAGCTGACAGAGCAACACATTATCAGGAAACCACAGCTATTGTATTGCAATTTCTTCTCTTGATAAACACTCATCAAACTACAATCCATAGGAGATGTGTGACAGAAGTCTGTGTAATCTGGGGTCCAAGGCAGGGAGCTCAGAGTGCTAAATTTTAATGCTTTAATTATAAAGTGGCTAAACACTGGATAGGTGCTTGATATCTTTTTCTCATTGGAATCTCTCTAAGAAGCTGATGAAGCTGTGTGAACTGTGGGATAAGCAGTCACCTGAGCTGGCTATTTCTCCTCTATGACGACCCGGTAAGATATGCTGGTTCAGTATAACTGTAGTTCTGTCTCAGGAAATGGCAACCATCTGAAGATGGTCAGAAATGCCTTAAGATACAAGCATAGCATCACTTCTAGGTAGGGATACTACTCACTTGAGGCAGAAGTACAAAACTGCAATTTGCAAAACACTTTGGATAAGCATCTCCTACTGGCACTGAAAGCTGTTGCAATAATAATAAAAACCAATATACATCAGTAGCAGCATCACTACCAGGACATCACAAAAGTAGGCGCATACTCATAAAACAGGGAAATTTATGTTAAACATAAAGGTGTTAAAATAACCACAGTGTAGAAATTGTGGGGAGCAAGAAAAGAGAGTTAAAGTCCACCACTTTGTAACAAAATATCATTTAAGTTCTTTATTTTTGACATCTATTACTCATTTCAGAAAATGAGTTTACTGCTAGGAGAAGGTATCAGTTAAGCATTTGCAGTCATGGGAACTTGCCAATACCTCTTCTCAAGGAAACTCAAGCACGTATCAATTTCTGATACGTCCAGTGAGAAACTTCATCTCTTCAGGCCTTGAGAAAGGAAGGAAATTTGCTGAGCACAAGACACTAGAGATTGTTAAGTAATTACAATCTTTTCTACGTAAGTATGTTTTAAACTTCTGCCATAAAAACAAAATGGTTTCTTATTTTTCTCAGAACAGTGGCGCTTATCTCATTACCTTCCACTGCCTTGTAAAGTACAGGGCATGTCAACCACAGAAGCTTAATTGGCAGAGCTTGTGCCTGGGATGACTTAAATCCTATTTTTCCTCATTCATGTAGCTGCAAGTAGAAGTTCTTAGTACCTAAGAACTTTCTCAAGTCTGTAAGCTGGGAAAAAAAAAAACCCAAACCTCTCTAACTAGGACCAGTGTTGTAAAAAGACCAAACAACAAACCCAAATCAAAAATCAAAATGCCACAACTATCAGGTAGAACATACCAAGCTGTGTCAGGGTAAGAAGCACATGGAAGGAATCATCCCCTACCTCCAGTCTGTGGGGTGACTGGCCTTAAGCCTGGGCTGGTCATGACAGCTCCTCTCACTGGATTCTGAGCTGGTGGTGCAGGAATAGTGGTATAGACCACCTGATGGTTAGAAGGGGTTCTTGGGATAGGAAGCTTGGGAACAGCTGGAGCCACAGGCCGATGAGTTACATTCACTGTTGTCGAAGCTGAAAAAAGAGACAGACCACACCCTAAACCTGAATTCCATGATTCAAAGAAAAAGGCCTATTCCAGAGTACACATCTCCTTTGGAAAACTGACTCCTCTGAGCCATATAGAATAAAAACTGTCTCTGTCTGCTTTGGGTACTGCAAGAAAAGTGAAAACAGCCTAAACAGTATTTTCACCTGATTAAAGTCGACATATATACAGTTTCCTAACAGAAAAGATAAATATATTTTCTCCTCCACTCTCTGCAAAGGTTCTGCTTGTAAGGACAGTGGAAGAATACAAAATCCACCAAAAAGTCTGCAAAACACAGCAGTCATAAGATAATTCCAATGTCAACTAATCTTCAGCAATCATACACAGAAAAAGAAGAAAAGAGGAAAAAAGAGGATCGACATTTCTTTAGAAAGGGGAAAACATAATCACACTGTGAAGTAATATTTAACTAGGGCTAGAACTTCAATGTCAGCCTTGCCATTCCATCTGCCAAAGGAATTAACTGCCAAGTGCACAGGGGCAGACATAGGAGTGATGCTGATAATGTTTTTTTGGCCGTTATTTAAAGAACAGGTTTCTTCTCCTTCACTTTCACCAATAATAGTATATTTAACAATTTCCAAGACCATCCTTAGCAGAATTTCTTCCTTTCCATGGTATTAAATTGATCCTGAATTCTTTCCAAATCAACAGTACTATCTTTCCCCTTTATCAGTTTAAAAGAAAAAATGTTATGGGAAACTGACTAGAATGAAAGATTATGAAGTGACTAAAACATTCTGAATATTCACTTTAAAAGATTAGCACAATGTAGAGCACACAGCTGACTAATTCAAGAAAAACACAACCATTGCATTCACACACTGATGTCAAATGAAGTTACCTGTGGGTAATACATGGATGGTGGTCTGGGAAGGGCCACTTGTTGGCACACCTGCCTGCTGCACAGGGCTTGGTTGCAAAGGTGGCAAAGGCTGCAGGGGTCGAGTCAAGGGCTGGGTGGGGACGCTCACAGGTGCCTGGCTCTGGTTCTGCTTTTGCTTCTTGCCATCTGCTTTAAAATAAACAAAAGATATAGACATAGCAAACAAATTTTCATTTCTGAATCACAGTTTCAAATACCAAAGTTTTACAATCCTTTCCTCCCTCTCCCATTTACAGACTGATGAGGATATTCCAAGCATGACATTTCTCTGACCTTTTTTGCTTATTCAAACTAATCTGCAGAAAACTCATTCAATTCTCCTCGCTTCCATCACTGCAATCTGCCCTGCCCAGACACACTCCACAATGTTTTATTCTATTATCATGAAGTCTACATATTTCAGAGCAATTTGGAAACCTGAATTCAATGGAACACTGTGCTAAAGTCTTTAAAAGTTTCTATTTAAAAAAATTAAAGGCATTAATTTATTAAAAATTAAAATTAAAACCTTTAAAGGCATAAACATTGCAGTAGTCAAATTTAGTTCCCTAAATAAGTCTTGTCTATCTTTGATGTTTACATCTTTTTATTTGCTCTTTCCTTTGTTCAATGTTAGTCAGTCCTCTTGCTGCTATTTTGAATTTTCATGATATTTACTTAAAAAAGGGGAAATAGCTTTATTATTTATAGAAAATTTTGAAAAGAAAATGTTTTTATCACATTGACACCTTCCTCAACATGACTTACTGACCTGTGATACTGACAAATATTGCCTGTATCTGTAATATTTACTACAGCAATATTTTTTCCTGCTTTAGTTTATAAAATACTACATAAAATACTCATTAGAGTGCAAGTCTCTATCTAATCAAGACTTTGCACAAGTTGAATAAAGAAGAATTGAGAAGTATTCATCTGAACATTAAAGCAGTAATGGGCAGAGGAGGCACCCCTGAAGAACTAAAAACACAAGATAAAAGAGTAGATTTTAAGGGCAGTCACCCAGAAGGATTCTTCCCTAATAAATCTGTACATGCATCAGCCACTAATTTAGTAGAAGAGCATAGACTATAAAGATGAAAAAATGTAAATACTCATTTTACTCTTGAGAAAATATAACACTATAGTGAGTACCACATTTGAAATGTTCAATTAAGTATACCAACTAGATTTCAAAGCATTAAGAACAGGGTTAATGCCAGCATAGCTGGAAGTGTTGGGGTTTGTGATTGGTTCAAGCCTTTTATTATCCATGTCTATGAGAGATTTCCCAGTGTTCAATAAACTACTGGACTCCAAAGTAGTTTATTGAACACTGGGACACTAGTAGTTATACTGCAGATTATGGAGTAGATGAAGAAGAAGGAAGAAGTCTAAAAATCACAAGGATTCTTCATCTTGCCTTCATTTACTTACCAATCTAACAAACCCAAAAATCTACATTTCTTACCCTGTGATAAATTACATATTATACTATTATATAATTTACATTAATGAAAATTCATCTCAAAGCCTAGGAAGCCCTTTCCATGGACAAAGGTTAAATGCAGTATTTTTCAGAGGGTTTGCATCCTTTAAAACATGCAGAGAAATATTCTCTGCATTCCAGATTCGAACAGCTATTTAAGTAAAAAAACCAACAAGGAAGACTGGGTACATAGTAAGCACAGGACTAAGGTTAAAAGCCATTAGTTTCCCATAGTAAATGAACACACCATCACATTTACAGCAAATATGGACCTAGAGGAGACAGAAAAGATATGACTTATGAAAATGAGCATAAAATAGAAATTGCTACTACTGGAGGTGCAAGCAAAACTCCTAATCCTATTCACAAAACAGAAGAGGGACTCATTTCCATGCCAGAAACAGTAACACTGCAGTTATAGGAGTTTTGAACAGTGTTCTAGCTCATAACTGGTATAGATGGATTACAGAACAGCAAGCATGCCACAGGCATGTTCAAGAATAAGAAAAAAATTATCCAGAGAATTACATATTTGTTAAGCAGATAAAAGACGTTATAAAATAAAAAACTTATTATGTATTTAATAATTCTACCTAAAAAATAACAAAAAAACCCCAGAACATAGCTGTTTTAATTTATGAGTGCATTTACATACCTTTCTCAGACTACAGACCCACTTTAGACTAAATCTATTGATTGTTTCATTATTCATAAAAAATAATTTCATGATCCTTTTATAAAATGGCCAGCAAGGTCCAAAGTGCAAGTATTGCAAGATGCTTGCAGACAGAAAAGTATCTAGATTACTCCTAATATGGTTTCTCAAAAATTACACACCCTTTTTATTCATAATTTCTGCACAAATCAGAAAGTGTTATATGAGTAGATATTCAGAGCTATTTAAATACTTTTTACAAGTAACAGAATTACGTTTATTTTTTATGTAGTTGACAATATTGTAAAGAAAATAATCAGGAACTGAGTGTTCCCAACGACACTATTTAAGTGTTGCTCTTCAATTTGAATTACTATTGAGCTAATATTCCTTCAGGAAACACCGTAACACTGAAAGTATTTTCTATCCTGAGGCTGTATAAATCTAGGAGAAAAATGAAACCTGCTCCACATTTGCTGTAAACAAAGTGCAACAGAAAAAATATTTGGCCAAAGGTATATAGATGCTTATGATCATGCAAAAGCTGTTACAAGTGTACTCTTCCTCTGTTTAGCCTTGAAGTTATTATCAGAACACATTCCTGAGAAACTTGCTCAAAAATCCTAGTGCTGCATGGTGAAACTCAAGCTTTTATTTTTTTATTAGGGTTTCCTATGTTTCTACAGTTATATAAAAAAACCACTGACTTCTCACACAAATTCTAAACGTGAACTAATCTGCATTAGCTTCAGACTATCAGGTTCTGCTTTGCAGTGAAGAGACCCACAGAAGCTAACCCAGCACAAAAGTACTCCACTAACCTTCCTTCTTATAGAAGGACAATATTCTAAGAACTGACAACTGACGGGAAAGAATCTCAGAATATCCCACTGCGTAAATTTTTAAGATATTGGCTCAAGCCCCAACAAAGAAACTGAGGAAGAATTAAGCTGCAATGAAGCTACTACTCTGTAGCACTCCTACCTAGAGAAGCAGTCTTACAGTTGTATGTGCAGCTGTGGTATTGATCTTTTATGGCAATTGTGAGGTGAACATCTACTTAATGCAATTAGGAAGAAGAAACCTCTCTGGAAGATGTTATTTTCAGAAACTTTTAGATAGAAAAATATTAGCTGAAATATATTACAATACTATGACGTGCTGCTTTAACATATACCACAAATCCATTTTAATCTGCTGGGTGTCTTTTACAGAAAAGAAAACAGGACTGGGGATGTTAACCTTACCTGATAGGCTTGCACAGTCCCAAGGCAATCATATTTTTATCTTTTTGAGAACTAACCCTCAGAAGAGATGACAGTGATAAAAACTTGATTGCCTCAGTCA
Organism: Thryothorus ludovicianus; assembly: GCA_013397245.1. Classification (NCBI taxonomy): domain Eukaryota; kingdom Metazoa; phylum Chordata; class Aves; order Passeriformes; family Certhiidae; genus Thryothorus; species Thryothorus ludovicianus. The sequence continues at coordinate 374,118 of VZTB01004939.1, forward strand.
TTCTCAGCTGAGCCACTCAGCTTGTCAAGTCAAAATCCTGGATGAAAAGGACCTCTGGTGGCTGTGTAGTCCAATTTCTTGTTGAAACTGGACTGTCAATAACAACTTATTCAAATAATCTGTGGTTTTGCCCTGCTGAATTTCAAAAACATTCAAGGAGACAGTTTCTACCTCCCTTTGTGCTGCACTGTGGTGACTTCTTTCCTCCTCAAACTGAACTTGAACTTCTTGAACTTGTAGTTCATGGCCACTGTGCCTTAATGTATTATTTGGCACTGCTGAAGAGAGTTGTGCTCTATTGTTTTTGTAACTATCCTCCAAGTAGCTGTAGGCTGCTCTTATGTTGTCTCTTGTTTGTTATTAGTTCTTTGCCAAACATGTCCTGGTCTCTCCTCACAGGCCATGCACTCCAGGCCCACACCATTCTGACACCATCAGTGGGGCCCTCTCCAGTGCTCACAACTCTTCGGAGCTTGAAGAAGGGGGAGCCAGAACCGGACATCCTATTTCAGCTGTGGTTCCACCAACGGCAGCTTGGGGGGATACTTACATTGACACGGGAACACACTGTTGCTCATACTCAATTCACTGTGTACCACAGAGCCTCTACTGATAAGAGAAGCAGACAGCTGAATTGCATCATGCTTCCCTAATACTTGTACACCTCATACACTTCCTTTTTGGTGATGACATCATGTGGAACTGTTCAAGGTCAGGATGGATGGGGTTTTGGGTAACATGGTCTCATGGCAGGTGTCCCTGCCCATGGTGGGGGGGGGTTGGGATGAGATCACCTTAAAGATCCTTTCCAACCCAAACCATTCTATAACTATAGAAATATATCATAAAATCTATAGAAATAAAAAACTATCATAAATAAAATAAATAAAATTTATATCATAAAAACTATAGAAATCTATCATAACTATGATTTCTTTCTCACTGGAAAAAATGCTACCACATGCCCAAATGATTTTCTACATTTGTGTAATACAAATGCAAAGCAAGTCAACCTACTAAGAATGTTTGTAGAACCTGAATGCAGAAGCTAGAGAAATAACTATCGAGGTTGTCCAGAGGAATCAAACTTCTTGGTGGCTGGACTTCAGAGCACAGGGACATGTATTTAGAGACCAGACAGAATGAAAGTTTTACCTCCACTAGTAGAAATATGATTTTTTTCCAATGAAAATGACAGCACAATACATCGTCCTAAGTAGAGACTCATTACTTCTGTGAAGTACTATCATTCTTCATTAATCCAATGCTAACTATAATTAGACTGGCCTACATTCACCCAAGATTTATATAAAAAGAAATGTGTTCTTTTAAATGATTAAGTGGATCCCAACTGCCAAAGTACATAAGAGCATGACTATATTTACTCAGCTCTTGGCAGACAGTCCTAAAGCAAACAACAGTTTGCATTTGGTCTTTAAACTCTTGCACACAAAGTGTTAGTTAAACAAAAGATTAGAAGCTGTAATACTCCAATGGCTAAATATCAACCGTAGAATTAAAAGGCCTTTAATTATAATCACTAAACAGAAAAAATAGATACATCTAGAAGAGCTTTCAAAAAGATCATCAAGAATTCAAGACATCTCAGATTACTCCCCAAGCCTGAAGTATTTAAGCACAGATAGCACAAATGCTTATAGTAAAAGAATAGTAAAAATCTTTAAGAGTGTAAGCAAAATTCCTTTTATTTAACACCTAAAAATTTTTTAATAAGAGTCCTATCTAACTGAAACACCAAGGAAAAAAATACACTAAGGAGAAACAGAAGTTTATTCCTTTCTGCCAATCACAGGATAAAATAGCACTTGTAGCTCAATTATCCCTGCAGAGAGGAAAGTATTTTTCACCTACCTTGAGAACAGCTGTCATCCTCTTCATCCAGTGTAAGATCAATGACACCTCCTGACTCACTTCCTGTGAACTTCCCGCTCTGAAAGACAAAACTCCTTTGTTTTGCAAAAGCAAATCCACAGAACACAGGTGGAAAAGGGACACATTCAGAAGGAGAGGTCTCAGAATTTATACTTATTAGAAAGGAACTGATGAAATGAGCAAGAGAAGGTAATTTCACACAAATATCTTAGGACTTAAAAAATGGGCGATAACCAAATGACTGTATTGCAGTAACAAGTATTAGAGTATTTTCAGCTTTGTAAGGAGTAAAACCCCCTGATAACTAGTTGCATATTGCTGTTTTGCAGGTAAATGCATAACAATGTACTGTTATAAAGTACATTTCAACTATGACTCCTAACATTTTAATCTGGTTGTAATCTGTTCTTTCCTCTGTAGTGGCGTAACTTTCTGACACAGCAGTCATCAGGACAATATATTACTTATCTTGAGACACCTTTGCCCGTGTACTTACAAAGACACTGACTTCACAATAAGAAAAAGGGAGAGCTGTGCTGGAACTTGCACGCTTACAAAACACATTAAAAGCCATCAAGAAACTCCAACTGCATTCAGTAATTACTGTATGCTGACCCATTATGACGAATTTTAGCATTCATTATTCTATATACAAACCTATTTTTAATCTTCCCTTTAGAAAGTACAGAGGGATCTTCTAAGCTATTGCTCAGGTTAAATATTTTAAAAAACCCTAAAAGACCACCAAATAAGATTTATTTGCTAGATCAACTGCTGTCCCTTGGCTGGTCAGACTTTGGAGATCACTAACATTTTTCCTTAGGTGAGGAGAAAAATATGGGGGAGATCTTATATATTTCTGTGGTTCTAAAGATACTTTCTATAAAAAAAAAAAATATGTGAGTTTATATTTCCTTAAAAATATAAACAAAAATTAGTACAAGAATTAGTTGAGATTTCTTCTTTTTGTTCTTGTTATTTTCTGGGAGAGATTATCACTTTTTGTTGGACTAAACTGGTACAGATTTATGGATTACAGTCAACAAGTTTTCTTAGGACACACAAAGAGTTACAAAAACACCATAATTATCAAAAATCTCTGAGCAATTAACATGGAAAAAAGCTTAAGTTATCAGACCCACATGGTCTGTACAAATGCTGACATAATACACCCTAGGAATATTAGAGATTTTTTTTTTGTGCAGACGGTGACAGATGCTATCTAAAGCCTAAGCATTATCTGCTCTATGACCTTTAATTTGGGTAAAACTAAGTGTTTAAGGAACTCTGAAAGGCAATTCTCACACAGGCAGGGCTCCAAGGAGAGGCAAAAAGAGGTATCATATTATTACTAACTGCAAGCAGAAGCTGCCTGAATTATCAGTCACTGAATTTGGAGTGACTTGACAGTTCTCTTTATTATCCATTATTACAACCTGAATTCTTTTTTGCCTTAAGTTCTGATGCTGCCACTAGTGAAATTGTGCTAATAAAATATAATACCAAATTTAAGTATGAAATATCTAATGACTTATGATTACAGGTGATAGAAGCGATCTCTATAGGGACTCATCTTTCCTATATGTGGAGAAATGTATTTCAGGATTATTAACCAATGAATTCTTCTGTTGAGTGGTTGCTGTTTAAAATACTTTCTAGCTTCACATTTCTTAGTATGATGAGCTGATTTAATCACTTGAAGATTAAGAAAAAGGCACATCAAAATAATCAATGATAAACTGATTAGCATAAAGTCAAGAGGAATTTCATTCCAATTGAATGATCTTCCCAGCTGACAATGTGTATTTTGAACCATGGCTCTCTCTTCCAGGAGAAAGCAGACTGAAAAATGGAGAGGGAGATTTAAAAGGAATTAGAGAAAGAAAAAACCCTAATATCAAGCTATTAATTTCTTCCCGCTAAAAAATACATTGGTCTGAAGTAATTTCCTTTCAATTCTTCCTCCGCAAGGAAATCAGAATCCTTAGAAAAATACTCTGTATGACAGCTAACTGTTTTGAAGCCCTACTTGACTGTGCCAATTCATCTGAGAAAGTTCTTTGCATTTCCAAGCCAGCAAGTGTCACAGCATGCATTTCTTTATTTTGATGTGTCTGGAAGGCCAAAATCTTCAGTTAATTAAACAGGCAACTATTAAATCAACTCAGCCAACAAGGTCTCATACACACAATTCTCAGGAAGAAAGACCTTCTCTTGGCCAGCCACACCACTCAAGGTTTTTTATTAAATGACCCTGGACAGCAATCTCCTCTAGAGGAGCGATCTAGAAGTAGTTAGGCTCTTTCTGCAGCCCACCCTAGGAGCTGCAGATCTGCAGGGCAGTCTTTGAGTGGAGCTCTGTGGTACACTCCCAGTCCTGGTTCTGAAACACATTCCAGCTCCTCCCAGCAGATGCTGTAGTCAATGCACAGCACACCATGAACTCCTGTATCCCCAGCCTCCCCAGCCAGATTCACCTACTTCACCAACTATGCATTTCCATCAAATGAAATTTAGGGGTACATGAAAATCTTAAGGAAACTTGAAAAACCAAAAAGGCTGAATATTGTGTTTCCTACCTAGAGGAGCATGGTGGAGGCAGGGTATCCCCACGCAAAACAGACTGCTCATTATGCCTGTCATAAAGGTCAGGATTTTGACTATTTGCAGCATCCACCTACACTCATCAGTAGGAGGAGGATCCATTTCTGTAGCCCATGGTGTTGGCACACACAGTTTTCAGATACTTGTAGATGTCTCAAATTCCAGAATGAAAAGGAAATTCAGGAAGAACTGGCAATCAGGTGTTAGAGGACTGGTCCACACTACTTTCCAATGGTAAAATTAAGCATCTTCATTATCTGAGAGAGCAACTTTATCACCTTATTCCAGATGTTTCTGGAGTATAGATACCACCAGAATGGTTAAGATCTACAAATTTAACCACAGAGCATCAGCTCTGTGAAATGCAAGTAATAAAGAGTTTTCAGAAAAGCCTGTGCCCAACCAAACAAGAAAATAAAACCATCCCTTTTTAGTATCATGACTTCTACCCAGAAACTCTCTCAGGGAAATTCTTGTAGTACAACGACTTGTGAAAACTCCAGTTTACAGCAGAACTATGTTTGAGGAAAGACTACAGAGAAACAACTGCTCTTTTGTTCCTTAAAAAGGAAGGAATGGGATTCTTTGGAAAAGATTGCTGTTACACAATAGAAATGGAGATTCAGACATGCTGCTCTGAGCAAAATTAGAACCCAACTTCAGAATGTTTGCAGCCCTGATGAAGTCAAAGGGGAGCCCAGCATTGGACTTTCAGTTACATATGAACAATACTCCATTTGTGTCAAAAACTAAAACAAGAGAACAGGTCTTTCAGCTCCTAATACTAGGTTTCAAAAAGCATTTGGGTAGAAACTGGTAAAGCAGAAAGCTGTAGTCAAAGCATTCTGGTCTGCTATCACTTTTTAGCTATCTCCAAACACAGGAAGCGAACAAGATGGAACAGTTTCAGCTGATTTTTGCAGAAGAACAGATGATGCCATCTTAACACCTTTCTATCTGTACAGCCACATTACTGAAATAATTAAAACCATTAATGAGAACTTCAAACATATGCCCGATGGTTTAGTTTGCATAATGCCTAGCAAGTCAGTAACAAAGGATTCATACACCTTAGAATACAAATAAGCTGAAACAGAAACAAAACAACCACAGCAATATAAAGTGATCTGTATATATTTAAAATGTCACAGTTATAAATAACAAACACAAACCCAAACACAGAAAACAAAATCACTATCCCACGAGCCAACCTGTCACCATTTGTCAAGAACCAGTGCACCTGTCTCCAGACCAAACAGAAGCTGCACTTAAAACTAATTGCTTAAAACAGCATCTGGGCAACTTCTAGTCACCTAGCAAAAAAAGTTTACATTGAGATTTAAGAGAAATATAAACTACCAAACCCCCTTTTCCATCTTTTTACAGCTCATGTATCTTAACATATGTGCCTTTAAATTCCAAGTTAGCAGAAATCTTCCAAAACACTGTCTTTTATGTTGCTCTTTTGGACCTGGGTTATTACAGCAGGTGAGCAAAGCTTGTATAGCCTGGAAGTAGCAACATCATGGACTGAACCAGGCAGTTAATCACAGCTGTATCTGAGCTGCCTTACTTTGTTTAAATATCTCCGCTTTCATATGGCAGTCAGCAGCGTAACAATCTTAAAACAGTGGAATGAGAAAAGTGAATTAAAAGTGGAATTAAAAATTCAATCTAACAAATCCCACTCTGAAATGCCAGAGTTTTGAATACATATGTAAAAAATTCTAGGAAGAAAGTAAGAAAAAAATACAAAACTTAATCTTTTTCTGACTTCCCAGCTGTAATATGGCAACATGTTTACTCTTCAGCTGGTGGGTGCACTCCAAATTGCAATTAAAATGTTTTGCAAAAATCTAATGTAGATCCAGCCCAAGACAACACATGTAACTTGGAGTTCAAAGGCAAAACACAAAGTGAAGTGGAGGGAGAGGACTGCAAGGTATGACTAAGAGCAGAAACAAAGACAAAAAAAGGAAGAAGGAGGAAGAAGAAAGGTAGCAGGGGAAAAGAAAATAATAAGCCATGCAGCAACTCAGCCTGCACCACCACAAATATGGGAGGATGGGCTAAGTGTACTGTGAAGTTACTTTGCTATTCGCAGTGTTGTGCATTTTTCCTGAAACAGCCCACTGAGGAGAAAGTCCTCCACACTTACAATCGCAATCTGTTTTGAAAAGCATGTTCTTTAAAGAAAACCTTGTCAAACTGCAGCCCCAGCTGCTTTAGTCTGCAGTCATGCCCACACCTACTGCAACTACCAACATGAAATGATCTGTTTGTCTCTCAGAAGCCCCAGGCAAGCATCTAACTTGGCAAGTGTGAAAGAAAAGTACTTTAATGACAAGCACAGAACTTGTGAAAGCAGCGAATGAAAGACCTTAGAAGAAAAGGCAAAACTGAAAGTGTAAACACTCATCCCTTTCAAGTATCTGAGTGAAACCTGTCAAGTCCTGAAATAGACATCATAACCTCTTCTGAATTCCTCTTAATCAGTTACACAGAAACTGCTTTACAGTGCATATGGAAGTTAAAACAATGAAAAGTATGAATGCAACTATTCAAATTTGTGCACTTTTTCCTACTTCATATTAGAAATTGGTATTTCTAAGTGTTCTACTAACTGCAAAACTTTTGCTTAAAACTAACCTCTTCAGATTTTCTTGACCATGAAAACTAGAAACAGGGCTTTGTTTTAATTAATTACACAAAATCTCTATTAATATTTTAGTAATTACACTTCAATTTAGGGTTTTCTGCAAAGAATCAGTAAAAATTACCTATGCCCACAATTTCACACATTTTCTACTGCATATGCATAGACAACATAATATCTGCTTTCTTCCAATCCCAAACACCGAAGTCTTTTAAAGAATGGAAGAAAGTACTGAGAAACAGATGTACTGAGAAACAGATGCACTGACATAAGATATACTTATGGAGATAATTGCTAGGAAAAAGCAGCAATAATACAATTTTCCTAGAGAAAGAAAATAATTATACATTGACTTTCTAAAACCAGTGTCATACTGATACTAAAGAAATTTAAATAGTAAGTGTAATAGCAAAGGGGTTTTTAAGAGGTAATAAAAATCATGGAACTTGACAAAAATGCATACATCCAGGGTCACTTGAACTCAATGTTACAATTAAGATTTGCAATAAAACCAATGCAAATGTTTTATAATTATAAACTTTTTTCCTTCTATTGGACAACTGTCATAATATCCCATATGTCATTGATTGCAGTATCAAATAATTAATCTACACATTAGCAAACAGTATATTAATTAAAGGGAATCAGAAGGGCATCATCCTCACAATAAAATGAAGAGATGTCTGTTGTTCAAGTGATTCTGAAGCAGTTTCCTCTTCTGCCTCTAGGAAAGCAGGGGCATTGAGACAGGCTAGTACCATAATATGTGTTTTTCCACTTGCAGAGACCATTTTACAGTGTTGTAAAATACACTGGAGTAGGAGAAAGAATTTTCCCTTAGCTTTGCTATTCAGCAACTTTTTAAGATCATTACTACAGTAAATTAGGTTGATTCATAATTTGCAATTTTGAAAAGAAAGAGAAAGCTTGTTTTACAGACACCTATCCCCCCCAAATTTTTTCTATTTCAATATCACAAGGAAAACAAAGGTAAGGAAGGAGACAATTTAAGGACCAAACCACATATTGGTAGACGTGATATTGAGAAAAGAAGTTTTCTTCTACCATGACTGCAATTGTGAAATTCGATACAGGAAAACTTAAAACACCACAGCTCATATATGCCATTGGCAAACTGCTGTAGAAAACTGGAGAAGAAACCTCTAAAGCTCAAATGGAACAGCTTGACAACATGCACATGTATTGTACCAAATGAAAAAACAAAAGCTACAAGCTAGTATTTTGAAGAAAGGTCTGAATATGCACTTCTCTATTCACATATAGTACACGATTTAAAAAGTTTTGATATAACGCCACAGTTCAGTTCATCACAAAGAGATACAAGATTATTGATTGCAATGCCACCTGCTTTCATAAAGCAACATTTCAGTATGTAAAAGGGAAAAATTAAGGGGAAAAAAATGCAACAACGAAAAATTACATTGCAAAATAAAAAAATAATTTCAGGGTAGTAAAGATCAAAATTCTGAAAATTATGTGTGGCACACTGACGCAAGTGCAGACAATTTTACTAATAGTTTCTACTATAAAAAAATCAGAAAAAAATCTGGAGGCTGAAAACTAGACAATGAAGCATCACACCATCACAATAATACAGGACTCACCAAGGCGTTATATAATAGCAAAATCAATCTTAAATTATGGGGAGTGATGTTAAAAACATGTCTTGGGAGTGGGATGCACGTAGAGAGGGTGGCAATACCGTGTTTATATGCATAATTATAAGGTCAGTATTTCGAGTCATCTGTATACAAAATGACAGATTTCAAGCACAGTTTAAGCAGTTGTGAAAACTACATGGTTTTATACATTTTTGAGCATATTTCAGCCACAGACTGTTTCAGTGTCAAATTTATCACTCCTCAACCTTTATTTTTTCCAATGCAGTAACTCCCACAAAATTGAAGTAATTATTCCAGCCTTGCAAACATATGAAAATCTACTTAACCAGGTACCAAATATATTTGTCATCTCTTACCAAGATAAAAAGGAAAATAATAATGTAATAAAGGAAGCAGTTTACCAAGATCAAAGTTTACATAAACAAAATTTCACAGTGCTGCAATACGTGTTTTGATATTCGTGTAATACTCAAAAACACTTAACAGATACTTTATGTGTTGCATTCACATAATTGCTCCATTCCCCTTACCCTTAATTGGTACTGTGCAACACTTTCTACAGAACAAGAACAATGCAAGCGTGGGAAGAATGAATAACCACTTATAGCAACCCTTAAGTATTATGTACCCCCTCATTTCTTTGGTGCCAAGAGATGCTGACTTGGCTACCCCTGTTAACAAGGACACAAATAAGAGTTTGGTTGCAGAATAGCTGGTTTTAGATGCTAGCAATCCTAGTCCTGATTAGAAGTTACAAAGAAACACTTGACACAATGCTAGAAGTGATTTTTTTATAGCTGCGATTTTTTTCCTTTATCAGAGAGTTAAAAGGGTATATAATAAACACAAACATACATGCATGCACACACACATCTCTTTACTTACTGGTTCTTACTCTTTGAAGGTGAAACATCTACCTTATTTCCCTAAAACTCACTGACAGTTTCCCAACAGTATCACGTGGATGGCTATCTTACTGAACAATAAATATATTTATAATATTTTTCAGATTAATTTACTGCAGCTTTTAAAAGCTTTTATCCACACCTGGAGTAATGGCATAATCAGTGAGATAGTTTTAATATATTTCCCAAATTTTTTGGCCTCAAATGACAAATTTGAGCCTATGCTATGCAAGTATATTTACCCATTAAAAGCTGCTCTCAGTAGTTGAGGATAGTTCAAATAACACAGACAGAGTCACAGGGAAAGACAATCACTTCAAAAGTCACATGAGAATGGATTCACTTTAACTGTGTTCCTTAAAACAGTTATCCAATTCAGCTACATCATGTCCTGCTAAGAACTGTATAATTGTTTTCTAACTAGTCTCAGGTAAAAATTCCACCTCAGATGAGAGCTAGTGGCATTATAAACAGTCCAAATATAACCCCAAGGTCAGAGACAAAAGTCAAGCAGCCCATTTTACATATATAATGATATATGTTTATTTTGAGTGAAATGCAAGGAAACATATTCATCAATAATGCTTCAACAACACAGAATTAATAGCTGCTTATAAACTGTAAGCTGACATTTCCACTTTGCTCACATTATTTCCCAAGAGACACTCACAAAGTTTGTTATACATTGCAGAGTAAAGAGATAGGAGTTATAAATGTACTTTATTAATGTTTTACCAGATGAATTTCCAATAGTCAGCAAAATAGCTTAAATTAAACTGTAGTTCAACCAAAGAAATCAAGGTTATGTTAGAAACAATGGGAAATGGATAGGACACTGGTGGACTTTTATTTAATAAACTAATAGTAGCTGTAAAGTGAAATGCACAGATGAAACTTAGACTGAAAAACAGACTTACTCCTTAACAAGATAAGGTGAACATGAAGTAGGGAACAGGAAAAAAAAAAAGACTATTCACCTGACCTGGTGTTTTAATAAATATAATGCAAACATTCTTGAAGATTGACTTATGCCAGACATTTTCAACACATCAAACCCTGTTAAGATTTGTTCACTGTTACTTTATGTTACAGTGTAATAAAACTGCTTTCACAGTTCTCTCATTATACCATAGCTATATTTATATATTATATATAATATATATAAATCCTGTATCTATAACTAGGATTTGTACTAAAATACTTTAAAACCATTCTAAAGATTTGCTATATAATTAAAAAATGCCTTTATCTCCGTAACAATAACATCTGCCTCAATACAGTAAAAGTGCTCATCATGTCTTCGGAAACGCAACTCAAGAACCTGAGGCACTGGAATGGCCATTGGTAAAATGACTGAGACTGAATAAAAACCCTTAAATTTCTGCGTACACAGAAAAAAGCTGAAGATGAAAGACTAACACGAGTACTAAGTTGTCCCCTTCCACATCCCTGCAACCACTCCTTTTGGAGCAAGAAGCAGAGAGAAAGGCTGAAAAGAAGAAACAGTTATACAGCAAAATTGCACATCCAAGCTCCACACTGGAAACTCTGACTATACTGACCTAAACAGCAACTACTGAGAAGCTGTTCAGTTCAGGATAACCAGAGAGAAGCACTAGACTAAAACCACAACAAATCCAAGAACAAATTCAATTTCAAAGCATCCTTCCAATGCTTTCAGGTATTTGACGCTGTGCACAGGGGAGCTCATCACACGGTACAGAGAAGGTGCATATAACTGAAGAAAATTTAACATACTTTAAGATATTATCCCAACTTCATAAAAACAAAAAGTAATTAGAGTATCCCTTAAAGTAACAGCTGAGATTTCCAAACTCAACAGGAAAACACGGGGAAATACCAAAGCTGAATTATGAAAATGAGATGTAAAACATAAATTTATGGAAGCATTATATAAGGAATTAGTCATTCTCCACTCTTTTCAGGATCATCTCCATCAAAGAAAATGGAATCTAATCAATGACATAACAGTCAGTATTAATTTAGTTGACTTGAACTAAAGTGCTTGTTGGGCTTTTTGTTTGTTTGTTTGGCTTTGTTTTTGGGGTTTTTTCATTTTTTTCAGTTTTTTGTTTGTTTGTTTTCTTGTTTTGGTGTTATTTGGCGGGGTGTTTTTAGTCGATTGGTTAGTTTTGCTTTTTAGGAATTTTCTTTTTGCAACTGAAATGAAAGTCGTATTTTAGGAGAAGATCTAATTAGAAAATTCAAGAATCATAGAAGATAAATTTCTCTCAAAGAATATTTGTTATATTCGGATTTTTTAAAGTGAATTTTAAATGATAACTGGCAATTTTGCACTAAATTTGCAGCCAAAGTATAAATCTTAGTTTAGACAAACACACTATACTTAACCTGTTGGTTCATCGAACAGGTTCCATTACACCAGAAAAATAATGTGAAAGACCCAAAATCTCTGTTATCCTGCTGTTTGAGGTTCTCTGCTGATATTGCAACTGAGAAATACAATTCATGTCCATTTTGACAGAATTCATTATGTTCACACCTGTACTGCCATGAACAGCACTGACTTGAAATTTGACTCACTGCTCCCCATATCACTGTACTCACAGCCAAAATTGATTTTAAAAATTCTGCAAAATACGGTTTACTTCAAAATTTACTGCAAAATTTGGTTTACTTCAGATTTTCTACAAATAAAATACACATAGGAAAGATTCATTTAACGCTTTAGGTGGAAAGGGAAACAGGAGAAAGATTTTTTCAGTTCTGGAAGGTTAGAAAGATGTTCTACTAATTAGAAATAATTCAAAGTTTACCAGAAAGCTTAGTAAATAATGATCCCAGGTCTTGTGAAGCAATAATACTTCCAGCCCAAACAAGGAATACTTTCTCATTTAAAAAAAAAAAAATCTCCCACACAAAAACCCAAAAGGTGGTAATACTGCAATCAGTAGCTTTAAAGTATCAGGTTCAAACTGAAGGTAGTAAGAGGACGTTGTATAGTTGGTGCCAACAGAATGAGAATTTAACAAATGAGAATCCAAAAATACCCAATTGTAAGCCAACAGAACAGAAGTTAGAAGCCAAATGATAATCAAAAAAAGATGAGAGACATGCCAAGATTGGCCAAGAGAGTCCCTTTTTCTATTTTAGTCACCAACTAGATTTGTGTTAAAGAATGAAGCCATCAGCAATTTGCGGTTGCACTAAGTCACCAAGATGCAGTTAGCAGAACCAGAGCAGGGCGTGTGGTCAGTATGACCACAGAATGCAGCAAGAGGAAACACTGAATCATTTCCTGGCAACAAATTTTTCTTGTTTCAGGAGGATAAATGTTCAATGCCAATATGCTGGAGAAAGCAACTACCTGAGACAAAGACAGGAACTTTTTTTTTTGGGTGGGGGGACAGTAACACATACCTATCCGGGTGAAAGTTTAGATTAAATTTAGAAATTAATTTTGCCAGTTTTGCTGAATTATTAATTCTATGAATCCCTAAAATTTGGAAATCTATGTTGCCCTAAAATATCCTAGAATAAGTTACTCCTATATTTTGAGAACTGTTTGCCCTTTACTTTTTCACTTTTTCTTCTAGCCATTAGAAAGGATCACTTTCCCTACCATCTCTAATTGATTTACTTTAGGCTTGACAAAACGATCCTTGCTTTCTTTCCTCTAGTCATTGACATCGTGATTTAATGCTTCTACTAAGGACTGTGCAGAAGTAATTTCTACATTAACGATGACATCCATCTGATCAACTACCTCAGCCATAGAGGAGTTTAAGATCACTAAAGAACTTTTAAAACCTTTTATCATTCTCCATTAGAAAATGGAGCACTGTATCAGTCTTACACTTTGGAAAATTGATGCAGTAAGTATGAATAATCTACACAAGACCGCAAAGGTAAATATTATCAGCCAAGACAAAAGCTCCAAAATTCAGGCATCAAGTCCTCTGTACAGACTATAGCATTGTCTATATTGACTATACACTATAACAGAGTGATAAATCTCATTCAAAATTAGAGTCTGTCCCAGCAAGGAAGTTCTCCACAAAGTTAAGAGTTTATCATGGTCAATTTGTCATTTCAGCTGGGATTTTTCTCTATTTTGTCCACTGTTGAGCAACATCAACACTTCAAGTGAAGTCCTTAGTATGATAAACCATGAGTGTGAAGTGCATGTGTGTATACACATTTGAGAAGGACAAAGCAATTTCATTATTAATATAATGGAAAACAGTTTTCAGTGCTACACTGTTTCTTCTTCCAAAGTAGATCAACCATAATCTGTGATTCTATAACCAGTTTTCTATATTTATTTACAGGAAGATCTCTTGTCAGAATCTATGATGAAAAATATTCACATCATCTATGCTGATAATTTCTAACCTGTAAAAATATATGGAAAATATAATGACAGGACCAGTTTACTAATCTGAAGAAGTTAAAACCAAAAATAATATTTAGACAGGATTCAGCAGGGAAGAACAAGTTGCGAATTGTATATACTGACAAAAACTGGATTTCAAAGATGATGTGACATGTAATGAAGGGGGTTGGTGAGAGGAAATTAAGAAAAAAACCCTTTCACAAGTTAGGCACAGAGACAACACCAACACTAATTACCTGGAATTTAGGCAATAAATTGTTTTCAGCTCTTTTGAGAATGTTTTCCCCATTTCATGCCCAACCGAAGAGATCCCGATTTTAATATCACACATATCAATAGTGCCCTCGGAGAACAGAATTACTGGAATCTTAAGCCAAAAATATTAAATAGGAAAAGGAAAGACCTGCAATGCAAATCTGCAGCTCACAGACAAAATCAATTTAGAAGGCTTAAAGAAAATAAAGGCACAGTCTTGTGGTAGGTATGATAACAATTTGAACAGTGTGACAGTGGTTAAGCAGTTCCAGGTGTTTTCATGTGTATATATATATATTTGTAGTGCATCTGAGTCAATTTCATTCAGCTTCTACTTTCTTGGTGCTCTTCAGTAATCAAGTATTTGATTTGTAAGATGCTACATTAGTGCCAGCAGGCACAAAATGGTATGATAAATAACACTCTTCACAAAATATAAAAGCCACTCTCTTAGTGAAGAGGGAGATCTTTATTTAAGTGGAAATCAGTATCTCCCTTTAATGTTTTTTAAATAGCTCTGCTTAGCCACTTGGAAGAGTTCCAGCTGCCACAAAAAGTCATACAAACTCCAAGCCCTACTCTGTTGAAATTTCTGCTCCACAGCTCACATCTTAAGTACGAACAGGATGCTTCTTGCTGAACTAGACCATAAGAAATTTCCTTAGTAAATCAAGTAAAAAAAATCTGGTAATTTTTCCATTTTAGCAAGTCATCTGAAGTCAGTTCTATTATAGAAACATCAAGTCATTGGCTCTTGTTTTATCATGCGCTTTATAAAGACAGGTTTGCTACAACAGCCTTGAAGAGGACCGGCAGTTAGGTTTCCACTGGTCGTGCTCTTGGGAAGAAGCACCTTGGATGAACTGTGGTTCAACAGGACTGGGCTTCTGCAACTCAAAGTTGGCTGTCCTTCAGGGACTAAAGCCACAGAGTTGGCACCAGGCAGCACCACAGATTTTGTTGAGAATAAAATTTTGTTTTTTTCTAGAACAACACGTTTTACTGAAGAGGTGGATGCACCAGATACTGATTCTTTTATCACTTCATTTGGGATCTTACTGTATCGATAATTGGGAGCATTATTTTCCATTATATCTGACCAGGCCCTGTAGCGAACCTCTGCAGATCCCCAGTAGTGCCTAATAGCAGACTCAGAGCGATGGCCTGTCACTGCCATTATTTCCCTAGGCCCCAGTCCTGCTTCACAGAGTAGCTGGATGGTGGTAGTTCGCAGAGAATGATTGGTGTACCGCTGAGAGAGCCTGGCTGCCACACTTATCCTGGGCATCATGGTACCCAGGTAGTTCACACCCATTGGTTCTCTCTTGTACCAGACAGGCTGTTCTTGCATTTGCTCTGATGTTAGCTTTAGAGGGTGCAGGTAAAAGGCAGGGGGCTCCGGAGGTAACTTGGACAAATAAAGTTCCAAGGAATAAACAGGACAATTTGGGTCCCCAGGAATGTCATACATTTTACCCATTTTATGAGGATCTTCTCCATTTTTGCCTTTGCCAGGATATCTAAACATAGCATACCGACGTCCATTCTTGTCCTTCTCAACAACAAATGCATCTGGAGCCAGATCTCTTAGAATTTCCCTCCCTCGTTTAGCAAAATGCAACTGCAAATCAAACCACACCTTGTTGACAAGTGCCAGGGGACTGTGCAAACCCAGCACACCAGATTGCTTAATCTTACGCAAGTCCTCGGCAGCTATAGGAGGATGGTGGTGAGTCTCATCCTTGCCCTGCATGCGCAGCATCTTCAGCACACTCACAAACACCATGTTTGCACTGGCAAACTCTTTGTCCTTCATTAAGCAAATGTGACGATTATAAGGTGGCATTTTGAGATGCCGGTTTAAGCCAGCACGCATTGACTTGTAGCTTGCCACACTGTAGGTATTTCCATCATGATTTCTTATTGTGTAATAAAACTCTCTTAAGATATCATTGAGTTCGCTTACTGGGACCAATTCAAAGCTAGGATCCTTGCCATTTTTGGCCAGCCACTGTTTTAATAGGTTAGCTGCCCAGCCAGTCTGCTTGTGGGTGTTTTTGATGCTCTTAGCATCCTCTTCTTCTTCCTCCAAGCCAAAGAGGACATCCTCAGGGAAGTTAAAATTCGTCTGTGCTGCTTCTAGTGCTTCTTTATTTTCTGATGAAGTCTCTTCCTGTTTCAACTGCTTTTCGAAACAATTGATCAAAGTTGTACCATCAAATATGCCACAGGTATACGGCACACAGCGAACTACTGTATGATCTGAGAGCTGGGAAGTGTGGAGTAATACATAATATTTTGGATTTTACGTAACAAAAAGCAGGTGGCATTAACTTGATTTTTCAAATGAATGGCATGTCAATTCCATACCTCACTAGCCAATTAAAATGCAACAAGTCCTCCTTTCTTAACCACGGCATCACACATGCTTTAACTGATTTCACAGAAAGCAAACCTAGAACATACACTACACAACAAAAGATTGAATACCAGAAAATATCCTATGTCTTTTATTTCCCTCCTCCTAGCTCACCTTCCACTGCTATATACCATTATCATACACAATCTGTTTTTCCAATTTTTTTTCCAGGTTTCAAGCTGTAACTGTAGAAAAATTCCAAAATATGTGTCTTATACTGAAAATTAAACCATAAAACTGTACTACTGTCATCCATTAAGGTAATGGATTTCCTGCATATCAAATACTGACAGGGGTTTTTAATAGCTATAATCCACAGGAATCTTTGAAAAATCAAGTTCCAAACAACATTTCTTTATGAAATGCCTTAATAGAAAGATAAGAGTGAGACATAGTTTATACTCTAAAATACTGGCTAGCTTTGCTAGGCTACATTCAGCAGGCGAAAACCAGAATATTGTCCAGTATATTTTCTTCTTGCTTTGCAATACAATTTAGATTAACTGTACCTTGAAACACAAATGAATTTGGAATCTTGTCTAGAAGAAATAACTTTATTCCCCTTAAAAAAATTACTTCTAATTAACAGCAATAGTTAAGTATGAGCTGCTTTCTGAAACATCTATAGACAGAAAGAAAAGTATTTATGAAGAATTTTAAATAGTTTAATTTTAAACTTTAAATTTCAAAGCAAGTTCAACAAATTTTAGACAAGGAATCCATAAGTATTGCAAGTTATCCTTTATCATGAAGTAGCTATTCCAGAAGAAGGCTTCTTTTCTTTTTTTTTTTTTTTAATTTCCATGATATATGTCAATCAAACATTAGAATTCCAATTTTAACTTCTGGATTAGTGTGTGAATGAGAGCACTGCAATAATTTATAAAATATTTGTAGCTGTAAGTTCAAATCGTTCAGACAGAAAGATTGGACAGTCTTTTCTTTGTATGCTAGCTCTGTTTTAGCAGACCATTTTTAGTCTGCTCCTGATTTTCCAACTCATCTACCTACAAAAATCCCATCAGAAAACTTCTGAAAAAGTTATCAGAAGCTCATGCTGCAAGTAACAGTGAATCAGACGAAGAAAAATATAAACTGAGAGAAACTAGAAAGGATAGCATAAAATTAATAAAACTAAAATTGTTTCATTATAGTCAATAAAGGTAAAGAAAATCTCCTGTGGATTGTAACTTTAGAATTTTATATAGAAACAATCAACAGCCTACCTGTGTTGTTCCCTCAGCAGGTCGCTTGTTTGCCGAAGTATCTGTTGGTGGCCTGCTTGTCTGGTTTTCTGAGGGGTCAAAAAATTGTTCATTTGCAGTATCTAATCAGTACTAATTATTGCCACTCACTAGCCATATTTGAAGGCAATATTCAAAACTGTTTGACACTAAACATTCAGTATGTGACATATTTTACATTTAGCCCCAGTTTTCAATTACAAGTATTCAAGTTTGATTAATGTGTTCCTTTCCTTGTAAGTTTGACAGTATATTAAGAGCATTTTATGAGCAATTTCCTTGCCTGAGCACAAAGTATAACTCCAACCTCTCCTCCCTCTGTATGCATATTGATAAGCTATTCAATTGAAAATTAGTAAAATTACTAAGCATTCCCACACAAAAAAAAGACCTGACTGAAAAAGGATGGTCAAACAGACTGCAAAATATATAACTGAGACAGGGAGACTGAGTACCTTTAGTAGCTCAGTCAATCATTAAACGAGCAATTTAAGAAGTTTCTTTAATATTTGATGTAAATATGTAAATTCAAATTCTGTTCTAATTCCTTTTCATTTTAATGACAGCTTATCAGCAACAGTGCTGGCCCAAATCAGTGTTTCAATTCTGGTGAGAAAACTACTAGGATGTAAAGTAAGTCTATGGAAACTGCACAAAAAGAGACATTCGTTGGACACGTAAGTCCTTCCCTTTTGTCGCTGTATTTCACCAATCACAATCCTTTTTATGTTGTCTTAAATCACTTCTATTTGCTTAAGAGCTAAGAGTCAATATAAAACATAAATATCTAACTCTATGGAGCATGTATTTCAACACAGGTAACATACAGGAAAATGAAATTAAACTAGTTCTGCTTGAGTTCCTTCTAACATTATGTTTTGCCAATGAGGCACTTGCTATAACTCCAAGTCACTCACAAATCTTGAAGACTTCTTATAAAAAAAATTCAAGGTATGTAAAATCAGAACTGTAGACAACCGTCGGGGCAATACCAAAGATTGAGAAAAAGTATTTTAAAATAATTGACTATTGTTATTTGAACATTTATTGTGTTTAGAGACTATTTAAATACATAAGTGCACTGCTTTGGAAGTAGATTCATATTCAGGGTTTTTTGTCCCATTTTGTTTTCTTTTAGGTGTTGTGAAGATTAAGATACAATTATACCTTCTTTTCAGTATGCCTTTGCTTAGAAAGGTAGTTCATATTATTCAACGAGGCTGTATTAAAAATAAATACCAAGTTCTCAATTATAGAAGTTTCTGACTTCATGCTAGGAATTTTATATATCAAATTCCAAATAAAACAAAGCTTACAAAGCCACACTGCTGACTCCCTCTAGGAGGAGTTTATCTTCTACAATGTCTGAAACAGATCTGTCATTGAGATTATTTTGATCTTGAAAATTTCAACAGAAATGCAACCTAGAACCACGTCTGTAAAACACATTAAGAAACAATTTTCCACAGAGTGCAGTTTTATGTTTCCCTCTGATCACTATCTTCTTCTGCCAGTGTCAGTGTTCAAGCATAACTTACCAATCTTGGGTGCTGCAATGGTGGGTGATTCAGTAGGAGCTGTACTACTAAATGCAGGGAGAGGAATCTTCATCTGCAGGGGCACTCGACTGGTGGTCGCATTATAAAGTCCTGGAGTACCCACTGTGGGCAAAGAAGTCCTTGTGGTCTGAGCAACAGGATGTGTAGTAGGAACAGCCTGTACTGCCAATGTTGTGCCTATTGACCCAGCACTGGCTGTAGAGTTCCTTTGAATAGCAGGAGCTGGCACATGTGGGATGTTATTTGGTTTAGTTGTGTTAGTTGACGCCAAAGACACTGTAGTTTTGGTAAGGCTACCAACTGTAGACGAGTTTTGTACAGATATAAACTCAACGTTGCCTGACTGCTGGTTGGAGACCAAAGTCCCTGTGTGGCCTTGCAGAAGCTGAGTCTGGGATGACACTGCCACAGGTACGTGCAGGATTACGGGCAAAGACTGCAATGAGACAGACACTGACTGAGTGCTGCCAGTGGGCACTTGGTTAGTGCCTACAACCGTAGCCGTGTTAGCTGTGGGAAGCACTGCTGTTGTCAAAGAGCTGGTGGAGGACACTGGAGTCTGAAGCTTAGGATGTCCACTGACAACTGCTGAAGAAGCAGCAAGACTGGAAGCAGGCACTACATGCAAAAAAAAAAATAAATAAAAAAAATTAAGCACTTGAATCAAGTGGGAAGTTTCACTGCAACACAACAAATGGAAACTATTTATGATGAGAGCAGTTGAGTCACTGGAACTGGTTTTCCAGAGTGACTGTGAACACCCTATCATTTTAAGTGTTCAGTGTCAGGCTGGACAGGGCTTTGAGCAACTTGATCTTGTAAGATGTCCTGGCCCATGGTGGCAGGGTTGGACTTGATGATCTTTAAAGGTCCCTTCCAACCCAAATTATTCTATAATTCTATGAAAAGGTAGATTACTTCTTTTTGCAAATAAAGGCTATAAGTACTATTTTTCTGTTGTACACTCTGATACTCAATGGCCTGGTTAAAGATACAGTAAAAAGTGCATTTCTGTTTATAAGAAATGTCAGAAAAAAAGATATATAAAGAATTATTACACAAGCCTGAAGAAAGCTCCAAGATTTAACTGCTGAAAACACAAAATACAGCATTTTAAACATCCATTACAGAAATGGCAGAGCAACTGGTGCTTCACAAAACACAAAAAAGAAAAACTATATCAGTTATGACTAACTTGCCTTGTATAGGTAAGACCTTGTATCCAGAAGGTTCTACCAAAACCAAGTATTAATCTGTCAGAGAAGATACTGACTTTTATGCAACAAAATTTCAGAATTAATTCTAAAGATCAGAAATACACTGCTGAAAGCAACATGCAAACTCTAAGATAATCCTAAGGGAAAGATTCAGCATTCAGTATTAAACAAACTATTTTTACAACAAGTACAGTGAGACTATAATGAATAAATTAATGGTGAGTTTGAGTCTATATTCCCTATAAAATTTTCATCTAGAAATTCCATTTTTCAACATGATTCTTTTAAGAAATGGGCTTTATAATTGCTGCTTAGTTTCCCACTCAATTTCTACAGTTATTAGGTAGAGGAAGGATATCATCAGCATCCTATTATGATCAAATACAATAAGGGGCCTGAGATGTGTTTCAGTTCCTGGCACAGTTTTGCTGCCATACCCAGCATGCAGTCTCCTGAAGTATCTAATTTACCTCAAGTCCTGCTTGGCCAAATCAACACAATTTTTCCCATACCTGGTAAGAACACTACACCAATATAAACTGGGAATGTGCTAGAGAACTAAAAATAATGATTTTTTATGTCAGAAAAATGGAGTAAAATCAGTTTTGCTCTGTTTAGGTAGTTATTTAATGGAAAGCAAAACTTTGAGAAATGTGTTTATAAATAAGCAATTTCTTACCTGGATTCACAGGGGCTTGAAAAGTTGCTGGTGTGCTCTCTCCTACATTCCTCTTTGACTCCAGCATTTGCCTCACTGTGCCAGCATTTCTAAGGAATGAAGTTTGAGTTGGCATTTCTCTCAATAAACCACAATAAGGTGTATTTATGAACAGTACAATGGTGAAAAAAATCCCTAATTTTGCAGCTGTTCTTTTCTTTGAGATTTTCTTTTTTAAACCAATTTTCTGCTTCTCAGGCAAATTAACTTTGGATATTGCCCTAATAAAAATAAGTACAGAATTATTTATAAATTTTCAAGTCCTTGCACTGAACTTGTCTTGCACCATGAGAATTTACGTGTTCTTGAAAATAAACTTCTGCTATTATCTGTAATTTTTTAAACGCTGAAACTGATGCTAAATAACATCTAAATTTAACCAAGAATGGGTTCAATTTTGTCAATTTACGACTCTTCTGTAAAAGCAAATCAAATTATACAAGTGAAGAGAAAGGAAAAGGAAGAACACTTTAATTAAAAAATATAAGGAAATATAGAGATTATCTGAAGTGTCCTACGGTAAATTTTAACAAGATCCCAGTGATGTGCTTTACTTACCGATACGTGACATTGCTTATGTTTGCAGTGTCAAGTGCTGCTTTCCCTGGAGATACAGGTGCATTTGCCACATTCTACACAGAATGAGAGAGAGAGAGGCCATAACAAAACAACTCTAAGCCAGCTTGCAAACTTATGCTTTCATTCTATTTCATATCCATTCACTGCTCTGTGAGAGATTAATTTTCTGAAGTCAACACTGCCGGAGAATTTGACGTATTTTACAACTACTCAAAATCTTTTTGGTCCTACTGCCTCCCTCTCCTATATGCTCTCTTTGCTTTTCCCCCTCTCACCCTTCAGAATCAAGGTAGTGAGCTGCACTTTTATTTACACTGTACTCTTCATACTGAAGTAAATTAGATTCAGTTACACACAGTTTAGAGTGTTTTCACACTAAAAGTGGCTAAAGAAGCTTCTGTACAAATTAGAATTATGTAACAGATGTTAAGATTTCTTTAACCAAACCAGATAAACCTGCTTTGTCAATGCCATTGAATAAACAAGTGACATCTTTCTGCATATAAATTTTCTGCATTTTCCAATGCAAGATTTAGGCTAACTCGGAATAAAAACCCAGACCCCAACGAATCTAACTCTTACTTCCTGTCTCTTCTTCAAGTCCTCCTTGGCTGCTCCAACCCGCTTTGTCAATCTTGCAATTTTAGCCTAAACAGGAGGAAGACGAGAACAAACAAAACCATAAATCCCTAAGAACCATCAAAGAAATTTTACAAACTAAAAGATATATAACTAACACATCAAGACAAAGGCTATTTTCATAGTAGAGAAATTATTCTTCCTTAAAATACGGAACAACTATGTTGTTTTCAACTATATTACAGCAGAAAGACAAACGTATGCATCACAATCAAGGTAGCTTAGAGACAAGTTTAATTATTTTCCTTCCTATTCACAACTGCTCAAAGTGAATCCGTCTTGCATGTTCACACAAAACTGCACAAATGAAAGCCTTATATGATGTTATTAATTTGACACAGTAGTTGATGGCTAAAGATACTAGTAAAAAAGTATATTGAAAGTGTCTTAGAAAGCACTTAAAAAGTGGACGTAAAATGTCTGTGGCAACAAGAGGGAAGAGTTGCATAGTGAGGAGTGACCTGGCAAACCCTGTATTTCTTTTACTGAAAAAAGTAAAATGGCCTTATTGTTCGAATTTGTTACGGGATAAGCTTTTAACTGTCTTGTCAGTTCAAAATTCTTTGCATTTTGTTATGTTCTTCACTATGTACGTATTTTCTATAAAGAATGTAGGAAAGCATCCTGCATTCAACATTAGCTATTTGCTTCCTTACTAGAACATCAACTATTTACACTCTGGGGAAACAACATATAATGTAGAATGTTCAAAGTTCAGTGCTACTGCCATCTCCTTTCTGCATATTCCCATTTTAAAACAAATTTCCAGCTCCATAAAGACCTTAGATATTTTCATACTTGACACTTTCTTGAAAAATGTCTAAATGGAACAGAAGAGTGGAAAAGCAGTCTAACAGCTAATGAAACAGCTTGCCAGATGGAAGATCCAGTTTGAGATTTCTGTATGATTAATTGGTTGCTTCCCTCCTTTTGAGTAGGAAAATAGTTTTACAACTCAAAAGGAACATTAGTATTTGCTGCTCCACCCACCACCTCCTCCCCTTGCAAAGTCAAAATGGTTTCCCTACTGGCAGCTGTAGGAACCTTACTACTAAATGTTGTGAAAGTTATTTTTTAATTTGACCCCAGTATGGAGTTGAACACACAAACACTCACCTGCATTTCAGTAAGCACAGTTTTATGCCTTTTGTTGCATTCTACTTTCTCCATTCGGGTTTTCAGGTCTGCCAGAGTCTTGTCAAATACTGCACACTGTAATGCAGTAAGTTTTTCTTCTAACAGTCTTTGGATAATCTGCAAAATTATTACATAAAAAAACCTAACAATACAGTCACAAAATTTGGGAGACCGTCCATAAAATTATTCTCAACTCATAGCAAATATCCTGCTAAAAACAGAACAAGGACAACTGTTGTGCCCTGTCAATCAAATAAATTTTACAGTCAGCAATAAGCATGTGGTTACACAGCTAAGTTTTGACATAATTTTTGAAAATACAAATGGTTTGCCATTAATTCAACGAATTCATTTCCTTGCAGTATAATAAGGATATAAAATCTCACTATACATAAAAAGAACCTTAACAGCAGAAGATATTTTTTAAAGTGCAGTGCTTACACAAATTAATTGTTCTTTTTACTTTTCTACTTTTAGAGGGGCATTGGCATTCAAAGAACAGAAATTTAAGATGTTCAACAAAAACTTTTCTGAGATGTATTTTCTCCTAGCAAAAATGCTGAAGCTAAAAATGTAAGAAGATTGGTTTTCACAAAGTTTACTTGATAAGTTATTATTTTATGTTCTTTTTTCCTTTTATACCTACTGCAGTGTAAAAGGTTTTCTTAGGAAACAAAAACAAATAAGCAACTAATGTGGTTCAGTTTTTGCCATCCTAAATTAATGAAGTTACAACAAATGCTAGCTAACAAACTAATAGAAGTACAGCACAATTTTCTTTTCTTCAAGACCGTAAGTTCCTTAAACAGCAATGGTGCATAACAGGATATTAACAGCTCTATAAAAATGTATAAAATGCCAGGTTGATTACACTCTTGTTTGGAGATGGCCTTTTTTTAAATGCTAGGCACACAACTAAGTGCATCACATATGAACTTCATCATGGTGAAACACATCCTTTACTAACATTTTCAGTCTGGAGTCACTGGAAACTTTAAGTATTTTATACATTTCAAATTTAACTCCTACAGCATAGTTTTCAAATAGTATTCGGCCTCTTCTTAAAAGGATGGCTATGGAGAACTTTATATGAATTAAGCACCTTTGTTATTTGAATTACATTCAATGCTCAACCACAAAAAAAGGAAGTGTTTGGGGATACATAGTATGTGCAGAAGGACTGCTAATTCAAAGAAGTGATAAGTGTGTGTGTATGTTCTTTGCTCTGCATCTCTATTCTACCTTTTGTAATTTTAGGTCAACATCCTTTCTGGTTGTAATTTTTACTTGGAGTTCTGCTTCATAATCTTCTCCCATGTACCGACGATGCTTAGAATGAACATTGTCCATGTCCTCAGATTTGGAACGCTTTCTCTTTGATGCTTCACCTGGAACAATTAGATACAACTGCTCATGAGGAACTCTTGAAAAAACAGGTATCTTCAGAATGCCATGATTACTATGAAGTTGTTCTCAGTTTAAGCTTTTTCCTTCTAAACCAGTAGGAATGCCTTTGGAAAAAACACACTTGATGACATCAAAGTACAAAACCAGTCCTTCTTGTAACTGTACATTACTGCCCTGTCACTGAGTTCTGCTTTGTGATTCACCCAATTGCTGCCCCAAATGCAAAATGATCCTAGTATACCATTCCCCTCACTAGAACTTCCCTCCAGTTCTTCCTTCTGCTATCAGCACCCACTTATAATGAAACCTGACTTCTGAGAAGCAAAGTAAAACCTTCTTCTGAAAAAGGAATCCTCAGAATTCCAGCCAAATAAAACCACATTGCATTTAACTATGCCATCAATTAACTGTATTTACCTGCTATGAAGTTTTAAGTTGTACCTCCAACACCTGACTGAAAAACCATTCAAACTCTTTTCACTGCTTGGTTAAGAAGAAGAGTAAAAATCTAACGACAGGCTCAAAACAGAACTAGGTTATAAAAGTAATTTTCATCACAATGATGAACCACAGAAGAACCAAAGAGACCTCATTCACTACTTCAGCTCCTGGCACTGTGCCCAGAAGATTCTTGAGAACAGGAGGGACATCTGCTTTCAAATAATCTTCAGATTATGTAACAAAGACTCAGGGAACTACAGAATTATCAGCCTTACCTCAATCCCTGGGAACATAATGGAGCAAGTAAGCCAGACAGAAATCCTCTCTAAGCCTATTAAGAAGGCGGTGATGGGGAATAGACTGGATTTATTAAGGGGAAATGATGCATCATCAGCCTGATAGCCTTCTATAGTGAGGCCATTGGCTTGGTGGATGAGAAGAGAGCATCATTAATTATGCTTCTGACACCCAAACCATCTTCAAATTCTTGATGTATGGCCTAGATAATTGGACTGGCTCAACTGTTGGGCTCCAGGAACCATGAATATTGGCAAGTAGTTCAGCTGAAGCTCTGAAATGCACACTAGCAGATGCTACTGGTACCAATAACTAACATCTTCATTCATGACCTAGATAATGGAGTAAGAGGATACCCACAGCAATTTGCAGGTGATACAAAACTGAAAGGAGTGATTTGTACACTCCTAAGTGGCTAGCTATGCTGCCATTTGGAGTCACATTGACAAATTGGAGAAATGGGCAATGAAGAACATCATGAAGTTAAAGAAAAGAAGATGCCCAAGTACTAGACTTGGGTAGCAATAAAATCACGTATTAGTATAGGCTGGGAATTCACTGTCTGGAAAACATCTTTTCAGAAAAGGCGCCGGTGGTGTCCATGTATGTGAAGTTGAACGGGGCCAGCAACGTGCCCTGTAGGCAAAGAAGGCCAATGACATTCTTGGCTGCTTGAGAATGAGTACTTAGAGCAGGCTGAGGGGGAGGTACTTATTCCCCTCTAACCAGGGAATGTGAGCCTGAACCTTGAGTCTTTTGTCCAGTTCTGGGTTTCTAAATACAAAAATATACGGGAGCCTACTGAAGAGAATGCAGCGTAGAGCGACCAAGATGTTTTAAGAGTTAGGAGTGTTCATCGAGAGCTGGAATTATTCAACTGGAGAAGACCATTAGGAGAGATTTTATTATGTGTGTGAATTATGTGACAGGTGGAGAATGAACAAAGAGCAAGACTCTTAGTGAGTAGCAGTGACGGGACAAGAGAAATGCATGTAAATTGAAATACAGGAATTTCCACTCAAACATTTAAAAACTTTTTTACTGTGAGAGTGGTCAAACACAGGGATCAGATCCACAGAGTGGAATCTTCATCTGTGGAAATACTCAAAACCTGTTAGGACATGGTTCTGGGTAAACTGCTTTCTAGTTAACATGGTTTTTAAAAGGGGCATTGGACTATATAATCACCAAAGGTTGCTTTCAAACCTAATGATTCTGCGCTTTTAACATATACAGCCCAGTGACACATCATGGTTTTAACATTACATACTTCTCTCTATTTGTTTCTCTTCTTCTTTGTGGGCCTCTTCTTCTTTATCTTCACACTCCTTTTTTCTCTCCATCTCTACCTCTTCTATAAACAGAGAAAAAAATTCCATGTGACACTTACTCAGATCTACAAAAGTCTAGTAACAGTCCTATTTTGAATAATGAATTAAGAAAACTTATGAAAAAACATGTGAAGGAAGTCAAGAGAAGTAAGTAGGACAAAAAAGGATGCTAGACAGGTAGAAACAATGAATGCAACGTCGTCGGCCTCCTATGAGCTTGGTGTACCATATATTTCCTCAGTTTCTTAATTTATTCCAATCATTTTTTACTTGCTTTCTTCAACTGTCATTTTATCAATGTTTTCTTAAAGTACCTACTATAATCCTGAAATATTTTTATTGAGTGGAGAGTCAGTTCACCTTCTGATCAAGTTATGAGTTTTGCACTCATGTGCACCACTTCATAGATAACCATGAGTTTCATCTGCATCTTTGTTCCTCAGTCAATCAGCATTGTAAAGTTCTTCTCCAATTCTTCTATCAGCAAACTGTCACCTCACTAGTCACCATTCATTTTGGGCAAATTGTTAATTCTGTCACACAGCACAGTCTCTGGAACTCTGAATTTAGTTTTCATACTTCAGCTGATTATTTCTCCACAAAGACTTTACATTTTACCGTTTCATTTCCAACAGTTCTTGGTAAGAAATCATTTGTGTTTGGATAGCCAAGAGAATTCACATCAGGGCCTCCTTGCCACATGCCTATTTGCTTACAGAAAAAGCTCCAAGGCTTTCTGATGTATGATCTTTCATTACAAAAATCTGTGACAAAAGAGCTATTATAGTTACTCATTCCATTTGGGAAAGACATTCCATTAACCTGTCCATCTAAATAAAGTCTTGCAGCACCATTCTCTCACTGTTATTCAGCCATGTTGTTTTTTATCTAGACTTGTTGAAATCCTACTTCTTAACTGAGTAGTTTGCACCTCTTTCTCTAATACAGCATCTTGAAATGATCTCCATATGGTCTCCACAGTTTTAATTTTCACAGACTCTTTCCAAAAGTTACTCTTTATAAGGTAACTCTACCTGTTTTCTAATACAACTGCTTCTTGCCTGTGTGACCTCTCTGCTATTGTCTTTGTTGCTGGTTAAGGCAAAACATCGGTGACCAATTTTCATTTCATGAACAGTCTCAGTTACAGCCACACAACTCAAGACCATAAACCGTTATTAGGCAATAAATAAAACAACCAGTCAAAAGAATTTGTCTTGTCACCAAAACTAAGAATTTGAAAAAGTATTGCTGATTATATTGATTTTAAACTTCTGCAAATTGTAGTCCAGTATTTAATATTCACTTCAGTCTTTTTGCTCCCTAGTAAATTCCTCTGTGACGCCAGTGTTTTCTTATTGGGGAAAAAACTAAACCTAATGGCCTCAATGAGAGAACTCTTAAATTGCAGTGAGAACAAAGATAACCAATTTATTTGTAATGTTAATTTCATAAAAGGGACACATAACACTACCGTTTTAAAAACTACACACAACATTCCTTCCCCCTACTTCCCCCACCTGCAATAGTTTCTGGAAGACTTTAAGTGCACAAGAACGGGATCACTTTTTCAATCTCATTGACAGCAGCTAATGCCTAAGTAAAATCCTTAACAGGAACTATGGAACCTACCTTATGGCTATCTAACTAGTATAATTTAAAGGTAAATATTAAAAAAGTAGGAGTTTAAAATAGGGCTGAAGAGATGTACTTATTTCTGTTTCTGTAGCTGTTTTAGAGACTGAAGATTCGGAATGCCACAGTCCTATTGTTAGTAAAACAAGATTTGAGAAACTATGGTTTTTACGGTCACTAACTTCCCAGAGACTAAAACCTGAATCTTGTTTAAACTATGAAATTTCAGCCAGTCAGCCATATTCAAACACACTTGGCATAATATAGTCATAATTTAATAAAAGCTATACAATACGGGGCCTGGGGAGAAGAGGGGGAGGAAAATTACCTACAAAATAATTCCAACCTCAATATAATTTGAAACAACATCTTTCTTAATTACAGATAAAAAAAGTGTTAACTTATCTGTAAATTATTAACCTCTTATATTTTCAGAAGTGTAGTAGCATTACAATGACTGTCCATTGTCAAAAAGAAAAAAAGCTTACTAAACTGTATGAAACAGTACACTACAAAGGACACTCATTCAGTTTAACTTAGAAAAATGTTCTGCTAAGTACATGAAGAGATCCCATACTTAACATTTAAAAGAATCAATTAGTTGCCAGTCATCACAGAAAACTTAGATAAAAACCACTGAGTTAAACAAATAAAAGCTATATGATATGAAAACAATACATGACACACATTTTTCATTAAACTTTTCCAATACTGTCTTTCAGTGGGAGAAAAAAATGTTAAGAGAAGTTGAGGCACACCTGGATTACACGCATGTTTTCCTTATCATTTATTTACACGTTAAAGAAAGTTGAAATCCTTTCTTCCTCGTGAAAGCAGTAGATGAATGTATTTCTCCCAAATCTTTCTGTTCCCTCTCTGACAATTACTCAGCTTTCCTTTTCCCACTCACCCAAGTTGGCATCCAAATTTAGAGAGTATGAAAAAAACAAAGAAAACCAACAACAACAAAAAAACCCCTTACAACTGAAATCCAAAAGAAAACAAAAATAATCCAAAATAAACAAAAAAATCAACCTGAATCTTGAAGATGATAATTTTCCGATGCAAAGTTTTTTTCCTGGGCCTCAAATACCACCCTTGAAAACTAACACTACACAACATTGCCTTTTTGATTTAGAAACCTGCCACATGTGTATCATTCTAAGAAATGAACAAAATCCCAAACTTGAATGGAAACTAGTGACTTAGAAAATTCTTACCGGGAAGACTTGACTTGTTTGGTAGGATGCCTTCAACACATTCCTCCTTCTCATCACAGGGATCCTCTTCATCAGACAGTACTAAGAAAGCCTCTTTTGGCAGACTTTCATTGCTTTCCTGCTTGGATGGCGAACCCAAACAGTTGTCCATTTTCTCTTCTAAATCTGGGACTGTGTCATCCACTGGAAGCAGAGAACTTTTAGAAAAACAGCTGAGATCATCTTCAGCAGGGGCTAGTTTTTCCAAAATTGGAATAATGTCATCTGTTTCCATAGACTCAGTATTGTCCAAGCTACCTTCATCACTTGGTTCATCTATTGCCTTTGAAACAGTGGTTTCTGAAAGTCCTGCACTGCCTTCTTTTTTTTCCTGGTCAGATTCCATACTGCTAGAGATGGCTGCTTCTCCAACAACTTCTTCAGCAATTAATTCTTCAGTCCTCTTTCCCTCACCAGATGAACTGGAATTAACAGGTAAATCATTTGTTTCTCCATTCTCTTCAGAAGAGTCACTAAGATCACAGACTGATTTACTTTCACCTTCCAATGGGATATCATTCTTTCTTTGGTCCACATGATCTTTTCTATTATTTTCTTCATGGAAGTCATCTTTACTGCTACCAGCTCCAGTTTCAGCCTCACATTTTACTGCAATGTCAGCATCTTTAACTTGCTCGGGAGTAACATTTTCTGAAGACAGCAGTAAAGGTTTGGATTCTATGTCATTGACAGTGTTTCCTGCCCTACCTTCAGGGCTTTTGGTCTCACTAGTTTCTTCACTAGCTGTACTTCCTTCTTCAGAGTTAACACACAAGTCAACCATACCATTAATTTCTTTCTTGTCTTCCGTACAGTCTGTATTGCTTAAAAGGGAATTTATATCAGAATCTCCATTCTCATGTTTTCCATTTAACAGTTTCACTTCAGTTGTCTTCAACAGCTCCTCTTTAACCTTATAGACAGCTTCAAGTTGTTGCCGATCACTTACTCTCATTGTTTTTCGTGCTTTAAAGACTTTTTTCTGAGGTTCCTCTGTGCTATCCATCTTAGCCCTTGAAAAAAATTCAAAAAGAACTGTGAAGATAGAAATTTATCACCATGTTACACTGCTACTAAGAAAGACTGTTATATTTAGCATGTTTTAAAGTAAAGCAGTTAAAATATTACTGATAAAAATAAAGAAACACTTGTTGACACTTAAATTTTATCTGACTTTCCAAAAAGTGAATCCAAGTTTCTCTATATGCTGCATAAACACTTTTATGCAAAGGTCAGAGAGGTCACATTATAACATCATGCAATAATATTCTAACTACACATTTCAGACCACTTGTGCCACAGTATTCTATCAAAAATAGATTTTTACACTAAGGTAAGAGCCAGCAGCCTCTCTCCCCATAAAAAGGTAAAAGTAAATGTAAACTGATGGATCAAGGATATTTCCATCCTTCTAAAATATTTAATTTCACAAGTTTCAAACACAATAACTGGGGTAAATGACAAGACTTTTGTATCAAGTCACTTTTAAGAAAACTTCATTATACATAAAGAATTTCTCAATGTATCAAGACACTTTTTTCTGCATAAATGAAATAGACTTTATTTATACATCGGTTAAATGAACTTGGATTTTTAGACCATTTTCATTCAGTTTGCAGCAACATTTTACTAAGACTATTTGTGACAATAAAAACTACAGGTATTGGAGCACTTTGCAGAAAGGTTTCCTCTTTCAGGGGAAACTGGTGCGCTTGCCCTCAACACAGTTATATTCACTCCAACCACTCACACAAGTATTAAGAAAATTTATAAAAAGCATAAGAAAAATGTTAGAAAATCTATTCTATCAAATCAAAACATGGAGTTACATCCAGCATTACATAGTAAGCTATAATGATTTTGTTGAAATACAACAAATTCTGTTTCCGTTAAGCGAAACAAATCCATAGGGAGTTTTAAAACATATTTTTTCCTCATATGGTCTTGCTTAATGGTCTAGTTTTAATGGATTATTTATGATAGTATTCAGAAGCAGAAAGCAGCAAAGGAAGTTGTTATATCCTAAATGTAACTCAACAACTAAAATCTTGAATCAGCTGGTGCTAACCAATTTAGATCTACTGAAGCTACGAACCATCACTAAGTTACTTCTATCAAGCATACAGCTTTATTAAGTTTCTCAAAAACATGCAAAAATTATTTTAACAGTAATTAAAGGAGAAAATAATCAGGCAGTTATCTCAAAATTACTTTTTTCCGCACAATAATGAGATAGGCAAATGTTTATAACACTGACACAGCAGAATTATTAAGCAAAGGATGTACTTTAAATACTTAGTATGATTAATTTTGCGTCAGGTGGGATATAAAGTTTTTAAAAAATTTTTTGGTAAAAGAAAGTAGGACTACTGCCAACACTAGCTCAGATCAATGACAGTTTTGTGTGACCACAAGTTCAAGAGCATTTGGACAACCTGCTCAGATACGTGGAATGATTCTTGCAGTTGTCCTGTGCCAGGGGAGGAGTTGGACTCAGTCCCTGTGGGTCCCTTACAAATTGGGCTATTTGACAATTCTACAAACCAAGCTGCAAAATTCACAGCACTGATGCCACAGTCTCTAAATAACAATTTGGCTCCCCTCCATTTTGCAGCCAACCTCATCTACAAGTTTTATTTAAGCAATGCTAAGATTGCCCTTTAGCCTTCTCTTCAGCACACTGAAGCTGTCAAGCTCCCTCAGCATCTCATCATGGGTCACATGCTTTTAGCTCCTATCATTTTGGTCTGCTGGATCTTTCCTAATTTATTTGGAACAATTTTTTGTGAAGGAAATCATTTAACATTTATCCCTAACTACAATGTTCTACATTTGAAGGTAAGAATATCTATTCTGAAGTACAACATGAATTCTACTGTACAATCATTATGTACCTTACATTACAATTCTAAGGCTTATTTTATACTTAGTTAACATGATCTGACAAAAACAGACACAAAGCACAATGCAATTTTTTGTACTTCATTTTAACTTAACAGTGAGCTTCTCTTACACTTTTTTTTAAGTTCTTTTCCACAAAACAATTAAGAATCCTCAGATTTGAGTTGCTGATAATACTTAACATTTTGATTCACACCTCAGGAACAGGTGAACAAATGTTGACAAGAAGTTATATGAGCTCTATTTATGGACTCTCAATAATACCATCATGACAATTTTTTTTGCCATTCTGACCTAGATTTTCTGAACTGGATTGCCTACTACTGAATTACCACTAGTGGGAGCAAAAAATAACACCTACAGAAACACTGATCTGAAACATCACTTTACTTGAGTTGAAAAAAGGTTCTTATCACATAACCATTTTCAGTCAAATGACTTATGAACTCCAGGTGAGCTATTAATGCCTTTCCAGAGCTGTCTAAATGCTAAATACAATTTCTTCATATTCTTCCAGAAGAGAATACATTTAATACAAGAATTTTAGACCTTAGAGTAGAAGAAGAATATAAAAACCTCTAGTGTTTTGGAAGTGCAAGTACAGTTTTTGGAAGCATATCCCTTCTGTCTTCCCAAGACCTTAGAATGGAAAGCAGACATTTTCACACCATACAAGCATGTATCAGACTGTCTTGTAATAGAATACTGACCATCATACTCAAGTTTCATGCATACAAACCCCTATAACCAACACAAGTGCTGTTACAGATTTTTATCTTGTAGAGGCAATTTGGAAAAAAAATCAGTCATGGCTGACCTTGAACAAGTCCATGAACCCCTAATAGGTGACCCACTAGTGAGAATCCTGTGGTAGCACAGAACAAGAACAGGGCTTCTGCATCAAAATAACAACAGGATAGTTCGATCTCCCAGACTACAGTGTTTTCTTTTATGGGCATTATTCAGAATTTACAAAACATATTACAAAGTTCAGCCTTACTTTTCCTATGACCAAAAGAGTATGCTAACAGATTAATGTAACATTTACGGATGTCTTAAAATTTTTAAGTGCATCACTTGAATAACCATATAACTTAAAATAAATTAGTATTTGCTGTTCTGATTTCCTTAAGACATCAAGGCAATTTTTTATTAATATCTTTAAAACAAGAGTAAATACAAAGAAAATAAAGGACACTTATTTCTACATTTGCCAAGAAGAGTAGTCTTAAAAGATTCAAACATCAGAATCCCTTTATACTGACGCCTCCTTACTTTTTTTATTGAAAAAAATAATAAATTGGATGAACAGGCTTGAATTGCTAATATATTTAAAAATTATGTTCAGTTTTTATCTTAAGATGTTATCCAAAATCCAGTTAAAAACAAAGCACCAACACAGTTCTAGAGAGAACCTGTAGGAAATACAGGCTTCTCAAAATTCCATTGATAAATGGTTATGAGAGTAACTCATGTATATTTTCCCACTCAATCCCACTATCTTTTGGAAACAAAGAATATTTGATAAAAACTACCAAAAAATATACCACAGAAACTACTGTGACAAAATTAAAAGCATACCTGAGATGAACCAGTTTTGGGTTCATCTTTTAACAGTGAAGTATCTTGTATACCAGGGCAGACCAGTCTTTAAGCATTTCCAGCCATACCCACAAGAGAGCATACTGCCAAAGAACAGATCTCATGTGAGAGCTGAGTGAAATAGAAACAAATCAGTTGGTAGCCAGTCCAGACAGGCTTGGTCACACCAGGGTAATCCAGTCAGTCACCATCTGATAAATACTGGTTTCCTGTCTTTCAAAGGGGCAAGGTGCATCCCTTCAGAGAGCAACAGAGTAAATTACATGAATTCAGTCTTCCACAAATAAAATTTATCAATCTACTAGTATTCTAAATGAATGTATTTTGGTACGCTCCCTTTATAGTTAATAACATTAAGTTTAACTATGTTTGTTAAACACCCCGCTTCGGTGGTTTTTTTTAACTCACTGTGTGACCAAGTCACAAGGAGGAAACCAATGGCCCAAGCACCAAGCCAACAGAGGAGCACCTTTTATTTCAAAAAACAGCTTCTGTATGCATCAGCACAAAATAACTCTGGCATATACACCAACCTGTGTAAGGGTTAAATGCTGTAAATAAGGACATAGGCTTTGGATTTTTGAATTTTTTTTATTTTGATTTTATTAAAGTCAACAGTTTTGATAGACCAACATACACACTGGGCTCATTTCTCTAGCTACAAGACCATCCTTTTTTGTTTTAAGCTTTAAAGTCATACATAATTAGTCATGTGAGACATGAACACATCATTAAGCACCTCCTTCCAAAATTGAGCAATTCTTCTCATGACGAAATGTGTGCTAAACGGCACAAAATGTGCCAGCGCAGTTAGGAATATGGGAAGATCTCTTTTCTGAGCCAATTCTCCATTTTTTACTATTCTTACTCTGCAAAGAGACCACAGCCCTAAAGCAGGAAAGGATAGTATTAGTTGGTATGGATCAGCCTGTGATCATGTGCTCAGGTAAGCAGCCAGTGAGCTGCTCAAAATGATAAGCCAATCAGCAAGGAGCTGCCTGAATCCTGCCTAGTGACAGGGAGCAGACAAAGGGAAGGTCATGAGAAAATGAGGGGGGGAGGGAGAAGCTGCAATCTAAACAATAGTTCATAAATGGGTTTTCATAACATCATGGGTCTAGAACAGGACCAGCAAAGGGCTCCTGGAGGGCATGCATCACTAGCCAAATGTGCCACGACCATAAAATGTTTGCCAAAGCACAAGAACTACATGGAGAAAGTAAAGTTCACTGATAATGAACATCAATGCTCAAATATGCAAGCCAACTTAAAATGTAGCATAGCCAAATCAAAGAAAGTGAAGCAGCAAATGGTCATGAGTATTGTGTTCTAGATGGAGAGTTCCAGAGAATGAAACTGGTGAATATAACCTACCTTTTAAGTAGTAGTTCATAAAAAGCAGCTTTCAGTTGAAATCCTCCATAGCAATTTTGATATAAGTTACCTGGAATTTAAAGACTATTTTCAAAGAA
Organism: Thryothorus ludovicianus; assembly: GCA_013397245.1. Classification (NCBI taxonomy): domain Eukaryota; kingdom Metazoa; phylum Chordata; class Aves; order Passeriformes; family Certhiidae; genus Thryothorus; species Thryothorus ludovicianus. The sequence continues at coordinate 410,309 of VZTB01004939.1, forward strand.
AAAAAACCCTGTTTGAGACCTATTCTTATAAAAGACATAACTAAATAATACACCAATAATTTGTTATTCTATTGGTAATACAAGCCTACTGATCTGGCTGAATGGAATATACACCACCAGCCTAGTGAGTTCCACATACAACTCTGCCTTTGTTTTTAAATGTAATAAACAAAATAGAAATCAAATTATTATCATATGTGCATATAATAGCTTTTCTACTACACTACAGACGATTTGAATTTTTGTCTCTTTTAGGCTAAAGTTTATGATAGTGTTAGCTGCAAGTAGGGAGAAAAAATACACCATTTTCTGAGAAAAAAATTACATCACCATCCTGCTCTATTTCACCCAGTGCACACACAGCAAAACAAGGTGAACTGTAATTAAACCCCCCTTTAGCTCATTTGTCCCCGCCACATCCCGAACTGCGGGTCGCAGTGTCGGGAGCGAGAGGCACGTTCCCCTGCGGCAGAGCCCTGCAATGTCGCGGGCGCTCCCCAGGGGGCGCCCGCGGAGCCCCGCCGGCCGCAGGCCGCGCCGCGGCGGGACGGACTCGCAAGGCTCGTCCCCCATTGGCTGAAGGGAGCAGCGGCGCGGCAGCCTATCAGACGGGAGCGCCTTGAATTCCACCCAGCAACAAGCGCCACGCGGCAGACGTCGGGCGCGCGCACGAGCGCGGGAGCGCGCGTTCAACGGACGGGATTTTCCAAACGGCGGAATAGAAAGCCAAGGGCTTTCCGTCTGAGACCCCGAATTGCATAGCAGCGCTGACCCACGAGCGCGGGTGCACAGCCGCGATAAGGAATAGGTGTTTTAATGCGCAGGAGCATCTTTAGGCGATCACTGAATCTCTAAGATGTTGAACGCTGAATCAGAAAAAAAACTGAGATCCAACCTGTGATCAAGTATGGCATCTAGAAAACCTTCCTCTCTTCAGATCCTATGCACTGCCACTGCTTTTTTAGTATTCCAACAGAAAACTGGTGTTTTGTCATGACTTCTGCCTTGAAAGCAGAGGGCCCATCTCCCCCACCTTTGCAAACCGCATTCTGAAATTCAGCAAAACATTAAGCTCACATATGTATCTATGCCTAAGAAAAACACTCACCTATATGGTTAAAGCCTTCTTAAAGCAGAGTAAACTCATAGTATAGTTTCAAAGAGGTTGGTCTTGTTTATTGCTTTTGTGAGCGACAGCATTACGTACAAACTTGAACTGCACTCTTGTCATGTTGGCGTCACAGTAAGTTAAGCACTTCTCGTGTCTTCTCTACCTCAAGAGGATAATAGCTCCTCTGACATTGGCTCATGAACCTATTTCTCATACAAAATTTTCGAGGACTTTTCCCCACAAGGCTTTGATGCCTTGTGGGTAAAATTAATTCCTCATGGGACAAAAATGACAGGTCTATTTACATGGCTAAGATATTTCATCTGCTGGTAGCATTACAGAATTGTTCTTACACGTTCATCACTTTATGCCTAGATAACTGCATTCTTTGGAACATGTAAGAACGGAAAACAAGTGGAGAGTCTTTAGTCCCTTAGAAACACCCACTATTTAGCACATGTTAAGCTGATTCTCCAATAAGAGTTTTATCTTTTTCTGTATACTGAATTTTAACAGCTGCTTAGATTATTAAACTAGTAAAACTGCATGAGTGGAACTCAGCCAGAGCAACAAGGCTGTGATAATGTCTTTTCTTACTTCCCACAAATGTTAGCTATTTCAGCTTTTATCAACAACTCCAAAGATCAGCTTTCAATTCAGCTGTGACATCTCCAAACACTGAAAAAATCCTGCTGTTTTAAACAGTGGTAACAGCAAAATTCAACTTTCTTACAGAAAGATTATTTTTAGCACAAGCTAAAACATTAAGAAAGTTTGTAGGTTTTTTTTAAATTAAAAATAAAGGATTTACTGAATATGAAGTTGAATTTGTGCATTTAAAGATACATTTGCTAAGTATTATTATAAACAGTCTCAATGTCAGATTACAGTTCCATCTTTAGCATAGAATAAAAAGCTTGAATTTCCTTACCGTTATCCTTGAATATGAGTAGGATCTAATATTTCCATAGATGCAGTCACTAACTGCCGAAACACATCTACAACTAAAAACCTCCCCAATTTCTGATATTCCAAACTTAAAACATGAATAACCTCAATTAATTGTTCATGCACATGCGCATCAAAAAATTATGAGAAACTCTGTGGAAAAAGAAGAATCTTAGAAAAAAAGCAAGATGTTCTGATCATGCTTAGGCTTTTATAGGCATTGTAAAATACAGTATTTTTTCCCTTTATAAGGAAGTTGTTTATAAATTTTAATTGTATAATTTTAAGTAATTCAACAGGCTACAATTTTGATATGGTATCACTAATATATGCACATTTGCATCCGTTGTCTTCTGTTAGATAAAATGCAGAATAACACTATTCTAATGAAAAAACATATTTAGCCAGAACAGTCCATTGTCTAGACTAGTTCCTGTATCACATATGCAAGTAGCTGTAGTGATATAACCTTGGCTTTCCAACTGGCAGCTCAGTGATATCAGAATTCAGAGGTGAGCTACTAGATCCTGACAGTGGTCCCAAGAGTCACTTCTCAAATGCCAGAAGAAGCAGAAGGGAAAAGAAAACTTGCAACAAAGGAGGTGATGCTGCATTGAAACGTTACTGTTTGCCACACATAAGCAAGCACCTTTCATGAGGATTTTTTGCAAAGATTGAGTTTTCTTCAGTAATAAAAAAGCAAGCTTTAAACGGAACTGTACCAGCAGTTGGTAATTTGGGTGTTAGTGGGGTTATCGTTATTACCCCCGGGGAAGACACCGTTTCTCGGCAGGGGCAGCACACCTGCCCCACACAGGCGCAGCACACAGGATGGAAGGGGCACGTCGCCACGGCGCGAGGAAACCAGCTCTTCCAGCTGAACCAAACTCATCCAGCTGAAGCCTGGTGGGGACTCTGAGACGTTCGGGGCAGGGAGGCTATTTCCCGTTTCCCACATGAAAGGATGAGTTTTCTTTCAGTGAGTGTCTGAGGCAGGCCAAGGCAGCACCTCAGCGGCCATCTTGGCCTTTCGTCGTCTCCCTACCCGATGGCGGAGACTGCCATACATTTGCATATCCGCTCGGGATTGGCTGCCGCAGAGCTGCTTTGCATAAATCAAATCTGCCTGGCAACGGGCTAAAAATAGCCAGCGCTGCTGCTGCTGCTGCTGGGAGCAGCCCCCGGGAGCGCGGCCCGGCCAACGCGAGGGGCCAAGGCACGCGCGGCCATCCTAAACGTGACGTTGCACGCTGATCTCCCTCGGGGTTTCGGTGGGGCTTTTTCAATGACAAAAATCAATTCTGAAGGAATTCTCTTTTCAAATCAAAACATAAACGATTATAGTCTGCACACCATCTTCTTTCTCACTTTCGTTTCTTATCAAGCTGGAACAGAAACCATCTTTCTTACAGTAATACCCCATGTTGGTTTGGTGAGATGGAAATGGAGTGGATAATCCACAATACCCGCAACAAATGCCACCTAATCCTTACTAGAAGTAGGCTTACAATGTTCTTGGCTCCTGAGTTACCCCTTGTTAATTACAGCTCACCAGAAACACACCTGTACCCTTTCTCAACTCAAAAAACTAAAGCCAGTGTGGGATTTGGAAGGGCAAGCAGGATGAACTAAGTAAAGAAGCTCTATAAATAGAGAAGGCATCTTAAGAATAAAATTTAGATACAAAATGATGTCAGTAAAGTGCAAAATCTTAACGACACTATGTACATATATGTTCTATGATAGTAACTCCAGCAGTAATCTACTTGTACATAATTTTACAACTTCCACCTACAAAACAGGAATCATATACAGAAATTTCATTTTCAGCAGTACTGAACTGATAGCATAAATGCCTCTGACTGCAGCAGAAGCAAGTAAAGAGGTTTCCACACCTTTCTATTCAACACACCTGGCCCCAGGTTTCTGTTTCATGGACTTGGTTAAAGGCAGGTGAAAGCCAACATCGTAAGATGAATGAAGCACCCAGTGCACGCAGGATATGTCTGACCTAGCTCGTCGGCAGCCTGAAACGTGCCATCTGATACATAAGGTACACATAAGCACTGCTAGAATGAAAGAAGGGTATTTTCTATAAGATTGTCACAATTAAATAAGGAGAGCAAGGAAAAAAGTGGCCAAAGCAGGTGGTTGCTCACAGTGACCAATGAAGAAAGCTGATATCTTCAGAATGACTCAACAGAACAATCACAAAAATTAAACATAAATGCCAATAGGAAGTGAAGTAAGACAAAAATTTGCACTTAAAAAAGCTTCAGAATAAAATTAGGGGGAAAACCTCGCCATTAGCACCACCAAACAAACCAAAACACATAAATTTTCTTGTGAAAGCTACAGTTTACTCAAACTTTATTACCTGTACCTAGCGTTACGACCATTTGTCGCAAGCATTCTTTAAGGCAAGGTAGCTCACTGCATAGATGTCAGTTAGCTATTCCTAATGCATTTTTCAAGAAACTGTGTCTCCTACCACAAGATATTTTTTCATTTATCAGAGGCTAAATGTTTTCCAAAGGAAACTAATGTTGTAAAATGATGGGAACTAGGAAAGAAAATGCGAACCTAATATTCTATTCATTACTAGACACAGAAGAAGAAAAAAGGGCATATTTTTAGTACTGGTAACATGTACTAAAGGATCCTAGATAATTCAGGTAATTCATGTTTTTACAATGATAAACAAGTTAATTAAGTCTAATTAAGTTCTATGGCAGTCAATTTCTTAATGTACAAAGCAAGCAACCAGAGTAAGACTTACTCTACGAAAAGTCTATAATGATATATTAAATTCTCTTGGGTGACCAGGTGGACAATTACTTTTCTGTATTTGCTCTTGGGCAAAGTTTTGTCACATCTCACACTTGTAAAGATTTGTAACAAAAAGTACTTGATCTGCCACCCAAACGGTCCTTTAAATGTTTCATAATCTAATACGTAAGCAACCATTGCATGGATGATTAACTTCAGCATGTCTAGAACAAGCTCTAGAGACACAGATTGCCAGATTTAATTCTTTGCTAAGCTGCCCAAGGAACAGGAAGCAAACAAACCTATGATTTCTTTATGTAGTTCCAATCATAGAAATAAACTATAAGAAAAATAGAAATAGCTTTGAAAGGGGCTTTAATGACAAGTAGCCGGTAAGGGTACCAATTCTTACTGTATTCTTCCTTTCTAGAATCTTTGACACACCCACCTACTCACCACACTTGCTGCAGAGACAGCAGACGTATGATTTTGCTATTTGCCATTTATCTGCCTTGTTAGCAGACCAGATGCAATATCCTAGATTTAACTGTTACCATAGAAGAGAAAATCTCATTACCATCTTGTTGCCACATTTCTAAATTCAATACCAGTAGGAATAAATTTTGAAATGATGCTACACTACTTTTAAGTGGCACAATTGTATTGATTTATATCAGCAGCACCTTAAGCAACAAAGCACAAGATGTTCATTTCTGAGGTGCTTACACCTAATGCTAAACCTCTTGTCAACTCACATACTCTGAAAAATGAAGGTATTTAAACAAAAATAAAGGAAGATGAGAGTAATGTCCTGAAAGTAATTAGAGAGTTGATGGGAAAATACTTTTTTTTACCAGGATGGGGCTAAAGTTTGGCTGAAATCAGTTGGTAGGTAAAGAATGAAGAGAACACAGGACTTGTGAGTCAATATAAGACAGATGCTTTTTTTTTAAACAGGGAGGATCTGATTCACTGAAACAACCTTTCCAAGGATCTGGCAAAATCCTTATCAGTAGAGGTTTTCAAGATGCCACTGGACAGGATGACAAAGAGTCTCATCTAGACTCTCTTTCACAAGAAAGACCAAACCACATGATCTTTCAATGCTGTTTCCAATCTAAAATATTCTATGAACTAAGCTGTACAATTGATTTAATTACCAGAATATCAATATTAGCTGTCAGATATTAAAACCCCTCTAAAATGGGACTTTTAAAAGTGATCAGATGATTAATTCACCAATCTTCTGAAGGAGTGTTACATCTTCAGCAAGAGAGCAGTAATTGCAAAGTTGAGAAGGGTACATTTCAAGATAAGCAATGTACTAATAAGCTACGTCATTAAACAATTTAAAAAACCCCTCTTCTTTGAATATATACATAGACATTTTATGTACTTCATGCATTTTGTATTTATATAGATGCATAGGATCAGCTTACAATAAGAGAAGTCTAAAATAGTAATTACGTTGTGTACTTGAGGATCTAGTTTTATTTGCATAGGGTTTTAAATGTAATTCTTGTATATGGAAGCTAAAAAATATATGGAAACAGTAGATCATCAGGCTGAAATAAGGGTAAGTGAAATTATCCTTAAGGCAGCTTTCTCCCATAAAAAAAAAATTCATCTTGTTTGCTATCTCTGGTCAGATATGCAAAACAATTTGTATCCCTAAAGCAAGACTGTTTCTGAAACTTAATTTCTCATTCATATGAGACGTAGACTTTTATCACACTAGAAAGATGAAATCCAAGCACCTCACTTCCCCTTTGGTCAATCAATAGAATTAGGGGCACATTTTGCATATTTTTCTTTATTTTTTTGACTGGTTAGTCTTTTGACATGGTGATATAAATTATTCATTGAGCAAATATTGCTGCTAAAAATATATAGAAATATATTTAAAGACACTGCAAAGAGTACCAAGTTTGACAGGCTCGTACAAAGTTAATTTCAATTTTTATTTATGAATATCCATAATAACAATGTAGACAAACAGAACGTCAAATAAAAACTGCTATGAATGTGTTTGTTTTTAGGGCAAGGTACACTGTAAGGACCAATAATCCCATTCTAGAGGGGAAAGGTTATTTTTGGAAGTCCAGACTAGGGGACACCAAGCAATGGACAAAGTCTTTAAGTGCCTGTCAAAAACATAATGTTTTTTTGGGTGGATTTTTTAATTCTAAGAATTCACATAAAAAAATCAGTATAAACATGAAGTGCAATGCAATACAACACATTTTTTGTATAAGCTCTTCATACCTACAAATCTTGATTAAAATGAGCCCTCTTAAAATTCCCACAAATTTAAACTGCTTTCATACATAGGTTTCAACCATCACAACTCATCTTCCCCCTGCAAAATTTATTCCAGAAGAATGTTTGAAACAGCTCACAACAACTAAGAAGATAGATTTCAAAATTATATTATTCAGATATAATGAAATACTTTTTTCTCCCTGTTCTGCAACTACAGCCTGTGCACAACTAATCCCGTATAATACTGCATCAATTGTGAAGACAAATCAAGAAACAGGACAACTGGAGTTTATTGCTACTATAATATAAAATCTAAGACTAAAATATTTGGCAGAAAGTCTTGTTTATCACTAGAAAACATCAATTTGCAATTAAGTTTTATTGCCAGGTTTTTGTTTCCCATCCCTGCCACAGGCAGTTTAAAGGTTTACCAAAAAAAGGAATACATCAATATAAAATTTCATGAAGTAATTTCTTTGGAAATTCTGCTTCAGACAGACTCACTTTACAGCAGCAGTGCTGCTGTAAACATTCACTGTATGCATCTGTGGCTACCAGAGACTACCACAGTTGCTAAGCAACATCTTAGTTTCATCTCACTTTTGATATTTGGCATTTTGGCACATTCACTGAAACCTTACTTATTCTTTGAATAATCTAATCTCATTCCACTCCATTCACAAACGTTTTATGAAATGCAATCAAATAGATTTTTCAGAGGGGAAAAGGGGGTGGGGGAAAGCTTCCTTCTATGTGTAGATAAAATACTTTAGAGTATTTGCATGTGACAAGAAACAGTCATCATAGAGCTACAGAAACCCCACAGACATTCAGCAATCATCTTGCCTTTTCTGATTTCTGACTTCTCCACCTAAGTTAAGCAAGGACAGGAAGTAGAGAATTTCATACTAGAAATATAGTAATTCCTATAGAAAAAAATATAGAATTTTCATAACAGGAATATAAAAAAATACATATATCAAAGAAATTAGCATATTATCTAGATTTATTTTACAGTGGAGTAAAATTCTACTGATACATGAGATTGAACTCCCTCAGTTAAAGAATGTGACACATGAGCCTATACATGTTCTTCTATCTTACAAATAAAAGGACCAATATAAATGACCTTCAGTGATTCTAGCAATGCAAATACCAAGCAGCAGATTTCACAGTGGCAGGTAAAGAAAAGATTGCAAAAACCCATGCAGTCAATATATTTCTGTGGATAGTATTGCTATAACTGCTCCTTGAGAGACTGCCTGCACTGACTGTCATCTAATACATAGAACTTTCCTATGCAACAAGACAGCATCCTATGCCCTGCACAGCTACTCTGCACACTTTGCATACCGTAATAATGTTCAAAAGAGGCAATAAGCCTTTCAGAACTCTAGCAGAATAAGCACTACCATTGCTAAGCAGTACCATCTTAAATAGTCAATATCCATACACAGAGTCCCATTCTTTCCTGTCCTTATTAAGTAGCACTTATGCATTAAGAAGTACACTTCAATGTCTTCTTAAAAGGGTTCCGTTGCATTAAATACTGTGACATCTCCCTTTGGATTAACTAACTATTGAGGAAGAAAGAGGAGAGGATAAAATGCTAATAATTAGGTGTAGACTCTTGTGATGAGAACTGTAAATAGCTATGTTTTTTTGAAATACTAAATAAGTGGAATCATGCATGCATTTCAGGCAACAGTTCTTCAAATCATTACCTTAAAATGATCAGGGAAAAAAAATCAAGTGCTTGATTACCCATTTGAAATAGGAGATGGCAAACCTAATGTTACTCAGAAGTCTCAAAGATTTAGAGTAAAAATACAATTACCTAAAAGCAATCCAGCTATTGGACTTTCTCATCTTGCACTACCTTAATAAAAGGGTGTCAATTAGCAAGCTCTGTATCACTTTAGCTGCTAAGTACTATTTATTTTTTGTGCTGTGGGATGACCAAATGTCAACAGTCTTATCTATAGCAAAATCCTAGTACAAGGAATGTGAAATATTTTATGTGAATTACAGCTTGTTAATATTACAAAGGAATAGAGACTTCTAAACATAAGAAACTGAAATTAAAATCTGTAGTCTGAAGGCATTTCTTTTCCGTAACAATGGAAGAATCCATCTTTGTATTTCCTTGGTTTCTTAGTCTAAGATCCTTGAAGAAGAAAATAGGAAAAAGATAAGCAAAGTGTTGTCTTGACCACAACAGTCAGCATGTTCTTATGCTGGGTTTCTTAGAGGATACAAAAGCAAAATAAAAAGGAAGATTGAAGATCTGATGTTCCATCTAGTCAATAAAGACCTTTGTATTTTGCACTGAGTAGCAACAGGCCTCAAATGAGATCAACTTTACACTTCCCAAAGTATTTCTTATGTCTACTTACTAACGACCCCAATGAGGTTTGCCATTATGCACAATTAATTCTGGAAGAGCTTCTTGGCTTTAAACTTCACATCTAGGATGACAGGTTTTAATTTTTTTTTCCTGAATTCTTTTCAAAGCCACCATAAGCCCCAGTTTGCAGTTACTCAACACCATCACCTCTGCATGGTTGTTGGCAGCCAATGTGTGGACAGAAGTCCGCCAGCAATGTTTTGTTCATGCTGACTAGTGACATCATACCCACTAACTTAGTGTACTAACGGAATACACTTAGATATATGTTCTTTCTATGGTATCCGAAAAAACAGGTCCAGTTCCAATGCCGGTGCTGCATTCCTAAGTGGAAAGGATGGAAGTAAACAAGAGCAGAACAGATTTCTTCCCGTAATGAGGTCACTATTTTGCTTGCTAATGTAAATTTTCAAAAATAAAAACAATTTTAGAAATTCATGAAGCATTGATATTTTGCACAAAACATCAAACTAGCATTCACAGTACTATGTAATACCAAAAAAAGGAGCTACAGGTTTACCTCTACTGATACATTATTTGGCAATGATTTTGCCAGAACAGTGCGTAAAAAGTTTTTGAGCCTGGTCCCAAAAAACAGTGGCCAGGCTGTAGTGATACTGTCTAATGCATGCATGAGTTGGTAGTACTTGGGCTGCAAAAGACTTCTTCAGTAAAGAGCTCAAAGCAGTTAAGAGCAAAAAATATCCTTTCCTTTACTGTTCTGGAAGGGGGAAAAGCAGCTGATGAAGCGACAATCCAGTAACACCATTTTAGAAACACAGAAGTACATTAAGAATTTATACAGCTATTTTAGACTGCTTGCCTTCCCAGATTTCATAAAAAATAATATGGAAAAAAATGCATCTGCCCAGTCACTCAGGATGACCTTACAAGAAACTTCATTTTTCTTGCCTGGAAATTTCCCAAATGTGATCCAGAGTTAGACGCCAGAAGCTGATGGTAAGAATTATTCTTAAAAACGCCTTTATTGATAAAATACATAGAAGCCACAAAGAAAAGTAAATTTAATTCTGACCATTTAAGGTTTGCTGTAAGTCAACATCCAGAAAGGTTCTGCCCAGAAACCTTTATCATCAAAAGGGAACACTTGTCCGTAGCCTATCTCCTGCCTGGTGAGCCGGGAAGCCAAAATGCTTGCTTGCTTCCTGGAAAGGACAGGCTGCAGTTTCACCTCATCCAAAATATCAAAGGCTAGATTTCTCTTTGAATGAGTGAAGAATCATTATACATCCTTTCTTCATGTGCTGGCACACAGCATAGCTGAACTGTTTCCTAATAATTTTTCAGACTGTCTACAGACTCTCCTGATGAATTTGTATGCATGACCACCTCTCCAAGGCTTAAATTTGTAACCATAAAACTATTTTATTTACATACCCCAAAAATGAATATGACCAGGTCATAATCATTCTTGTGCTTTTTGCCAAGACCCCTCCTAATTTTTCAACTTTGTAAAAAACCAATACAGAAAACAGGACTGCAGTCTGTACTGATACATAATTCACATAATCAGCATTTAGTATCATCCAGGAAAATAGCTTTATAAAGAGTATGACTTCCTTACTCCTTCTCTGTATATTAAAGAATTTCAGTCCCTCTGCATTACCTGTTTTGGGCTTCAGCTATCTATTTTGTCTGTGTGATAGCTCCAGGACAGAATGTCCTGTCAAGCAAATAGGTTTTATGCTAGATAGCTTATAGACGTATAAATCCGATTTTGGTGTGTGAGAATAATGCATCTGTTTTAATAAACCTAATAAATGGTGTTTGGATCTCACTAAGCAAATGATCCTAATGACTCTCTAAGAATCAATCGTTCCATCCCCTCTAAATTAACCAAAAGTAATTATTTAAAATACCAATCATAAACTTTACTTGGAGCATGACTGCTACCCTCTCCCCTTCAAAAGCTTTAAAAATCAGTTTAATGTTTGATTGACACAGGGTTTGGGATGGGGAAGTTATTATTAAGGAGTAACAAGGAGTAACTGTGTCAGCGAATAAAATGCATTACAGATACTGGGTATTTACAGCAAGTAACTTTGTTCTAAACCAAATTATATTAGGATTTGCTTTTTATAATAGTGTTTCAGCAATTAAATCACCTCCACATTAACTGAAATAATACTCTTTTGCATTTAATGATACAGTGTTATTCCTCTGTTATTTTTCCCTAGACCTTTTTGAAAAGTCTTCAGGGTCTTCCAAAATTCCAACTTCACATTGAGTTACTGGAAGAGACATCTCAGGAAAGTATTCTCAGCCAATTCTTTAGAAACTCCTGGATACAGATTACAAAGACCTCCTTATAACCTTTGCTAAGAAATATCTATCATGGAATCTCTAGTATCTTCCTTGTAACTTCAAGGCTTCAAAACCTTCATTTACCTCCATGACCTTATAATATAATCTCAATTTATCTAAAATAACCCCAAAATATTTACTGTGATAGATCTTTTTTTCTTTCACTCTGATTCTGTTATCATTATCACCTACATTACTGTTAGAATTCTCAATTCTTAACAAATCTCGCATTTGTTATCATTTGCTTTACCAGTCAAGGTTTTCCTCTCAGGAATATTTCATTTTTAAGATCAGATTTTATTTTTAAGATCAGTTTTCTATATTTTTCATGCCCCACTCAATGCCATTTCTTCCCTACCGTCCTCACACTTCACGGAAAGGAGAAAGAGGCCCTAAACTGCTTCCTTCATACAGCAACAAAAGTAAGACTAGTTCTAGCGGAATTTGACATTTACGGAAAACTTTATAATTTTTAAAGGTGATTTCTAGTGTACTTTATTTAGGGAAATCTACCGTAAACTAGTGTTTGTACTCTCTCACACACACACCCATTTCTGTACTTTTTGTAGTCTGGATATGCATATAAGCAGATTTCTAGATGACAAGCAAAATTCTTTCCATATCAAATTTTAAGTGAGCACTAAAAAGTTATCAAAAGTTTCAAAGTATATGAGTTAACTACAAACTGCAACTCATTTGGCCCATATGGTAGACATGCAGCATTTTTTTCTGCCAAATGCATGCAGATGTTTACCTTTCTTTATTACCGTTAAATTCCCCCTTCGCAGTATCAACCAATTATGGTTCTCCTTCCTAGCATGTTTGCTATATAGGCCTTAATTCCCAGGCCATTTAGGAATGCCTCCAATACTTTTACCACTGCCATTTTAAACGGCAATAATTGATCTACTTACTTTGTCCTTCTACCTCTTTAGTTTCATTCTCTTCAATTAATCTCATTTTTCCTTCAACCAAAACTGGCTTGTCTATTTCCAGTTCCACATCCCTATCTTGAGCTGATGTCTGCCTTTAAGTGGCCATGTTTTGTGGGCTTGCTCATGCATCTGCAGTTATCCCTCTTCTCTAGGTCAGTGACCATCGTTTCAAACAATTTTATTCTACCATCCCTCCAGTCTTCCATGCTGCCACTAGTTCAACTTGCAAAACAGGAACAACACAAATATATTTGTGCAGAACTAGCACATCTGCCCCATGCAGCCATTTCATGCACTACACGCATAACCGTAATAGAGCATATTTTGTCATTATCAATACTTAAATTCTATTAAAATTTCCTGCTCTAAAGCAAGGTTATCATCTTCTTGGGGGGGAAGATCATAAAACCACCAAATTCTGATCTAGTTCCCTTCTTATGAAAACAGCTTTTTTAGCATGTACATGTAGGCGTTTAAGAAAACATGGACAATAGTTCAGTATCTAATTGCTTTAACAGCTTTGTAATCTCAACAAGAAGAAAATTCAAACTACAACCAGGATAACCAAGATTCTTCATAACACCATGAAGTTGAAACACAATTGGTGGATTCAACTTCACCAACTGTGCACCCTTTCCAGGGCAAGCTCTCACTATTGCTATGCCACCATGTGCATCAACTAGTGTCACTATAGAGACAAAAAATAACACACTAGCAAAATAGTAGAGGTTTAAATTAAAGAAAAGCATTAACACCACCAACAAAAACTACATACTCGAACTTCGAATATTTTTTTAACTACTTAGTTTTACTAAAGTAAACAGTCTACAATAATTTCTTGGTAACATTCCTCATAAAAACAGCAATCTCAATATAATAACAGCCAGAAGAAATTACTTTTGAATTTCTCAGAAAATGCCATTTACATTCAAATTTAAGTCCTGGCATTGTGCCAAAGTGGGGGTGGGGTAGGCACCAAAATGAAAAATTAACTTCAAAGTCCTCTGAAACATGAATGCAGAAAATGAGTTGATTCTCTTACCTGGTGAAAAGATAGCACGTGCAAAATGCGCTTCCTCCTCTGAGTAAGCCACTGACATGCAGCTCATTTGCATAAGTATTATGAGCTACAAGCAGACTTCCAGGTCGGCCATCTTGATACTAAGATCTTGTTTTGTTTACCTAGCAGCATAAGTACTGGGTTTTAGCCTGCCTGAGCTATGCTGTTACACCTCAGCTAGTAGCCTACATCTGTTCGTTAAAGCCTGCTGGAATTCCTACTTCTCCACATACTAGCTGAATGTGTCAGAGTGCCCCTGCAGCTCTCTGAGCATGCCACAGCCTCTAAGGAAACTGTTGCAACTGCAAATGCCTCCAGTTGTACTCTTTGTACTGCCTTCTATGCTGCCAACTATTAGTGCTGCAGCAACTATGTGCAGTGAAGTACCTCCCACATACCACGGAGTAGTACCAACAAGCATAGATTTATTACAGCACAGCACAAGACAGCACACTGGAAAAAAACCCAAGAAAGCTGAAATTCCCTCAGTATTTTCACTTACTAGCAATCTAATTAACCTTAAATTCCTTTGTACATCTTTTCACATTCATTAGTGCTGCTTTTTCTGTCCAGAAACCAGAGTGCTCCTGCAGCCTGTGTGAAGAAGTCCATGACACATGTTAGCTGCTGCCGACACGGAGCCAGACTGCAGTTACAGCTTGCTGGCGCCAGTAAAAATTTACATAAAGGGGCCTGATTTCAAGACTAAATTGCAGCAGGATATTGCTGAGCAAAGCCTTGCCCCTCCCCACGGGTTCTAGAATATACCTTTCTAGGTATCTGCTTACTAATAATCTAGATCTGTGTCAGAAGTGCTGCTTTCATTGTTCATATAAATGAAAATTGACAGTAGTGTGTGTGAAAAAAAATTCACCTTGCAGCCTGCTTCAAGTAGGATGCTACACACATTGTTCACAGTTATTGTCTAGAGGAATTGCACTATGCTTAGCAACCAGGTATTCCTAACCTAGTATTTCCAGTATTTTACAATTTCCAACAAGCAATAAATATTAGTTCCAAGTAAGACAAATTCATTGTTTACCTAATACTGACAAGTAATAACTCTGGCCATTTAATTTGTTGTCTCTATTTCACATTTAACTTTTCTTAATTAGTTAGGTGTAGGAGGAAAAAAAAAAATCTCTCAACCAGAATACCTCTATGGTACAGTGACAGGTAGCGGCAGAAGCTTGGATTTCAGCCTCACTTTGACTTTCAATACTTAATTTTAAAATTCATACCTTTTTCCTTCCTGTCAAAATGCAATTAAATAAATGAGTAAGTTACATTTGACAAATGTTTACTCTAAAAGTCACTATACTTTTTGGAGGAAAGAAAAAAGAAGCCAAGCTTTAGGAGTGTTTGTGTGTGTGTACATGTGTAAAGCATGACTCATTCGCCAATATCTCTTCCCCTCTCACCTGCTGCCTTGCAAGAACTCTCAGAGCATGAAAGAACCAATGCAAAAAAGTACACTATTTATTATACTAGCTATAAGCACAAATTCATGAAACCTTAAATAAAATCAAGTTTGGCTAGCTACACATTTAGCAATAGGCATCTGTAGTTGCAGCCTGGCACCATTTAATGAAAAAGCAAAGCAATGGAGACAGGGATGCGTATTGATTTGAACATGGCAGAGCATCTCAGGACCAGAAGAGCCTCCTTTACACCCTGGCCTCTTCTAGTTCCCTGCAAAGCCAACAGTGTCAAGGCTATAAATAGTAGAATTATGCGTCCCATTTTCTGCTGCAAGCATAATTTGCTCATGTATGGCTGGTTCTAGGTTATTTGAGTGTAACATAATATGCTCATCTGTAATGTCAAAAAGATACTATTTTTGTGTCTGAAAATATTTAGCAATGCAAATTACTCTTCATTTGTTGTTATAATTTATTCTCACCTTTTATATCCAAAACCCTAAAGTGATTTTTAAGGGAAAGCTAAGTATTTTTCCAGAATATCTGTCACATTAAAGTGACAATCACTAACATCCCTTCTATGTTACCTTTATCTTTTGACTTGCCTTACTTTCAGACTAATTTATGTATGCTAGCGCATCTAAATGCATGCAGAATACATCTTTCAGTGATTCTGTTGTCATCTGCAGAATAAATCATCGGATTAACAGCTTCTGAGCCTAAAAAGAAAGGGCACCAGTGCTGTTTGAAAAAAGAAAAAAAATTTAAACCCCTTAGTTTTCCCAAATATAGCCTTGACCCTACCTGCCCCCCAGCTCTATAGCGTGATGCTCAAATACCTGAATAACAGTATGGTTCTTAACACAGTAAAACATGTATTGCAAAAATAAGAGCCTTGGAGTATTTTCTGTTCCGGGCTCCAGTCCGCTATGGGAAATCCATGCCAGAACTTGCCGGCAGCCCCCGCAGGCGAGCTCTGCATCTGCAGTCTGCGGGAAGCACCACCCCGCTTCCAGAACGTTCCACGTTCCGGCAGTCACCCGCACCCCCTGGCTATGACAAAGCTCAGTTTCAAACACAAAACGTTTTCACAGAAAGGAGGAGCCATTGCTTTAGGAGTTAGAAACGCACCAACTCGCTTCCACAGGGTAGAGGGGCAGCCTTGGGTAGGGCTGAGCTCCAGAGAGCTGCTCACAACCGACCCCAAATAAAGTACAGGGACAGACCCCTAGCAGCCTCCAACGTACAGGATTTTTTNCGGGGGGAGGGGCTGGAGAGGGAGGGGAGCGTGGTTTGTTTTGTCGTTTGTTTTTAATAGGACACTCTGAGACAACAAGCCATAATGTACTCAATCGTAATTCTCCGATGACTGCCACTACAGAAGAAACCAAAATTGTCTGCCTGCCTTCTCCACGTTTTGCCCATGTCGGTGGAAACACCTTAAAGCGATTAATTTATTCTCAGAACCAGTTCTCCTCCTCCAACATTCGAACGACTTCCTACCCCCCATAAGAAGTGACCTTAAAGAGCAGATGTTGCAGTCAAAATTAGTAAGACCAACTGTGTTCAAAATAACTGCTATTAACTGTATGGGTTCAATAGGTACTAATCAAAGACAACATCTTAAAATATCGTTTCAGTTCTCTCAGAACACGTAGAGAAAAAAAGTCACACAAAATTATTTCCCTAATGCAGACAATTTAAGTACTGAAGCATTTAATTGGAAAGTTTGTCTGAAATAGAAGGGGAAAACTACCATAAATCCAACCACGATGAAATCTGTCACTAGTACCTTGACCTAAAAAATCCAAACCAAAACAGAACAACAAATCTTAAACAAAAAACACCCACAACAGAGCAAATGAAAATGAAAGGCCCTGAGCCTTCTGACACAGAAGTCCAAAACACTCCTTCCCCCAACTTTTCTCCAAAACAAAACAGACAAAATTACTATTCATGTAAGGGTCTGATAAAACTTCAGTAGTTCCCAAAATTTTCTCACATTAGTATTTGAAAGATACAGAAAATTATGTACATTTCTGAAGCGGAAAACTGTCTATCAAATAATTAACTTAGTGCTGTGGTTTATTTGATGATATTTTACAGCAGAAGCCTGTATCAGCTGAAAGAACAGGAAGGACAGGAAAGGGGGGAGGGAGGACTAAAAGTATTTCTGTCTGCTTATCTATTGTAGAAAAGGGGTGAGAAAGTCTCTAAACCAGGGAAGTTCCAGGCTGTAACAGTCTAGTATGTTGCATGGAAAATTCTCGGTATGAGTATTCTCATACACTTCAAAACTCCGACATTTTGCTCACTTACATGAAGAATTTTGTTATTTACTAAACAGCTGACTGATCTCAACCTGAAAAGTCAAAATGATGGAAGACAATACATGCTTAAAAAAAATCTAAATTTTACAGCTAAAAAAATAAAAGTCCAATGCAACTGTTTAATAACAATCATAATACGATTAACATAAGATTAACAAACAGTTCTAAGAACTTGGTAACCATTTGTTTCCGCCTAAAGAACCAAACAAATCAGCTGTTTTAAAGTGATACGCTGAACAGTATTGCATTCATTCAACAGTCTGTTCTAGTCCATTTCAAATCCTGCCTGAAATTGTTTGCTCCTGAAATTTCTACCAAAATAGAAGACATAGCTGTGCAAATTGAGACAATTCTGAATTTTAAGAGGAACATAAAAAATGACTGAGCCATGTTAGAATGGTTCCAAGCAACTATGATTTAGTAATGAAAAGCTAACCAAGTAAGTTGGTGCATAAATGAAAACTTAGCCATTACAAGAAAATTCTTGTTTTAAAGTACAGCATTTGCAAGAAAAAAAAAAAAGGAATCTATACATTTCTTCAGAGTAAACTACTGGTTTTCTTTTGGAAATGAAATACTTCCCTTAGAAAATCATGTAGATTTGAGACTACTACCCTATTAGAAATTTATTTAACTCCTGATAGTATACCCTTCAATTTTACCTATCAGCAGTAAAAAGCTAATTTTTCTAGAACACAGAGACACATGAATACTGACTGCAGTCTGACAATGCATCTTGCATTAAAACTGTATACCATTCAATCCACTTGAAGTCATTACTTCATTACGCGCATCTATTTCTAAATCTAAGCGTGAATATCTAATTTAAGTATTTAATAAAAGTGGTGGGGGGAAGGGGGGTGTTTTAGCATCCACTCAAGTACCCTGTTCCTTTGTGCATAAATTGGTGATATTCATTTTCTTTTTGATTATTAAAACCCAAACTATTAGCACCATATGAGTGAAAAGAGAAAAGATTATGGTTTCAGCTACTACTACTACCATAAAAAAAGCATTAGAATGTAATTGGATTTCTGAAAATGGGAATGTACCCATATGCAAAAGAGGTTTCAAAACCTACCATACTTTCAGCATTCCAACACCTACTTTAGGAAAGAAAGAAGAAAACCAATCAACAAAACCCCAAACCACAGTACCCATGCAGTTCATACAACAAAACACAACAGCTCCCTGCTGGGCCAGTCAGGCATTTTGTACAGCACTTCTAGAAATGGATCTGTGTTAAAAATGGCCTGCTAAAAAGCAAAGGAAACCAAATCCAAAGGGAACGGGAAACACAGAGGCAAGAGCTTTTTTCTCTGAGCTCTGGCAATCGCTGCATACCTTTTCTGTAAAGTGGGAGTAAGCTTACTCAGCTCACAGGAAAAAAAAAGTGCAAAAAAAAGTCTCTATAAGGACTATTTAAAATACATGATTTGAAAATATACTATTTTATTCAAATGTAATACATACGAAAAAACACACCTTGTAGTGATTGTCCAAAATACTCTACCTTTTATGCTCCCATTAAAGCAGAGTTTAACAGAGAAATCTTTAATCAACAAAACAAATAGCACTGGGCATTATTTATATGCCTACTGCTTTCTTTAAAAAGACACCAACCAATTAAAAACCCAAAAAACCACTGCAGGATGTGTATAGTAAAGTATGTTATAGACGTAAAATTTCATCCCCTTCAGAGATTATAAAGTAGGAGTTTGGTGATCTCAAAGAATGAAATGTTTCTGTTTCCTGTGAACAATATAAGTCACTAACATCTGGAACTAATGAACAATCGCTGACTAAAAAACAGACAAACCTCAGCAACCATTTATTAGATTATTGTTGCACTACATTATTAATCTACATTCATTAGATAAGGTAAATATATGGCAAAACTTCACATTTTATCAGGATAAATGTGTATAATTAGAATTTGTGGTTTGAATTTTCAGACATTTTAAAGTACTCAAATGTTCCCAGAATCTTAACTACCTTACCCAATCAAAAAAGGCCACTATGAACTAAAGGATGACAGCTAGGTCACAACCAGTGCCACACAGCGGAATACATGCGGCCATGTAAAACCACTAGCACTTTGAAACTCAGATTTCAATTAAGTTATACAAAAGAAATAATGATTAGACATCAAAACTCCCATCTTCTCATTTGCAGTAGTTCCATAAAATTTGTAAAGTTATTCTTGAGTAACAAAAAAGTGCTACCTGAAGAACAGCTTAATGTTTCTACAATCCTTGTCTATTGTATTTATATAGGCATTGTAATTATCCATCATTGGAAAAGTTACGTATTGAAAACATGATAATCAAAGCTAATCACTCGGTTACAGAAACTTAATGAAGTCTGTAAAGAATTTACTTCATTTTTCAGTTAAAGTATGAGGGAAGCATTTGAGAAAGGGACAGCACAGAATGAGAGCTCTTCTGGCCTGCTAAGAAGGTAAGCCAAAACAAAGTAATTTTATTAGCATGACAGATATGATATTTCACCTATCCTGTCCCACCTAATCTATCCTGTAACTGAGACAAGATAGAGGTCTGTGAATTAATTCAGTGCAGAAGTGAAAACAAAAATGGCACAAACCAAAAAAAATCCCAAAAAACAAAAACACTCCCCAAACCAAAACCAACTTTAAAAACAAAACCACAAATAAAAAAAAAACCCCAAACTCACTAAAATTGGCCAAAAAAACCCCAAACCAACAGCATAGCATGTCAACATATTTTATATAGCTTAGAATTAGTTAACGATGCCTAACCAAGGTTTTAAATTGCTTCTCAGCAAAGTAGAGCTAGTGCTCACCTCTGATGTCTGGAGCACGTGATGCCATCAGCTCTGCTCATTTGCACACAGTCAAACTGAACTGCTATACTGAAGAGCAATTTTTCAGCCATTCTGAAACTGCTCTGTCTCAGCTGTCCTGAAAATAAGACTAAAATGGCCGCAGTGCTAACTCAAGTCAGTTACAACTCAGCAGGAGGTAAAAGATTTACACAGCAAAGCACCACCCTCTTTACCACACTACAATTAACTGCACAGGTGCGGTGCATGGGTGAGTGGGCGGGAGCAGTTTCTTTGAAAGGCAGGAAGTGGTTAATGCACAGCTGCAGCTTCCTAGCACCACTGGTAAAGAGAAAATCGAAATAAATCAAAATCCAAGGAGAGGCAGTCCTGCTAGGCCTGTGATCCAGGATTTGTATCACGTACTTCCAATCTCTCAAAACTCCAAGGTATTTCAGAATCCACGTCACTTATTAACAGTCACGGATACAGAGCTGGATCACGCACAGAGCTGACAAACATTAGGGAATACTTTCCAGGAGCAATCTCACTTCAATGCTTCCAAAA
>VZTB01004939.1:431286-447068 GCA_013397245.1 Thryothorus ludovicianus
AAAACTTAAGAAATTAATCTATAGCTTTGTACTGCTCCATCTACTTCAAAATATTCTGTAATGTTAGTTGCCCAATAGAAATTTTGCGGAGAAAAAAAGGAAGTTCACATTATAAGAACGCTAGTAAAAACCCCAAGAGCATTCCAGAACTTCAATGCAGAAATCAAGTATCTCATTCTTTATAACTGCAAGGCAGCTTGTTAAGTTTTTCAAAGAAGGGCTGTATCTAGAATCACTTAAGGAATTTTGATGGAATCTTGTAACAGAGCAGTTCCTGAAGAACTGCTTTGAGAACCTACAGCAGGGAGAAAGGGATTAATCAACTAAAGACACAAGTTTAACACAAATTTAAATCCAATATAGGTTTCGCTCTACTGTCTGTTTATTACCACCAATCATGCACTCTCATAGAGGCAACACTGGATCAGTTCTGGAGAGCGCTCCTCTATATGTGCCTCATTTCTCTTCTACAAAATCCAAACTTGTCTATTTTAACACAGAATACTCGCAGGAGTCCCTGGGGCAATTCTAAAGAAAATTACTGTTGAATTATACCTAGTCTTCTAACAAAAAATAGGCTTTGTAATCCAAAATCAGCCCAACATAGTAAGTCACTCCCCCTAAAACGTAGAAGAACATGCCCCCTAACCACTTCAATTATGAAAAGGTCTAGACTTATGTAACTGTGCATGTCTGCTGCCAGCTGTAGCTAGTTATTTCAGGATTGATTAATCATGCCAGCAGTAGTTGTCTGATGCACTTGTCAGCACTACAGTCTGTATTTCTAATTTCAAAAATGGTGAAATACACCCTCTGGCTTTTTCTTTTGTCCTTGTAGTAGCATGACTTCCAGTACAAGAAAGGGCACATGCCACATATGAGACACTTCCACTGATTGTGTATGATAGTAATATACAGATTTAGAAAACCAAATTAAAATATACTTGAAGTTCAAATGTCCAAAAGACAGTTCTCAAAAAGCAAACTTGTGAACATTAGATAACAAGTTAGTTAGTTTAAAGCTACCCATTAGAATGAAGCTTTTCTTCATTGACACGTTTTACCAATGTAAAAATCAAGTTTACAACCAATTCAGGAAAAAATTTTTGTTATCCATTATATACCCTATGTTGCTTACTGTGAACACCATATATACCACACCAGCAGCTTGTGAGAATTTACAATAACTTGTAAGATTTCAAAATTCAAAAAATATGCCATTTGTATAACAAATTCCCCAGCAGCAATGTTTTAAATAGAATTCTGTGTTTAATGCATCTACAAAATTTGTACATCAGAAGGAAAATTCTGACTTCAAGTCTTTTAATTTCAAGAATATCACAAAAAACATAGGAACACTCTGACCCAGAATCCAAGAGCTGCACTTGTACAATGCTGTGTTTTATGTAACAGAGTCTTGGAGCTTGACGTATGGAAAACAATACATTAAGTAAGATTGAACATGAGAAAAAACAAGTTGGCAAAATCATTTCAGAGGACATTTTCCCTGAGCCAGAGAAAACAGAATCCATGTCACAGTCCCGTTGCTACAAACATCTTGCCTTATCAGAAAGCTTCAGGAACATGCAGCAGCACTAATACATTAACAAAGACACATGGATGTGAAAAATCTTACTGAATAATAAGAAACCACGTATGTGTTAACTTAAATGTCCAGGTCAATATATGTCCATTAATACACAAAACTGTGTTAGTAAAGAGTGTTAAAAGCTATTATTCAAACTAATTTAAAAATTAAACCTGATGTTTAAGTAAACATGTATTTATGAGTGGAATAAGTCTTCTGAAACTGCTTTGGCCCAGGAAATGTTAGAGTGATCACACAAATGTGTAATTCTATACTAGCATGAGACTACAGTTTTTTCATTGCTACTTAGCATGGCATTTGTACAGATTCCCTAGTCAAAATCCCAAGAAAATAAAGCATTTTAGTAAGACTAGAGAATGGAATTTAAACTTGTTATGCTAAGAACTCCAAACAACCTTTAATCCTGACCTCTTTTGATAATATGCCAAAGCACTCTTAATATCATCTCACTAAGTTCAATTACTATAGCCATGAATTAAAACAGTGCTTCCATTTTCCCAATTTTTTATGAACATCACACAAGAAACGCAAAAGAATGGCATCCTGTTGTTTCTCTAATTACTGCCCTATGTAAGTAACATCACCTTCACACATTACATAGAGCCACAGTTCATACTACGGCTCCTTCTGTAAAGGATCAAGGGCAGGCAGAAATTGCTGTCCTTTCAGACAAGGTTACGCATTTAAACATAACAAGGCCAGGAGAGAACCAGCCAAAGCATGAACACTTTCTTTTGCTTGAATTAGATGGTTAGAAAGCAGTTAGCTACGTATCATTCCCAAATCCTTGTGTCCAAATCACAACCTATCCACTTTCCTCATTTACCCTCCTTCTTTATTGATCTTCTTTGTTTTGTTATGTAGAGTTTTATATGTTAGTCGACATTAAGTAAAAAAACAGTTCTTACACTGACAAAATTGAGGAGAAACCACTATTTGTATGCATCTCAGCGGAAGTCTCAAAACACCATCCACTGACATCCCTTTTTATTCCTATTTTCACACAGCCCAGTAGATTGAGTTTAAGAGAAACATCTTGGCTCTCACTTAGGATTTCACAAATAAACAGTATTTAAACTGCTAGGGAAAGAAAAGAGCTCATAATCATGAGACAAGGAATATTGAAGTAAAAAAAACCAAAAGACTGAACAACATTTAAGGACTTTTCATAATCCCAAACTGCTTGATGGTAGGATCAATAGGGGAAATTTTCAGTGCACAGACTGAAGTCAGCAAGCATTTATGTAATGTGTTTAACAGATTTTTGAAAGAAAAAATTTAAATGCAATATCTTTTAAAAATTACCTTATAGAAAATGCAACATATTGGAGACAAAGCTAGAAGCAACATGGCAGCTTTTGGGTTGTTTGGCCGGGGAGGGGGGAACAGGGCAAGAGGAATTGTTTTGGGTTTTTTTACCGTAACATTTCTTTACACTACTGTGAAATGGAAGATAATGCTTGAAACAGCACAAAATGATAGAATAAATATACAGGTTATTTTAACAACTAAATCCCATATCCACAGACATATAACTAAAAAAAAATCTGTGCATTGAGTATGAGTTTATTTGAAAGCATTTTCAGAAACTGCATTTTGAAGAGAAAAACATTTTTCCCATATTACAAAAATCCACATTTCCCATAGCAAAGTACCTCTAATAGTTGAGCTAAATATTTTTAAAAACGTATTAGAGAAAAAATACTTTGCATCTGACCATCTAATTTCCTAAGATCTCAAATGATATAACGTTTCTTCATGAAACAAATAAGAGCTGGTAACTCCTATGTTTTTGATAATTTATAACAAGCATAGCTCAAAATACAACAAAAGGCTTAGTTTGCTTTCTTTTCCCAAACTACCGAAGAAACATAGAAGGTATTTATACAACATACATACATTTACACAATGTTGTGAATTCCTTCACTGTGATGTGATGGAAACTGACATACAACTAAAAATCAGGCAATTATTTAATACTTTATAGTTAGTACCTCTGCCCTCTGCTACACCTACAAGGGAGTCTTTACTTTCAAAAAAACCCCTGAAAGATGGGGGGAGAAATGGAAAGGGGAGGGCAGATTTGCTGTTAAATATACAGGCAGTTTTAAAAGGGATACACCAGCAGTCCTAAACAAGATAAGGAGTGAGCAATGGAACTAGTAAATCCACATTTCCTACAGATTCATAGGCATTGTCTTGCTACTTTTTACTTGGGTTGTCACTGTTGCCCTACTACACCAAGCAAGTGAACACTGGACATTGGCCTAAGTATTGAATAATAGCAAGTTATGCCCCAAAATAACACACAATTTCGAAGTTCCCTCACTGCCAACAATGGTAACCTCTCCTCAGCCCAGTTGTTTGTTTTCACAAACTTTATAAGTATTAATTTTTAATAATCAGTAATTGCTAATAATCTTTGATATTTACTTTGCTTTATAAATAAAATAAAAGGTACTATTGCAATAGAAATGAGCAGATTTCTCTTACAATTTTTAGGGCTGTGGCACAATTTGAAATTTTTGCCACATATCTTCATTGCAATTTTTCTGCTTAACCAGAAAAATAAACTTGTTAGATTCATCTGTCTTCCTTACAGAATTTGTAAGTGTCATTTTAATAACCACATTCATGCATGTTTTTAATCTTTATGCAAGTCTGGAACTTATACCTGCATGCAACACTGAAGTTCACATAAGCACAACCCCCAGTATTGGTACAGGCTGAGGGATGAACAGACTGTGAACAGCTGTGCTTAGAAGGTCTTGGGAGTGCAGGTAGATCAAGGGCTGGACACGACCCAGCAATGTGCACTCACAGCCCAGAAAGCCAGTTGTATCCTGGGCTGCATCCAAAGGAGCATGGCCAGAAGAGTGAGGGAGGGGATTCTGCACCTCTGCTCTGATGAGACCCCACCTGCTCTGGGGTTCTCAGCATTAAAAGGACATGGACCTGTCAGAGCGAGTCCAAAGGTGGGCAACCAAGATGATTAGAGAGATAGAGCACCTCTCCTGAGAAGAAATACTGAAAGAACTAGGATTGTTCAGTCTGGAAAAGAGAAGGCTCCGTAGGTATCTTAGGGGACGACTTTCCAGTGATTATAAAAGGAATCTACAAAAGAGCTGAAACTTTTTACAAGATTATGTAGTTATAGAAAGAAAAGTAATGGATTCAAGTTAAGAAACAATAGATTTATATTAGATATTAGGAAAAAAATCCTTTAATGTAAGAATGGTGAGGCACTGTACTGTAAGGTGGTGAAATTGTGAGTGCCTCACACATGTAAATTTTTGAGGTCGGGTTGGATGGAGCTCTGAGCAATCAGGTCTAGTGGAAGGTCTCCCCACACATGGCAGGATGGCTGGGAGTAGATGATTTTTAAGGCCTCTTTCAACCCAAATAATTCTATGATTATAATTTATTTTTCACTAAAAGCATTCTGGGTGTTTAACAGTAATACAACGCCAAATGAAAGCATAAAATACAAAACTCCATAAAAGCCACATATAACTGAAAATCTACTTTCAACTTTAGAATGCATTTTGGCCTATATATATCTCCAGACAAACAGCCAAGGAAGAACAGTGCTAAGAATGTATCATCAGACAAAAAAACCTCTCCAAACAAACAAAATAGACTTCTGTTTCTGAATCACATTTCCATTGTTCATCACAGTAAAAAAATATTAACACATTCTGGAGATCCAGTTTCTAGATAACTAGCATTGGTGCTTTGCATCTCCAACTAATAACACTCAGTTTTATAATTTAATTTGCAGACTAATATTGTACTTCAGTTAGATGCTTTCAGAGACTTAAGCTCTGTATGTACAAACTCAAGAATTTCTTGACCACAATTACTATAGAAATACAGAGCGAAAAAAAATTAGAAAAACCTGAACATGAAAAAATGGAAGACATCTAAAAACACTACCAACAGTATACAAGATCTTTTCAGGCAAATAAAAATCAAGATTATCATGCAAAATTATGCTCTAAAGAAGGTAACTGAAAAGTTGACAATCTATGTTCCAGATCCTTCTAACCAAAGGTTTAGTTACTTTCTCTGGCATCATCCAGTAGGCTTTAGTAGGCCAAAGTAGAGAAATTTTAAATATTTATTATTACATGATTCATATCTAAACCGTACTCAGATATTAAGACGTTCTACAGCTATCTAACTTGACAAAAAAAAATCTCTTTAGAAAACCACTTTCTGCTTTTAATGTACTATCAAAACCAACCAACCAAACAACAACAAAAAAAAATCCTTGCCACACACAACAACCCTATCTTACTCTCCATTCTGCATTTGGATAAGTCACTGCTGCTTGGTAAACAGCTTCTTACAGTATAGTGAAACTAGGAAAGTTCTTAATGCAGTATACACAGTGCAGTGAGTAAAACTGAAATACCAGGATGACAGCTAAAGATCATGAAAGTAGCGTTTATGTTGACTAGTTTACAAATTCCCATTTGTCTTGTGTGAATAGGTCAATCTCTCCGACAAAACCACAAAGACCAATGACAGATATTTCTCAAAAATATTGAATAACATTAAATTCCATTGTATTTAAGAGCAGTGTTAAATAAAAATAGGGAGGGGAAAAAAATCCCAACTCCCCATATTCACATACCATAATAGTTTTGTAACTTGCAACTTATTTTCTTCATTTTTTACCCCTTATGAAAATTGTGATGTACGCGTGTCACTGCCGTAATTCACAAAATAAAATCATAACACAAACATGGAATTAATCCATAACGTAGAAAAAACACCAAGAGTGAAACAAAGAGAAAAAAAAACTCCATTAACAAACTAGTTTAAAGGATCTTTTAGTGTTACTGTTTATATTCCATGAACTTACTTGACATTTTCCCCATACGTATAATTTCTGACAATTAAGGTAGATCTAATAAATGATTACCCCACTAAAAAGATCTAGATGGTGAGGAATAAAGGTTTTTTTCCTTATTTTAAAAACAAAACACAGCATTTGGCTTAGTCAACTCCTTTTCACTCTGGAAATATTTCTAGTTTGCAACAGGAAATATGCAAATGCAAGAAAAATGAAAATTGAGTTACTAATGATAAATCAGTGTTTTAGAATTCACTGAACACGTAAAACATTATTATTTGCACCAAATTCTGTAAAATTAGTATTTAAAATTTATTTCTTAATTAATTAATAGGGTTTTTATTTTTAAGTTGTTCAGGCTCTTTCTTGGCTGGCAAAATCATCTTCTATGCTAGTATATGCCTATGCGATTTATGTACCAAAGGGAAGCATTACTAAAGGAGTGTTTATAGGCAAATTAATATACTACAGTTAGCAGTCATTTTGTAAGTTTGTGAAACGAGCACAATAATACCAACTCCAGCTTATAAAGGTACAGGAAATGTGGCAAAAAGACATACATATGTACTAGAATCAGCATCTTCTTGAAAACAGACTCCATGTAAGATAGAAGACCTCTCTCAATAAAAGCATCAAAATATTTAAATTGACTGATATAATTGTTGTATCATTTTACAAACAAATGCTGCTATGATTAGTTTAAAATCAACACAAATCCAAGACACTCTTGCTAAATTATTTCAAACAGCAAAATACAACACTGTATGCAATGTTCCACATTATCAGAGAAAGCAGGAGCTCAGCACTGCTACAGTTGGTAGAAAGGTTGCAGCTGATAAACACTATTTACTCCAAGCAACACACTAAATTCTTTAAAGTAAAAACATAAAAAAAGAATCCAAAATTATTAGTAGAATGCTTCCTAGATTATATGTACATAGAAACTTAACTCGATACTTCTGGAGCATATAAAATACCAACTGCCATATGTCAGGAGTAAAAAGTAGGTGCAGTTACCACAATTCATGAATTGGATAAATCCTTGTGCAGTTGTTTGCAAATTCATTTTATAATTGGCCTGACAACAACCACTAGCCCCATTTCATGGATCTGAAGCTGAGAAATTACCTTACCCAAGATTATGTATCAAACAGCAATGGTTTTTGTGTTTGGTTTCTTCTCCTCCAAAAAATTCTTAATATCTGTGGCAATACTCTTCTTCATACCTTCCTGTAGGACTGCAAAAACCAGCACCTAATTAGAAAACCACTTATTTTTCAGATTGATACCTGACAGCTGTGTATGGACTTCAAATTTAACTTACTAATTCCACATTTAAGCAGAGATTAGGCATATTCTTTACACTTCTCCTTAAAATATGAACATATATATTACAAATGGTTACAAGTGCAAGCATGTATTTGAACTTCCAAAACAGAAACAAACAGCATGCTTGTAAAATATTCTTATCTCACAGAATTAAGTTCTAAAGAATGTATTCATATTAATACCACATTTCCTTGTAAAATTTGGGATATTAAACAATCATTTCTATTAAAATGCTCTTACTTTCACTGAATTGCATGGTAAATGTCTAGATGCGTAAGTGACTGAAGCCTGTATTTCTAAGCTTACTGACCGCTTACTAGAACAGCAAAGCTGTTCATTCCTTTATTTTAAGCAAGTACTTTTCCATCAACAATTCCAACCAATTTTTCCAGTAAGTCTGTCTATGGAAAGGCCACAGTCATGTGACACTACATAAAATTATTTCAAGATTACTGTTAAACAAAAAAAATTCTACTATCAGCATTTCCACTGGATAGCTGCCAAAAACTGTGAGATCCAGGAAGAGAAAGACTGACTTGCTAGAAGAATAAACTACTCAAGAGCAGAGTTACACCTCTACCAGGCGTCAGAATTAAAGAATAAAGCACTTAACTGTGAAAAGCTTCTAGATTTTAAATACTTATTTTTGAGAAAGAGTAGAGATTCAAATGTACCTTCCTTAACTTAGCACATGACTTAAGCTCCTTTGCCATGTTGCCTGATGTGGGCGGCCATGACACTTTGAGGAGCCACTTGGGCCTTGTTTACTGGTGGCATCACACGAGTAAGCACAACTCGGCCTTGTCATACAGAAGTTCCCATACAGAAACTGTTTAGTTTCCAATGAACAAGGGTAACCCTACAGTAGAGAAACTGTGCCCTGTTGCCTTAACAGCGGAGGAACGCCACCAACAGTTTTCCCTTGTTGTTTCCACAGTCCATGCGCTACAACATCCATGCCCGCCTACACCCAGGCTACACCAGCCCATTTCCGGCAGGGAGCGAGAAAACGCTCTCGAGGCGCCAGGCGCGCCTCCGTCCCACCCAAACACGCGCCGTCACCTCGCCTCGCCCAGGCCACGCGAGGCGGGTCGCACCCAGGCGGGTGCCCGCTGCTGCCCGGTGCGCGCCCCCGTCAGACCCACCTGTGCCCGCGCCGTCACCGCCGCCTCCAACGCGCGAGCAACGGGGACGCGCACGCGCGCCACCGCCGCTGCACTGGAGCCGGGTCACGTGCTCCCATGCATGCGTGTGTACAGAGCTGCAGCTTCCCGGCGCATGCGCACTGTTGCTGCAGCCGCAGCCGCGCGGAGCAGCGAGCGCTGCNTAGATTCAAACTCGGAACCCGCTCCGGGCGCCAACGCCGCCTCCCCACGTCGCACGCGCCAGGCCGCTATGCAAATGAACCCCGTGTCTCCTCCCCCCTCTAGGTTGGCCCCGCCCCCTCCGTGGGCACAGGGGCCGGCAGTGGGGGGCTGCTCCGGAACCGGCCAATCGCAGGGCCGGCCATCTTGGCGGCATGCAAATAAATCTCCGTGACATTTAAATGAGCAATGGCCCCGCCCCTTGGCGCGCAGCCCTGCAAGCTCAGGCTCAGAAACAGCCGGGGCGCGCTGCGGCCGGGGCCGCTAGAGGGCGCTGTGGCGCCCCGAGGGGCGGTGCCGGGAGCAGCCGGCCCAACCTTCCTTCCTGCCTCCCTTCCTTCCCCCCGCAGCTTCCCGCCACTGGGGGTCCCGGCTGCCTGGCCCTGCAGCCTCTGACACCTTCGAAAGCCCGCCTGAAATCCGCCAGGCTGCATTATCAGTGACCTGCATTGCTCACTGCTCGTCCCTTATCACACCTCATGTAATGCTTCTGGGCTAGGGCTGTGCCTCACCAAAACCCAGACGTTTCAAATCGTTTAATAAGCGGCATTGAGGTTCATGAGTGCAAAAAAACCAAAGGGTCCCTGTTGGCTCTGCTTTTAGGCGAATCTGAACCACATGGGTTATTCTAGGTGAGCTTTAGGTCAAGACAAAAATTGCCATCCTCATCCACCCTCCATTTCTGCCTCAGGCACGGGGGAAAAATCCACACGGCTTGCTTTGATAAGAGCTATAACTTGGTGCTCTTTGTTCCACAGCCGAAAGCAGAACTGACCAGCAGCTGGTCTGTTCCGCAAGGTATAGGTCCGGTCTAGCAGAGACCACATTGCTGTGTCCTCAGGTACACAAGAAACCATGAGAGCATAGAAGGACATGTGTAGACTTGTCTGCAGAAGTACCAGTCACCTACTAACCTTGTAGCAGAGAACCGTATTCTCTCCTTGTTAAGGCAAATAAAAGTCCTGGTCTTCCTATCAAGGTGTGAAAAATGGCATTTTGTTTTCTTGAAAGGTAAGCTAAATATGAATAAAATTTCTGTCCATCACATATCGACCAGGCTGATCAATAGGTTTCACTGCATATATGTCATGAAACAGTATCTGTGACACAACCATTGTAGAAGTCTTGTCAGGTGTGCTCGGTGGATTGGTTGAGGAAACTTCCCTGTCTCACTATCCAGGAACCACTCTGGCAGTCACACTCGCACCACCAAAGCTGGGACTGAAGCTGCTTTGCAATAGCGGCTCCAGCAAGCGATGGGTGCCTACCCTCATCACACTCACACACTCAGACCAGGTTTCCTTACTGGTTTGACCCCCAGATTTGCTAGGGCAGAGTCTCCGACATCTGATGCTTAAAATAATTGTCATGGTGCAACAACAGAATAAGAACTTGAGTTGGTGCCTTGGAGGAGGGACCCTGAACAAAGGAAGCCCTGGGCTTTTATACCCTCATAGGCTATGCACACTGTAGTCTGAGGTCTTCCAGCTAAGTTCTTGGTTCATGCCATGTCTCTGAGTGTCCTGATCACCTGGCCAATGCCATAGGCCCTTTGCTTCCATTCTTGTGCAAGGGGTTGCCACTAGTTCAGAGCCTCTTGCCCCTCTAGGGCTCCTGCCACCTAAGAGTTGAATCTGCAGCTGCGCTGAAGGTATTCCTCAACAGACTGAGGGGCAGTCTTTTAGGGTTCCACCATTCCCAGTGGTTTGCCTGAACTCTCTGCTGTGTTTCTATTACACAGCCAAGATGGAACAAGGAAACATACACATGCCCATAAATTTGTGCAAACACTCTGCAACAGGGCTTTAAGAGGAGGTACTAGCCTGGAACTTGAGCTGATGAAATGGGAACATACATCTTCCTCAGCTGTCTTTGCTATAGGCATGACAATTTCTAAGACGAAGTGTGTCAGAAAATGTCTTAAACTTTCATAGTTTAAGCTCATTTCTGAGCTACAGTGCAATAGTGGAATGTTTTGCCTTGAAAAAGAGATACTTACATTTGAAGTTGAGTCTTCTGAGCTTTTGTGTACAGTAAGAGGACACGGCATTTCAGAAAGAAGAGGCCAGAACTATCCAGAAGTAGGCAGTTCCTAGCCATGCCTATTGTTGTGAATTCACTTCTGGTGAGCGCTTTTGCAGGGTCCTTGCATATAAATCCTTTGGGAGTCAGTCAGGAGTGAATGTCTTGTGGCTAAAAGATGAGTTTCCAGAAGACTGAATCTCTTGATTCTGTCATCCCTTTGAATAACAACTGGTGTAATTCCAAACCTTATTTAGTACGGAAGCCATTACAGCAATGTAGTTTCGTCCAATGTAGTACAATTCATGTAGTAAAGAGAGAGTTAAGAATGAGAGCTGGCACCAATCTCCTCTCTGGCAACCAGTCACAGGACCAAGGGAACAGCATAAAGAGGAGTCAGGAAAGTTGTATTAATGTAGCTGTTATAGCAAGTAAGTGCCCTGCTATGTCATTTCAGAAATCTAGTAGTGGTAGTAGGACTGTATCCTTGAATTTGAAAAACAAATAATATATGAATTCCAAGATTAGGAATTTCAGGAAGTGCAAGTCCAGATTTTTGTCTACTGCTCTTCCTATGACTGATTGTAAATTTGAAAAAGCAGTAGTATCAGTTTATATTTCTCTGCATTTTTGCAAGAAGAAAGTTAAAATAAATCTTCAGAAAAACACAACTTCATCAACTTGTCTCTATTCGCAAAATGTGAGAATTTTGCTGTAAAAGGAATGTGGAATGCAAGCAGCACACTGGAATTAAATTAGCAAGATACAACATTTTAACACTACAAAGTAGATATCCAGATATCCATCTAGTTTCCTGTCTGATTACTCTGTTAATGTGTTCAAGCATTGTAATGATAAACACTGAGAAAAAAATATATTCCAGTGCACTTTACAAAAATGTTAAAAAATTAGTATCTTATGTACAACAGAGGATTTCTTCTTAAATTCCAACTGTCCAATGAACTTAAGGCTTAAAGTCTGCATACAGTATTTAATTTTTTTATTTCCAGGTGATGTTATAGGACAGCTTCCAACCTGTGAATGACATTAGAACCTATTAGAAAGCTGGTTACATGATCCTTCTCTCTATATGTCATATTGTGTTAGAAGTGTGATATTAACACCATGAATATTTTTAAAATATGAACTCCCACCACATGATTTAGTAATTGCTAATGGAGACAGTGCAGGGTCACAGTGGGAATGCTAAAAGGAATAAAGAAAAATGATGCACAAAAAAAGGTATAGTTCTCAATATGAAAATGTCCTGTTTTATTTAAAGACAACTTCTGACTTCTAATAAAACCAAATATGATCATAAGAAATATCTAGCAAGAGGGGAAAAGTAATTTTATTGGTACAATTTATTTTTGAATAATAACTATAAAATATGTATTTAAAGACCTCGTCTTGCTAAATGGATGACACTTTTGAACCAGTAAGATTTATGTTAATTGTTTTTTAGTAAATCACTGGATTAGTCAGTATTTCTTACATGTTAGTTGCCTAATAGGATGGATTATCTGATTATAAACAATTCCTACACAGGTCAAAAGAAACACCGTAATTCCAAAAACTAATTTCACTAACAGAACTATTTCTGGTAAGAAAAACTGAAATCCTTATTTGACAATCTGATCTGTGATTTGGCAGTGTTAGGTTAATGGTTCAACTTGCTGATCACAGAGGTCTTTTCCAACCTTAACATTTCTATGATTTCAGTCTTCACGAATATCACTATGAAGGTTTAAAATGTCCTTGATAAAGGAATTGCATGTTAATGTTCTGGTGAAAAAAACCAGAAGGCTTTTAAAATTCCTTTTTCATACATTTTTTCTTAAATACAGAAACCTTAAGTACATCTATGAAGTTATGTTAAGACGTTTCATAAACCTTTTAAATATATTACTTTTACAGTATAAGAACAAAGAGCAGAAACATGAAGAATATAACCAAAATACTTGAGGAAATTTTCCTGTAATGCATTAAAGCTAGTTAAAGCATTTGCACTTAGGTTACTTTTCACAGTAGATTAAGTACTTTCTTGTAATGTGATTTTTGTAAAATATGCTGTTATTATTTATTATCTTTAAGGCTAATGAGAGGATTTTGGGAAAATTCCTAAATCTTTTCTATTCCTCTCTGATATTATATTACTTTTTAAAAATAAATTTTACTAATTATGAAGTAAGTATTTTCCTGCTCAGCTGTTTTGTGATCAAACTTACTTTGTTGTGACTTTGGTGTAGTAGCTAATTTATTTGTTGAGCAGACACAGTGAGTTTAAACACCTACCAGTCATTTTTCCCACTGAGTTGTCTTCTGTCACTTCGCTACCTTCCGCCTCCACTATAACAAATTATATCTAACTTAATTTCTGGTTTTAACAAGAAAATCTTATTTTGTAGCAGCAATATTTGTATAGTTCAATGGTAAGTGCAGAGTCCAATTAATGACAAAAACATGTTTTTAGAGCTTGTTAAGTTTGTTCTACTAAACTATCACTATTTTGAGATACAGGCAAATACCTATCATTTTTTATGCTTAACATCTAGTAAAGAGTCTATCAGACTTTTAAAGAAAAAGTAATTTTAACAAAATGCGACATGATTGAAAACTGGAATCTATTAAATGAAGATCCTTTTCAAAAGGATCTAAAAATCAATTCTGAGCACCAATCAGAAACTTTTTTTTTTTAAATAATAGCTTTTCTCCTATTACATAATTTAATATGAGAAAATTGAGAAACTTAGTTGTAAAAGCAGTACCTGAATTGGAGGCTGTAATCATTAAAAGTATTCATGTGGTGGCTATGAAATAAGCTGTTTGCCATCAAGTATGTTGACTGAAACTTAGTTCCTGAACAGTTTTCTTTCCATTAATTCAGGAAAATTGCTCCAGGAGTAGTTTGGTTTAGAAGATGACTTTCTCCCTCTAAAAATGCAAAGTAATACAAACTACTCAGGTAAAGTAACATTGTTATTGAAGTACTTGAGAAATTACTACTCAATTATAGCTCCTATAATACTTCTTAGATGGAGGATGCTTTATCTTCAGACTGCACAATTTTTTGAACATATGTCTCATTAAGTTTTATCCAATGTAAGTACTTTTAGAATCAGGTAAATAAATCTAAAGAATGTTTTGTATGATTCCTCCTTGAGAATATATTTTGATTTGTTAGAAGAAATCTGTCTGAACATGTCTGGAATGTAATGCATAGTGGATTTTTTCAGTAACTAAACTGATA
This sequence comes from Thryothorus ludovicianus, assembly GCA_013397245.1. Classification (NCBI taxonomy): domain Eukaryota; kingdom Metazoa; phylum Chordata; class Aves; order Passeriformes; family Certhiidae; genus Thryothorus; species Thryothorus ludovicianus. The sequence goes on from VZTB01004939.1 coordinate 445,722, forward strand.
ATCTTATCTGCAAATCATCTGAAATGTGTGGGCTGATTTTTGTCTATCCTCAGCTTAAATAAATGAAAAAAAAAAAGAAAAAACCTGACCTTGAATGTTGAAGAATAGAGAAATTTTCTATACTGGTAAAAAGGCTAACCCTCAGGACAAATAATTTTTCTCAGTTTTCTTATTCTCAGCTCCAGCCTTAGGCTTTTTTCAATGTCCTACCTGCCTTAGATCTTTCTAGAAACTGGAAGACTCATGGGTTAATTAATTAAAGCGGTATGTCTCAATAAAATTATGTGAATCTTCAGAAAATTGCCAGTGAAGAAACATATGCAGAGTGATTTAGTACCAACTTAAAATACTTGAGCCTTGCAGCAGTGAACTTTTCAAGATGATGTTAATTGCATAAAAACTGGGACTTACCTCAAATGTATTTTAGAAGGTCTCTCTTTTTTTATTCAATCCCACTACAATCAACCTTCTACAGACTTGCTGGAGAGTTTGTAAATAAAAAATTGGCTGACAGATGAATGGTGGAATATAAAAAAATAGTTTGTTTAGATTTGTTTACTCATAATTATCAGTTTTGTTACCGCTGTATTACCTCTGTAGTTCGTGTTTAATTTTCTTACGATATCTTAAAGTGGAAATGAAGGATAACTTAAGCCTCACTGTATTTGTACAAACCACAAGAAGCAATCATATTTCTAAAAAATACCCCATCAAATTTTGGGTTTTGTCTGTATTAAGTTGGCCATTATTTTTGCTAGAAGTCATTGTCTTCCTTTAAAGCCTATTCCCAATGGAAGCTGTCATTTGGTATTTTTTGGCCAGATTCTTAGTACTTTGTCACACCATCCTCCTGTATGGTTGTATTGTGTGGTAAAAAAAGATGAATATTTTTTGTATAAATATAGCTTAGATAATACCCAACCATTCTTGCAATACTGAAGCACGTAATTAACCAAAACACATGATATTCACAGGTACAGACTAAAGTCATCAACAAATGGAGAAGTCAGCGCTGCCCATTGGCAGTTACCAAGCTCGTACTTCATCATGCACCCAATTTCCATGATTTAGTAGAGAATTTTAGATGATTTCTCCAGAACATTGGTCTACTTGGAGAAGTGAGAACGAAATAAAGGAAGGAGAGAAGGCAGGGAGGGATGAAAGGCAGGGAGGGATGGAAGGCAAGGAGGAACGCGGGAAGGAAGGAAGGCAGGGAGGAACGCAGGAAAGAAGGCAGGCGCAGAAGAAGGTACGTAAAGAAGGAAGAAAGGCACGGAAGGAAGGAAGGCGCGGAAGGTGCGGAAGGAAGGCGCGGAAGGAAGGAAGGCACGAAAGGAAGGAAGGTGC
>VZTB01004939.1:455351-625351 GCA_013397245.1 Thryothorus ludovicianus
GCGGAAGGAAGGCGTGGTAGGAAGGAAGAGAAGGAAGGAAGGAAGGCATGAGAGGAAGGCGCGGAAGGAAGGAAGGCATGGAAGGAAGGCACACAAGGAAGGTGCGGAAGGAAAGGAGGCATGGAAGGAAGGCGTGGAAGGTGTAGAGGGAAGACACGGAAGGAAGGCATGGAAGGAAGGAAGGAGGGAAGGAAGGAAGGAAGGAAGGAAGGAAGGAAGGAAGGAAGGAAGGAAGGAAGGAAGGTGCAGAGGGAAGCAAGGAAGGTGCAGAAGGAAGGGAGTGGCAGAAAGAAGGGAGGCACGGAAAGAGGGAAGGCACGGAAGGAAGGTGCGGAAGGAAGGGAGGGAATCATGGAAGGAAGGCAAGAAGGCACAGAAGGCATGGAAGGAAGAAATGCGTGAAAGGGAGTGGTGGAAAGAAGGAAGACACAGAGAGAGGGAAGGCGTGAAAGGAAGGTGTGGAAGGAAGGAAGGTGCAGAATAAAGGAATAGAAGGAAGGCACGGAGGGAAGCAAGGAAGGCACAGAAGGAAGGGAGGGGCAGAAAGATGGGAAGCACAGAAAGAGGGAAGGCGCGGAAGAAAGGTGTGGAAGGAAGGGAGGGAGGCATAGAAAGAAGGCACAGAAGGCACGGAAGTAAGAAATGCTTGGAAAGGAGGGGCGGAAAGAAGGAAGGCACAGAGGGAGGGAAGGCATGGAAGGAAGGTCGGGAAGGAAGGCGCCGAAGGAAGGAAAGCACAGAAGGAAGGAAGGCGTGGAAGGAAGGCGCAGAAGGAAGGGAGGCATGGAAGGAAGGTGTGGAAGGCACAGAAGGAAGGAAGGCGCAGAGGAAAGGGAGTGAGGGGCAGAAAGAAGGGAGGCACGAAAGGAGGGAAGGCCTGGAAGAAAGGTGCGGAAGGAAGGGAGGGAGGCATGGAAGGAAGGTACGGAAGGTGCAGTAGGCACTGAAGGAAAAAAGGCGTGGAAGGCAGGTGTGGCAGGTGTGGAAGGCACGGAAAGCAGGAAGGAAGGCAGACAGAAAGGAAGCAAGGCAAGAAGGAAGTGAGGCAGTAAGGAAGGGAGGCAGTAAGTAAGGCAGGAATGCAGGGGCAGAAGGGAGATGCGAAAGGCACGGAAGGCATGGAAAGCAGGCAGGAATGAAGGAACAGAAGGAGGGAAGGCGCGGAAGGAAGGTGCGGAAGGGCAGAAGGGCGGAAGGTGTAGACAGAAGGAAGGCGTGGAAGGAATGAAGGCATAGAAGGAAGGCACAGAAAGAAGGCAGGAAGAATGGCCTGGAAGGAAGGGTGGTGTGTAGAGAAAGAAGGAAGGGCCAGAAGGAAGGGAGAGGCAGAAAGAAGAGATGCACGGAAAGAGGGGAGGCACAGAAGGAAGGTGTGGAAGNTGAAGGAACAGAAGGAGGGAAGGCGCGGAAGGAAGGTGCGGAAGGGCAGAAGGGCGGAAGGTGTAGACAGAAGGAAGGCGTGGAAGGAATGAAGGCACAGAAGGAAGGTGTGGAAGGAAGCAAAATGCAGAAGGAAGGCAGGAAGGAGGAAAGGCGTGGAAGGAAGGAAGGCAGCAAGGAAAGCAGAAAGGAAGGCAGGAAGGAAGAAAGGCAGGAAGAAAGGAAGGAAGGCAAGGAAGGAAGGAAAGGAAAGAAGGCACGGAAGGAATGAAGGCACAGAAGGAAGGGAGGCTTAGAAGGCACAGAAAGAAGGAATAAAGGCATGGAAGGAAGCCACGGAAGGAAGAAACACAGGAAGGAAGGAAGGCTCAGAAGGCACAGAAGGAAGGCACAGAAGGGAGGAAGGAAGGTAGGGGTGGAAAGAAGGGAGGGATGGAAAGAAGGGAGACATGGAAGGAGGGAAGGCGCGAAGGAAGGAAGGCACAGAAGGACGGCATGGAAGGAAGGCATGGAAAGAAGGAAGGGAGGCAGGAAGGAAGGATGGCGCAGAAAGACGGCATGGAAGGAAGGCATGGAAGGTGCAGAAGGCTCGGAAGGCATGGAAGGCACAGAAGGAATGAAGATGTGGAAGGAAAGAAGGTGTGGAAGGCAGAAGGTGCGAAAGGCGCGGAAGGCAGGCAGGCAGGAAGGCCGGCAGGAAGGCAGGAAGGGCTCTGTGGGACTCATTTCCTGGCAATGTGTGAGGGATCCGGCGGGGCTCAGGACTTGAGGTGTCTTTGGAGAGTTCGGAACATGGCAAGGAGTATGGGGGGCAGGAACCTGCCTTGGAACAGGCCCCCAACAGGGCAAGCAGCAGGAGTGAGGACCAGCTGAGGCAAAAGAGGCACCGGCGGTGTCTGTAGGGAGGTGCTGAGTGTGCCCGGGCAGTGATGGCCTGGTGCCGCGGGGGCTGGCTCCTGACAAACCTGGGTCTGGCTCCTGGTATGCACAGCTGGCCCTTCCAATCTGCTCTTGTGCTCCCCTCTCCGATCTACAGACAGGTTAAGCTGAGAGACTGCTGGGATGTGAAAGGGCATTACAGACCATCCCTGCCCCAGTTCTGGTTCTCTTGGTGGGGACCGCAATCAGAAGTGGCCCACTGGAGAGTATCACTTTCAGGCAGTGGAGTTGCTCTCTACAATCAGGTAATCAGGGTTGTACTCTCATCAGTAGCCTTAGTAATGCAGGTAGGTAAAGTACAGTTCCCTAAACCAGAATGTGTTTACAGAGACTTGCTGAAATCTAGACTTTGCATCCCAACAAAAAGGGTCACAAAATGAGAGAGGTCAAGAGGAAACTAATGGAGAAAGCAAGATGTTTGCATAAGGATAGTTAACTTTTTTGGCTTTCTGTTCTAGATGTTCTGAAAATTCATGACTTGCTCATGCTAAATGAGTAGAGTAGCTAAGACGAAAAATACAGAATACAAGGGTAAATATGCATGCATGCATGTGATGTGTCCCCAGCCACAGTGGGACACCGCAATTACAGTTTTATGCAAGGTTCTCATACCTCTAATCAGTAACATAACACTACTAATTGCTAGTCATAGTAAAAGTCTACAAAGAACTATATTTCTACTGCATTGTGGCTGCTTGTCGTTTGAGTCACACATCAGTTTTGCTAAAGTTACTTCTAAGTAAGTAGGCTGAGAAAGTTGGGGATGTTTATCCTGGAGAAGAACAAGCTATAGGAGGACCATATTGCAGCCTCCCAGTACCTGAAGGGGGCCTATAGGAAAGATGGGGAAAGACTTTAAGCTGGGCCTGTTGTGGTGAAACAAGACGTAATGGTTGTAAACTGAAGGAAGGTGAATTACATTAGATAAAAGGAATCAGTTTTTTACAGTGAGGGTGGAATAGGTTGCTCAGAGAGGTAGTACGTGTCTCATGCTTGGAAATGTTCCAGGTAGGGTTGAATGGGGTTCTGAGAAGCCTGATCAAGTTGACTGTGTCTTTGGTTATTGCAGCAAGTTGAACTAGATGGCCTTTAAAGGTCCCTTCCAACAAAACCATTCTGTGACTTGAAGATAAATAAAAATGTGTCCACTTTGGATATTTTTGAGTTTTGTTCTACTCCAGGCATAATATTTGACTCACTTGCATCCACAAGATGAACCAATTCTGAGCTTTTTTCCTTACTATCAAAATCTGCAATGGAAAAGAATTTTTAAATTGTTTCGTTAAAATCCCTACATGTCAAGCTGGTATTAGACCTATTCTACAGGACTTCTGTTTAGCATTTTAGAATTGCCATTTTAGTATCAACTTTCCTACTATCTGTGAAGTGAGTACATTAAAGAGCAGCTGATAGGGAGCCAGGCGAGAAGCAAGTATGTTGGCAAGTTGACTGCCATAGTCTAAAAGTAACACTGAAGTCCCAGATGTAGTGCTCCCTCTCTCCCCCCAAGAGGAGGGAGAGAGCTGCTGCCTCCCCTCACTCTGGTCCCCAAGATCACTCATGCCTTTTTGCCATGTGGTGAATCAGGAGTGGACAGAGACATTACTCCAATAGGAGTAATGACAGGTTATGCCCATGGTATGCGTCTCTCAGTGTTCTGCTCTTCCCTAAGGCAGATTCCATGGCTGCAGCCTGGGATGTAACTTGTCCCATCCCTATTGAGGGGAACTTGGCACAGGACAAAATGTAGACCTTCTCTGGAGCATTTACTGCAGCTGGACTTCAGAAGCTGAGATGCCTGTGCTTGAGGAAAACAGCCAGCTACTGGGAGTTTCAATTAAAGCTGCCATACTGTGCACTAAAACAATTAGAATGATGCCCTAATTTTTGAGCATCCTAGGCTGGGTAGCTCTACTTTAATTAAAAGCTGGTTGTACTGTTCAGCTGCAAAACAAACAGGTAACTTCTTAGGAACATGTAACTAAAATTACTGCCTTCATTCATGTGAAAAGCAACAGTCTTCCCTGTTTATATTAACTCGTAATTTCATTGTATGCCTTGGAAATGCAAGGTTTTGTGGCTAAACACCACTGTAGAGATCTTTTTATTCTCTATTTCTGTCTCAAGATGCTAATGTGACTTGCATGCATCTACAGCAAAGTGAGATATGGAAATAATAAATACTACAATTATATTGATTAAAAGTAAGATACAAAGGGCAAAACATACTATTACAGTATCTTACAAAGATGTATTACAACAAATGTGGGATTTATTGTAAAACCCTTCAGAAAAAAATAGATAGGATTTAATAATTCTCAACTCTGCAGTTGAAGAAAATGGATAATTTTCCATACTTTTTTTTTCTAGATTTCATGGACATGAATTTTTGCCCCCAGATTCTTCTTTTTAATTTTAAAGAAAAACCCAGGAAAGGTATTTGAGTGGGAGAGAAATAGGAAACTTTTATAAAGTTAAATAATTTTCAAGCTCTTTTATGCAGTGGTTGCACTTAAATATTCGATTGTTGGGATTGTTGAAAATATTTTCAAATAGTTTTACAGTGCACTAACACTTTCACTATGGAGCATAAGGAATGCTTAAAATCTAAAGAGTAAGACAGATGTGAAGGACAAAAATGACAGAAGTAGAGCAAAACAGTAGCTGACACCATGATTTCTGTCTTGGTTTTTCAATTTCAGGGTGTGCCTTTGTATATATATTTATGTCTATCTGCATTATTTGGCAGGAAAAAAAAGGAAGGGCTTGGTTGCAGGAAAAACAAAGAGAATGAGAGGTTGTAAAGGACCATTGGAGACAGGAACTGCAATGTTGATGAAAGATGGAAGTGAGAGCCATAAGGGAAGCAGTCTATCAGACTGCTCAGGAAAGTTAAGAACAAATTACATCATCACTGCACCCACTGAAATTATTTTTGTGTCTCCCAAACCCAAACTCTGGTGGTGTCCTTACAGGAAAATGCTTCGGCTTCCCCTTAGCTCATATAAACACTGAGTGGTGGTGGCTAAGAAAATGACTGCATGGAAACTACGTCACTGAATGATGAGGTGTGAAACGATGATTTTTCTCCTACAGCAACGCTGAACTTCAGCTGAGAATAGAATGCAGATAAGAAGGACCTATTTGCCAATGTCTCTGCAATTCTACTTCTGCTTATTTTGTAATTAAAGTAGAAATGTGTAGTTAAGTAAGTCAAGATACACATTTGCCAATTCAGGATGCCTTTGCAATGTCATGTCTGTTGTAAAATCCCACTGTTCACAACAGTTCAGTTTTAATAACACGTTCCTCTAACTTCCTCTCCTGGGAGGAAAGAAAGCTAATGCAGCCTTGCACTCTGCATACTCTCCTGCATTACATTATTGCATCTGTAAGCAGAGGATTATATATTCAAATCCCTTTCACAGCTGCATGCCTGCACAACAGTATTTCAAAGTAGTATTAAATACTTCAAATAAGGCTTCTGAAGAGACTTACTTTGTAAGCTACCAAGTCTAGTCATTCAATTAACTACTATGTACCTATGTACTACTGTGCTCACCTTACCTGGATGCAATAAACTTGGGTTAATATACCTACAAAAACATGTATCTTTGAAGTCTCCAGACCAAAAAAGGGTATGCCATATTTATGACCATTACATCACTATATATATATATATTCTTCCATTAATGGACTTGTATGTTCCTAATTGGACCTTCAGCAGATATCTCCCATAGGTAATAATTACTTCATGGTTGGTTCTGTTTTATCATGGCATGCCTAAATATCTAATGCTATTGGTATGAACATCATAGGCAGCTGAGGAATGTTGCAACAAATGTGTAAAAAATCATGTCCACCATAGACCAATGATCACAGTACTTAATTTCTAATGTAGGAAAACTTATTCTGTAAGAGAAGTATGTACGAAGTGGAATGGTACTGGACATTAATGCAATTTTTCCCTTTTAAAAAATAATTCTAGGTCTCTTTAAATCAAAGTTTTTAAAATTAAAAGCATGGAGAAAAAAATCTAGTCTTTAACTGAAGCAAATGGGTTTTCCTTGGCAGTTTCCCATATAAGCATCGAAGCAGGTGGGAACTGATTAACTTGAAACCCAACTTAGGTTCCTTAAAAATGAACAATGAACAGCTCTCTCTTATAAATATCTAACATCAAGAGGCAGAGAAGAGAGAATGTGGAATGCTAAGACTAATTGCACCCTGTGTCCTGGTTCCAACCTGGATGGAGTTAAATTTTGCAGTAGAGGGGAAGGGGTATGGCCAGGACCTGGCAATTATTCTGTACCACCTCAGTCACTGCTGAGGGCGGGGGGGATCTCTCTTGCTTCCAGGGGAGAAGGGGTTCCTACTGGTTGAGCATGATGGATAGAGCAGTGGGTTAATGCTAATTCTGAGTAGACGGAATGGTCAGCATGGTGTGGCTGTGGTCAGGTCATGCTCTGCACTCTCTTTTATACACTTTTCTTATAAATATTGTTTCTGTTACTTGTTAATTTTCTTATTTCAGTGATCTTTGCCTTTTGTACCTCCAATTCTTCTCTCCAATCCGCTGCAGCAAGGAGGCAGAGAAGAAAGTGGGCAGTGGACTAGCAATATGTGGTTTCGAGTTTCAGTGGGAGCACTAAATTGGGGAGTGCCATTCCTACAACACCATATTAATACTAAGGTATCTTACCAGTTGATCAGTGGACATAACGTTTGCCTTCTGATCTTAAACAAACAGATGACAAAATATTTTTAATTTTGATGCTGCCATATTGCCATATTGTAGGCAAGAAAAAGTGTTAAGTCCATAGGAGGCAAGATCTGTTTGAGAACTTAGAAGTATAGTGATGCTGTATGTACATATACCTGAATCCAATTCACTTTTTCTAGAAATATTTTTTCAGGGGGCAAACCACCAGTTTCCTCTCCTATTACAAATGTAATTTGCCCATCTCCTTCCAAAGAGGAGCTTTTCTGGAATTATGTGGTATTTTCCTTCATGTGTCTTGGTTTCAGCTGAGTTAATTTTCATCTGGTAGAGTTAATTTTCTTCTTAGTAGTGAATTAAGTGCTGTGTTTTGAATTAAGTATGAGAATAATAATGTGGTTAAACCATGACACGGGGGGGGAGGGGGAAGATACATTGAAATCTATGAATGTATATGACAGGAAAAAACCCAAAGAAACAAAATCAAAACAAAAACTCAAACCTGGTTCTGGAAGGCAGTGGTAATTATGATGCCCAGGCTCTAACATCCGTGTGCACCTCTTAAATTAACATGACTAACAAAGAAAAGGCTTAGAAGACATTTAAAAAGAGACCAATGAGACAAAATGGATGTACAGTTGCCTTAGAAGTGTTTTATCTTTTGCTTTAGAACTCACTTTTTCCTTCCAAAGAAAACCAAAAGAAAACTAATGAGTCAGTAGGACTCACATAGTTTCAGGAAATGGCTTTATACCCACTGCCAGATTATATCAAGAGGAGAAGGAATGACCTCATTACATCTGAAGACCAACAAAAGAGACCTTTCTAACCTTTCTGCTGGCTTCTGGTTTCCCACAGCAGCGCTGACAAATACATCCAAGAAGCTGGCTCTGAGTCATCTCACCTGCTTACACATGAGAGTCCTGCAGGAGACAGGATCACACTGAATCCATGTGTTTCAGATGAGCCATTCTGCTGCCTATCGCTCTCCATCTGGCATTCCTCCACACCTGGATTGATTTCTCCATTTACTTATGTACAACCTTCTTCTGTTTTCAAACTATCAACCTCCTGTCTAAACACAACTGCAGCATGTAGTACAAGTGTTTGTAGTTACAACTTGTTTATGAGACTATGCAGAAAACAGTACACACCTCCTTAGTCTGGCTACACCTTTCTCTCCTGTGCTTCAATACAGCCCCATCACAATCCCCCCTGAAAGATCCCTGTTCTTTCTATGGAGAATGCTTCAATCATCAGGCCTTGCTCAAGCCAGCTGCAAAGATAAGCTCATGTTTTTCTCAACCAGCCTCATCAATTCCTCACCAACTTAGCGCAATGCTGCACAATTCTGATCATTTACCACAAGGTCTGAGTGTGCAATTACAGTCACAGCTGCAGATTCCTCAGAAGCTCTCCAACTGAATATCAACTCTGTATAGGTTTCGTGGTTGCATAGAAATGAAGTGAAAAAACAATGTTCTTTTCAAGTGCACTTCAAACCAGGAAAAGAAAGCATCAAAAAGTGATAAAAGACTATTTCATCCTTGCTAGCGCATGGCCTAGTATTTGGGCAATAAAGATTTGTTCTGTTTTTTTTTTCTTTATTTCCACCTGAATACCTCTAGAGAGGTATGCTGTCACCTGCTGAGTAGCTGATAAAGCTTCAAGGAAGAGAGAGAGTTGAAGGATAAACTTGCTGAGCTCGTATCTGTATCTCAGCAAAATGGGCAGAAATCTGACAAGTGAAGGCAGCAGGTATTTCACAGCCCTCCTGTTAAGGAAACATTCCTGTCTGACTATTCAGGAGCGCTCTAGCAGTCACATTCTCACCACCAGCGACTTTAACTAATGGGATGGAGGCCCCTTTGCAGCAAGCAACTGCTGTGAGCAGCCTGATACCCTACAGACCTCTCACACAGTCCCGCCTGGTTTCCTTACTGGTTCGACCTCAGGGTTCTTACAGTTCTTAGCTCCTGCTGTGTCAGGCTATTTTGTGATCTTAAAGCACAAAACCCCAGCAACCCAGATTCTGGAATACTGACTGGAAGATTTATAGGTTAAAGAATTTGCTGGTTGTTTCTTTTTTTTTGTTTTTTTTTTTGGTTTTTTTTGGTTTTTTATTTTTTTTCTGTTGGAAATGGTGTTATGATAAATCTCTTTTGACTATGGAGAATTTTGAAGAAAATAAAATTCTATCCGTTCTTGAACATCATGGTTCAAACTTCCTGTCTTTTATTTTCCCCAAGTTTTTTCCCTGTGCTGTTAGCATAAACTTGAAGGAGACAAATTCGTCTTATTACACCTGAATGCTGAGGTATATATTTGTTTGTTCCTGAAACATTAACAGGATCTACAGACAATCAGGAGACAAACAATGGAGATTATCTATCAGGAAGATGAAGAAAGTGTCAAAACCAAAGTCTACAAAATTTCCTAGCATGCTCAGGTTCTTGGTTGGGAATGCCAAATCTGAAAAGCTCAAGTTCACGCAGCACCAGAGCATGACAAGTAAACATCATGCTACAATTTCAAAATGTCCTTGGTTGAGGTATCCTGCTAATGGAAATTCAGTTGTTCACTAACAGTGTAGGAGAAATGGTGCTTAGCAGTTTAAATCTCTCGCAAAATTATATAGATCTATTTTAAAACCTCAGCTAAAGCAATTACACAGAATTCAGAATTTACAGTACAAAAAACAGATGGAAGCCATTTTCAAGACACAGTGCAATGAAATCTGTTCCCAACTGAGCACAAGCACAACCCTCAGCAGATGAGGCTGCCTAAGACAAAGGCATGGCTGAAAGGAATTCACTGATCTGATGCCTCTCCTTGACATAGCTGTTGAACAAGAAGAAGCCTAAGTGGGTGAAGCTGAAAGAGCTGAGATGGATAATTTTCTCCCAGAACCCTAGCTGAAACCCTTTCTTTGCAGAACAGAGCTCATCTCAGCCCCTTCATAGTTCATTTGACCCTCTTCAAAACCCTCTCTGTGGGACTTCTCTACAGATTGAAGCAACGAGTCCTAACCTCTCAAATGAGGTAAAATCTGCTACCTTACAAGAGGTATCTTGACCTTTGTGTATGGCTTATGTTTCCCAGGGACATTGTGTGTTTTTGTAACTAGTATTTTCTTACGAAGACACATTTTCAATGCTCCTGCAAGGGAAATATATATACTGAGTATGTCAAACAAGAACTTGCATAATTACTTTTGAGCCTTTCTCTCTCTGTGGTTGACATATAAATGAGTGGAACTAAGTCAGACTTTGTCTCTTCCCTGTGCTTCCAACTTTACTTTCAACTTGAATCACTGCAGAAAGATTCAAGGTCTTAAATTTATCCAACATTTTGTAGTTTTGTTTGCACCAGGAAAGGCAGATAAGATTTGGATTCCTCCATATTTCCCTCTGATTAGAAATTACTTCCAGCAACCAGTGTTCACAGTTCCATAATAGATAAATTTTCTGGCATTTCAGGGCTGAATAAATAATAAAAAAGGTAGATAATTTCCAAAATGACCCCAGGAGATCTTAAAGAGCTGAGAGGATAAAGCATCAGACCATTATAATTAACTGGTGTTATATTTATTCCCAGTTCAGCTGAGAGAGGTTACTGGCAGGGAAATTTATGCATTATGAACCTGTTAACTTACCATTTTATGCACAGTCAGAATCACAGCTTGTCTAATCAGTATTGCATTGATGGAAAGAAAATCTGAACAACAGGAGAATTTAACTGTCAAAAACTGATACAGTAGAATCACCCTCAGGAGTGGTACCAAAAGTAACTTTAGATTGGCTGCGTTGGTGTCAATTTTTCTGTTCTGTTTTAAAGTAGTAACCAGCTTTACATCAGCCCAATGTCAGCTATCTCCAAAGTCCTCAGGATTCTATGTGAAATTCCCCAGGCATGAATTGTAGCATGAAGTGATATTGGGACTTTCTGGAAGTGAAATGGCAAACCAAATTACATTATTTGGGTTCTACAGATGAACAAATAATATTTTAAATTTTTTTATTGTCACAGCTATGCTTCATGCTCTTTTCCACATGCATCATGGCTAATACTGTTGGAAAATGTGACTCGTGTTTGGACAGAACTTCTCAACACATACAGATTGTACCTCTGTATGAATCAAAGAAAATTACCTGTCATACAGCAAAGGCATGGAAGCAATGGAAAAAGCTGGACAGTGGAAAAAGCTATTTGGGTCACCACACAATTTTATTACTTATTTAGCTTTAATTAGAATTTGCACACTACCTAAACTTCATGATGTTCTCTAGTTTCTGCACCTCTAGATGACTTAGCAAAAAGTAATCTGAAACAAAATGGTTTCTCAAAAAGGATGGCTCCAGATTTTTCCTAGCAGATGTCATTTCTTGCTACTGGATTTTTTTTTTTTTTTCCCCAGGACACAGTGTTCTACTAGTACTTGTAGCACCCTTGAATTCAAAGTGTAAACACCAACAATGTGGAATGCATTGCGTTCTGAATTGCAGGACATTCTGTGCATGCTCTGTTGACCCACATATGCCTTCTGGGGCTTGCACAATGGCACAAGGCAGCCCTGTTTACTGCCATGAGTCATCACTCAAAAATTATATTTTAATGGGGGAGGGGGAAAGGAAAGGAAAAAATAATTAACAGATTCCATAGAAAAGCAAGTAGAAGAAAAAATTAGAGGGGTTTTCTGTTTTAGTAACCATCTTGCTAGGAAATCCAATGGAAGTCAGAGCCTTGTGGTTTTTGTTACATTACATCTAGCCTGATGAGTGGAAAGACTGTATCAGACTGTATTAGAGCAATAACAGTCTAACTGCATTGAAGAAGTCATTGTCCACATGTTTGTCTCCTCTAGGGTTCCACAGAGAAATTTTAGGAATGCACACAAGCACAACCCCTTTTTATCAGTGAAGATGGTCTTATCTTAAAGAAGAAACTTTTAGAATCTGGATCAGTTGTGTAATGAGAGTGCAAATTAACTGTTACAAATATCAGGTCCTCAAGGTAAATGGCTGAAAAGGTAAAGTCAAGTGAAGACAAGCTCTGTTGGGAGGATGAGAAGTTAAAGTTTCTCTGGCCTAGTTAGCTGAGTTAGTCCTCAGTTTGTACCTTCCTCTGAGGCAACTAACACGGATTACTGTAGGACAGAGCATACTAGATTAAACCACTCTACTAAAGTAATATTTTCCTTACTGCCAAATGCCCAGAGAAACATCTTGCTAGAAACAACTTTCCTAATGAGTTCTGCATTGTTTCTGTTAAAGTGTTTTTCTGTCTTATAGGCAAGATAATTTTCTCTCTAGGGACTATAGGCTGGCAAATAAAACTACTTAATTTTTTCCAATGTTGTAAAAATTTAAATTTTTTGGTGTTATTTTTTATAATAATTCTTGACAGAACAGAAAAATCCTCAGAGAGATTTATGTGATAATTAAGATGTGGGGGAAGGAAGGAAAGAAGGTGAAGAACAGCACAGAGAGGAAATCAGACTCAGCTGGCTAAGAAAAACAAATAGAACATGGCAGATGAACAGCAAGAGGTAAAAGGAGCAGTCAAGGAACTTTCCTGTGCTCTTACTGTGAGAAGGCAAGATGGTGGCATAGGTGTTAAAAAAACAAACTAAAAGGATTAATAAACCAGAACCTGTCACCCAGGTTTTTCCAGCTGTTCTCAGGCTAGGAGTGACTGAAAGTTATTAATTTGCTTGGTGGTTCTCAGCAGCCTGTACAAAATGAGCTGACAGTTGTTTTCTGAGGAAGTAGCATTCATATCCCTCTACTTCATGTACTGCTTCTACAACACAATTTTTGTGTTGACAACCTCTAAGTTGCAAACTACAGCGGAAGTCTTACTACAGCAAAAGCATGGCAACTAAACTTCTCTTTGCTTCAATAGTGGTCTTGTGGACATCTCAGAGAAGAACCATAAAGGGAAGGAAGAAGCAGAGTGGGTATAAAAGTTCATATACTTCTACCCACACTTCACCGCTTCTGAGATTAGACAAAGACTGTCACTGTCAGTGTTCTATCCAAGGCAGAGAGTTCTCTTCCAAAAACACCTGCAGGAAAAAGTATTTTATTTTACTAACACTCACTGGAGGAGGAGGAGGAGAACACCAGCTGCACCACCATACCACAGGCTGGCTTTGGGGATGTCATCTTAACAGGGATGAAAAGGTCAGTTGCTTGCTCCTACTCCTAGTTGCTTGCCACTCCTTTTCCTGTGCTGATAAACCCATTATGGAGATATACTTTACACCAGACAACAGAAATTATCAGTTTGAAATGTAACTTTACAGAAGGCAATATATTTTGGGTTGGTTTTCCTTTTTTTTTACCCCTGTCTTCAGTGACCTAATTAACCATGCAGCTTCATGCACCATTGAGCTGATTCACTGAGGAGGGATAAACTGCATTACTGAGGGAGAAATATGAGGAGGAATAAACACCTTGAGTGCTGGGATCTGATGCTGAGAAAACAGTATTTGGAAGAACTGTTTTGGGTCACCTGGTGAAGGGCTGTCTCTTTGTGGGAGTACTGGGAGACACTGCATCAGATAAGGTTTCAAGATCCTGAAAAACTCTTCCCCATGACACCATCCTTGCTCATGGGTCTGGCTACCAGTATCTATTGCTTTCCTAACAATTGTTTCCATGGCACTGCCATGCAGATAGTATTAGTCATCCTGGCTGAGAGTAGATGGTGTACAAAGGTTCAGGCTCCAGTGCCATTCACCTCTTGTGGGGGAGGGAAATAGAAGGAATCTAGACAGGACTGGTTTGCTGAGGGTGTGGTCTCTTTCAAGAGCTTGTAAGTACAAGGTCCATATTCAGCTAAACTGGCTGCCAGCACATGCGTTCAACCCATTCCTTCACTGGTAGTTACAATAACAACATCATTTCATTTAAAGTATGAGATAGCAGGAGTTTAAAAAAAAAGGAGTGGTTGGAGAAATGACACTGCTCTGAAATTTTTCTCCAGATTCCTTGACATTGAAGCCTGAAATCAGACAAAAATTTGATGACGTCTTCCATCCACTTTTGGAAGGACATGCCACAAACAGCACTGTTCATAGGCCTTCCTGCAGTGCCAAAACAGGAGGCCTCCAGAGCAGCTCTGGAGCGTGGTAGTACCTTGGAGCTGATATACTTGTGTAACAGGTTTAGCTGGCTCTTACGTAACACTCTTGGAGTTGTCAGCATTTCCAGCACAGCAGCCATTACCTACTGGAAGCTGTGACCTGACAGTATCTTCTTCCCCGCTTGAAAACCTAACCTCATAGTGCTGTTAAAACAAATATTGTAATTGAGATTTTGTCTACTTACCAATATAACATTGATAATCAAAACCAGGATATGAATGCTCTCCCTGTTAGTTAAGAAGAGGTGAGAATACCTCTTGCGCTCTTAAATTTACATGTCAGCTTATTTCACAGTTTTTCATTTATACAGACAGCCCTTGACCCTTTTGGTTTTTTTTGCTATGTCACCCTAAAATACTGAGCTTTGGTAGGGAAAACTCTCTTCATTCCGCACTTACTATGATGACATGAGATAAAGAATGTTTGTTGGACAAATATCAATATTTCAAGGGAAAAACATATCTGCATGCTTATTTGAACAAAAATTTCTGTACAAAAGCCTATGTCACTGGGCTTAATTTGTTTGTCTATTTATAGATGTTAAATGCTGAGTTTATTATATTGCCATCATGTCACTCTTTGTCCAGCCATTTTTCTAAGTAATTTCCTTTGCCTCATCACACCTAATTCCATAGAAAAGTCCTCTTGCAGTTAAATGTAAAACTTATCTGGGAATCAAAACATATTCCAAGCACATTAACACAAATGCTTCAGTTATGGTTGCTGATTAGTAGTGAGTGAATATTCATTGCCAAAGAAAAGATGTAGAAGAAGAAAAACAAAAATATCCCTGGCTTTTATAAAACTTTTCTAATTTTGAATTTTAAATTTCAGATTTTTGAACTGTTCTCCCTGATTTCTTAGAGTTTGACTGACAAAGCTAAAGAAAATTCAGCCATCCCAGTCTCCATGACTAACAGAGCTATGAGGCCAAAAATGCAATGAAGAGATGCAGGTACAATGCAAGAAGCACTGCTGTCAATTTGTTTTTGTTCAAAGCAGAGGCAAAAGATCCTCAGCTATTTATACATATGCACTTGCAGTGTCTGCTGGTACAAAACGTAACTATCTAGATAAACATTTCTTAGTAGAGACAAGAGCTGCTGTTCAGTGTCCTGTGCCTAAGGACAACAGCGTGATCTTGGTGCCCTTTTATAAACTTTGCTTTTATTGATTCATGCCTTCTCTGCTGACCAGATATAAGCAGACTGCCTAAATCATATGAGAACAACAATCTGGATTTGGCTTTAGGACTTGATCCCATGAGAACACAGGGACAAGTTAGCTACCATGACGTACTCGGCTTTCTGGGAGGAGATGTAGCCTCTCAATCATGACAAAGCCCTCATGTAGGTGGGCACACATTATGAGATTTGCTGCACCAATGACATCTCTTATGTAGAAATATGTCTAGTCCTGTAGGGAGTGGAGCAGGAGGGGGCACTTAACGGTTGTGCCTCTGTTTTTCTTTTGAGCAAATAACACATTCCTCCTGGCAGCTCACAGTCTGCTGGCAACCAGCTCAGCTCTGAAATACGAGCTATGGTAGATGGGGGGAGGGAAGGTCAGTCTGGAAGGGTGTGGGAGAGGATTTCCATTCCAGGCACAGGCTTTGGTTAGAGCGTTATCATTCAATTGTGAGCTATGTGAATGATCAATGAGTAATATTTTTCCTCCTTCCCTCTTTTTTTAGCAATCCTAACATAAGCGCAAAGGAAGATAAATACTTTTTGCTATTTTCCCCTGGTTTCCTAGTCTTGATTGCATTGAGCGTTTCATAGTAAGACTTCAAAGAACTTCTGCCTTTTCGTTTTACGTATGAAAGTCTAGTTTACTTGAAAGTATGTGTCCTGCTCAAATTACATAAAGAAAAATTTGAAATTATGGCATATGTCCATTAGCAAGAGATAAATTAGTGATGTTTCGAATTCTGCTGCAGTGTCTCATCAGTTTTCAGTGTTTTTCTCTCACTCTGGATAACAGTTTTTTATATATCTCTGTTGGCATTTGGAAAGTTATCCCCAGTGCTATCAAACACTGAATGCTTTGTGTAACTTCAGCATTAAAGAAAAAGAACTCAAAACCAGTGAGAGGAAAACAAGAAATAGCTTGTTTAAACAAACAAATTGCTGCGATAAGAGGCACTGTTAAAAAACATGCATGTGAAATCCATGACATTCAGTACATACATTCCTTCATTCTAGCCAAGGAATACATAATACAAGTATGGGGCAATGCGTGATCCAGGACTGGTGCAACATCTTACATAATTACCCAAGTTATTGCTCAGACTGGGAGAACTGTGACTTATTTCTGGTGGGTTAAAAATGACAATGGAAGCAGGATGCTCTTTGATCAAGTCCACTTCTTCAGTAAAACTGTACACAGTATATTATCTAAAATCAGCAAGAACCTAACAACAGGAGACACTTTCTTAGAAAATCACTGGCAAAATATATTTCTCTCATATTGGTCTGATATTTGTCTGTTTTATTTGCCAGTATATGCATTTACCTGTTGACAGAAACCATTTTCTGGCACTATAAAGGAGGACAAACTTCTCTAATCTTGGTTTAAACAAGGTAGTTGTTAGTTAAAGTGAAAAATGAAAAAAATAATGCTAAAAGTTCCATAGTCCAGTTCAAGAAAAGAATTATTACAGGGCATGTTCATTAAAACACCCACCACCACCCATAAGTAAACTATGGAAATCAGAAAAATGCATTCATAAAAACTGTAACTATGACAAATGCTATGAATGTCATTAAAAAGGTATCTCCAGGAATACTACATTACTAACCTTATCCCAGCTCTGAGGCAAAGCCCAATAACTAAAGACCAGATGAATCACAGTTACTTGGTTATTTAATAGCTTAAAGTCCTGTTAACATGGATGTTTAAAAACCATGGTCTGCACTGCCGTACCAAGATACATCATGTTTTGTGCTATGAACTCTAAGCTATGAACTCTGCCAATCAAAACTTTTTCACATTTAAAAGATAAATCTGTGACAAAAAAAGTAGACGTTATACTGAGGTCTACGGAGATATTTTGACCTCCAAAGGATTTCTGGAAATAAAGCTACAAATCTACTTGTTTGTTAATTCCTACTTTTTCATTGTTTTTTTCTTCATTTAACCTTCTTCCTGGTTTATTCTTTTCCTCTGTGTCAAGTTTAATTTTTTAAATTATTATTTTAAATTATTATTTTAAATTATTCTGGAGAGGGCAGTACTAGGACCCAGAGGTTATTCTATACATCTCATATCATTGCCAGGGCAGGGGAAAGGGACTGTCTTCCAAGGATAAGGTTTTCCTTCTGGTTTAGAAAATGAGGCAGAGGGAACCATCCAGTCTTGTCTATTATCATTCTTTTTCTGTGACAATAATTTCTTTTCTTATCCCCTCTGTCATTAGAATTGTTTCTGTTCCAGTTTGTTCTCTTATCTCATTGCCATTTCCAGTAAATTGCTCTTATCTCAACCTGTGATCTTTGCCTTTCATGCCCTCTCTATCTTACCACAGTAGGGAAGGGGAGAGGGAAATGGGGGAATGAGAGACAGTGGCATTGTGGCTTGGAGAGTCAGTGAGGACACTGAATTGGGGACCACGAGTCCTAAACCACAACACTGCCAACCTCCATCACTTATTGTCCTATTTCAATCAGCAATCCTTTAGTTTTTCTTCCTATGCCTTGTGTAGTTTTTCCAACCTGTTCTCTCTTCCCCTTCTCTCCACCATAGCTGCTTCTCTTCTGGTGCTATCTCAAAGGACCTATTCTCAACTCTTCTAATTTTATGTTTCACTTTGCAAGAAAGGAGACAGATGTAGTTTTACATTGTTCTCTTCCTTCTTCCCTCTTTTTGTCAAGTTCTGAGTAACCTAAATACTTCAGACTGTAAAAAAGCTCAAAAATGCATTCATGACCATGCTGCCATTTAAAATTAGGGAAATGTGTAATACCTCACTAATGTAAATTCTTAATCAAGACATCTGCAGAGGGAGAGGTGTTCTTGATTCTTCTTTGACCTTCTTCGAGCAACTTTTCAGAGGTAGTCAGGTGTGGATGTGGTCATCATGTGAATGAATCAGGTGATGTGCAGCAGATCAGGTTTCCTCCTCTCTCAGGTAACTTAAAAAAGACTGCCAGACTGTAGATTAGATAATTAAAGAGAGGACTTATGATCCCCTAAGCCTTTTCAGTAACTCTATTCTATTGCAAATAGCCACAACCCAGAAAACACTAATGGAAGTCTTAGAGGATGGCACCTCTGGGGGGAAAAAAACCAATCTATGTCCTTACTATTAAAATTTATTTCTCATGAGTCTCCATTAGTCATTAGTTGTGATTACTTTTATATTAACAGACACTTCCTAATACAAAATTTCTGAGAGTTCAGCATAGTTTTAATTCTAACAATTTTTATATATAGGACTTTTTAAAGTATTTTTATGTTTTAGCTGTTCACATAAGGCCCTGAGAATTTTCCATCTTTAGTATTTTTAAATGCTCCAAGCAAAATTAATTAATCTGGAGGTTTTTTGTTTGGTTTTTTCTTTGTTTTGGTATTTTTTTTTGTTCTGTTGTTTTTCCATTTGACTTAACAGCACAAGAGAATAAAGCATTTTATTCTCTAAATACATTACTTGCCAAGGTTCTTATTGCTATGATCAAAAACCCAAAGTGGAGAACAATCTCTCTTGCCCTCAAAGATTTGGAGAATTTTGGAGTAACAGTAAACTTCCCCTGAAACCAGACTACTTCTAGTCTCAGTTATCCCAAAGGATGTAACACTCCCTTTCCCAGTGAGAAGTGATTAAAATTCCCTAAAGCAAGTGAATAAATGAAGTTTTTACTCTAGCTGTTAAAGAAAGCTAGATTATAATCAAAGAACTACAGGTGAGGTTTTAACACAAGTTTTAATCTATAAACTGCTATAGAAAACTAAGTGAACAGAAAAACACAGATAAGCAATTGCTCATCTCAGACGTATATCCTATTATCTGTATTTTAATCCTCAAAAGTAACACGGCGCAAAGCATTTCCCAAATGCGACAGCAACAAAGAATTCGATTTATTTTTTATGCATAACAAAAATGAAGGAATCTTATAGAATTCCTTAAGAAGACAGAAGAACCAAAAAAAAAGGTCAAATAAGTAGTGAACAGCCAACATCAATATGTTGGCTGTTTCCCCAAAGAAGGGGAAACAACACACTGTTCAGTATTGAAACGATAAGAACTATCAAAGAACCCACACTGACCAAACGCTAACAATGATTCAGGCTTTTTTACAATTAAAACCAACAAAAGCTGTTAGCCAAGGCCCAACTTAGTAACAAATCTAGAGTCTTCGCAGAGTTGTAAATTATTAAAAAACATGAGCAGTGCCCAGACTAACAATGGTAGCCTACTACACAGCTTCTATCTACATCAAAAGCCACAATGCTTTTGTGGATGTTTCCTCTGTTGTATAATTTTGTTTAATTCTGTACATTGCACATGGCCAAGATCTTGTGAAAGAAAATAACATGTACTGGAAATGTGGAAAAGAAAAATTGGAAAAGACCTATAAGATGTTCAAGTCTAACCATTAACAGAGAATTGCCAAGCAACCATTAAACCACATCCCTAACTGCTACATCTACGTGTCTTTTCAATTCTTCAGGGATGGTGATTCCACCACTTCCCTGGGCAGCCTGTTTGATATTTGACAATCCTTTCCATGAGCAATTTTTTCCTAATATCCAGTCTAAACCTCTCTGGTGCAACTTGAGGCTATTTTCTGTTGTCCCATTACTTGGAGAAGAGACTGACCCCCCACTTGCTACAGCCTCCTTTCAGGTAGTTGTAGACTGAAAAGGTCTCTCCTGATTCTTCTGTTCTACAGACTGAGCATCCCCATCATCCTCAGCCGGTTCTTGTAAGACTTGAGCTACAGACCCTCCACGTTTAGTTATCCCTAGGAGGTCTGTCTGCACAGTTAAAATTCAGCCAGGTCTGGTGCAGAACAAAGTACGTCTGTAATGCTGCAAACACATGCTGTATACCACAGTGGCTTAAATCTTGAGCTGACCAAACGTAATTACACAAACTGAAGTTTGATCAAGATGTTATGTTCAATGACAAGACAGAGACAAAAGAGATGCTCTAATATCTTCTAGAAAGGTATTTTGTTAGTTCCATGGTTTCGTACTCCACTAAAAACATCAAGCAAATTGAGAACTAAATAAACTAATTCCATTTATAAGTATTCAATTTTACTACAAAATACTTTACAGTATGCTTTTATATTTAGAATTTACACTAAAAAGACTGCATTTCTCTTTCATTTATCTTGCAGGATCCATGTTCAAAGTTTGTTGTCGCCAAAGCAAAGGTGGATAAAAAGCAATGGAAGCAAAATATTTCATTGCACATCCTATGTAGCTTTAGGTACTTGCAGTAATTGTACCTACAGATATGGAATCTTCAATTCTAATCTTTGCAAACAGGTGAAAAATGACTGCCAATTCAATTTCATTCAAAAGCCTAAACCCCAGTAATCTGAGAAGGGTAGCAAAGCCTAGAAGTTAACTGTCAGATGATGGATGTCCTGTGCAATACATGACTTGCGGTGACCTTCAACTACTCCCTTTACCTCATTCTCAAGTGAACAAATTTTTTTCATGTCTACCCTATAAAAGGATCTGTGACACAAGTGACACAATGTTGTTCCTTTAAAGTGCTAAAACATAAACTCACCACACAATGCATTAACCATGACATCTAAAACAACAAAGAATCTACTTCATGTTTGACTCACTTATTTGAGACTCACTCTTATAGTTACACCACAGTGCTGGGGGAGATGGTGGAATAAAAGAAGACAGAAAAAAGGTCTTTTATAATTTAGATGCTTTTTTTTTTTGTTACAAAATCTCAGTATATTTCAAACATAACAAAATTAACACAGCAAGTTTGACTGAAGTGACACATATTCACCAATATTTAAGAGACACAGGCAGGAAGAAGCTTACTCATTGAGTGACACTTCTCCAATCAGCATGGGTAAAAAAACCTGTCTGCAACAGGAGTTTACAGTTCTGCCTTGGTATCACAAGTAGTCAGGTCTAATTTACTGAAGTGCAGAAATGCTTCAAGACACAATATCCATGAAACTGAAGAACAAAAGTGTTAGATTTAGTCTCTTTATTCCTCTGATGAGCCACAGGTACACATTTTATTATTAAAACAGAAAAAAAAGCAACCCCAAAGCAGAAGCAGAGCTAGGAGAATAAACAGACCCATAGATTTCAAAGTAATTTTAATTCCACAGTACATGAAGGGACTCATCCCCATCCTTTTGCAACATGGAGTATGAGAATAGTACAACACAGCTAACTTACCCAAACCACCACAGCAGACTGTACTGTAGTAACCAGTATATTCAGTAAGTCTCTTGTTCCATTAATTTTCCTATCATGAAGATCAAAAGCACCTGCTGATAAGCTAGATTCATCTGTGTGTTTTCTTGGAGGAAAATAAGGATATGACCAACTGGCAAAACTCTCTTAATAATCACATAGAGCTGAAACACAAACACCTCTGGCCCAGTGACTTTGTCCACAGCTAGTGCTCATAAAACCTCAGTCTGTTCAAACTGACATATGCTGACTCCTATGCACTTTTGAAGAACAAAATACACCCCCTGTTGCTTCCTACACCCTTAGAGTCTGCCTGATCTTAATTACATCTTGTGACTGCTTTGGAGTTATCAGAGCCGCTCCACTTCTGGCAAGATATGTAACAATACTGCTGTGTAGTCCCAATTTTTATCAGTGATGTCTCTAAATGGATCTACAGAGACTAGACAGATCAGAACACTAAAGAAAAGAGCATGTTGTCTGCATCACCATTCCCACCTCTGTCAGCAATGCAAAACTGACAGTTACACACCAAGCAACAAAAACACCCCAACACACACAATCAACTAGTAAAACCTCTGTTAACGATGGACAGGTGGATAGGGAACATCTCTCATTTTTCAGAGTTATCTGGAGAACAGTATAACCCAGTAGGAGACACAGGGATGAAAGACTGAAACTAGAGGCAGATCAAATGCTCATGAGGAGATTAAAGACACATGGAGAAATCTGTGCTAATACAAAAAGAGGGGAACAAGGCTGTTTTTGTTCCTCATTATGATTAGATGATTTGAGTTAGCCATTAAGCTGAAACACCATGGACCAGCGTTTATGGCTGTTACCACCTCAGTGGATAAAAAACCCAAAAGAATATGAACACCAGTAATTGACTTTGTCTCCATTCAAGTAATGAGTACAATTGAAAAGTGTGTCACTCGTTAGAAGCTGTTGAACTTACTATGCTATAGATGACCACTGAAAGTGGGTTTTGAAAATACATTGTAATGAACAGTAATTTAGGTTGAAAAACAATAAAAAAAAACACCTTCTACTAGCTTAAGTATTAAAGCGTGAAATTGTTACCCAAAGAAAGTCAGGAGTCTGTGGCTCAATACTCCACTGTCGAGACACTTTATTAATGAGATTTTATCAGCCATGGAAGAAAAATCAGCAAATGTATTTCAGGGGGCATTGCTGCTTCTCCTACAAGAGTCCAGATGCCATTTTGTACTTCGAAAGGTACCGAGGCAGATCAAATGTTATACTTATGTATTTGCACAGTGGAAAAGGAACCTAGAAAACAGGCATTTCATACCAAAACCCTGCACCTAAGGGTTACCGAAAAAACCCGAGCTTCTTTCTCCATGCATAACCAGCGATTCAAAGGCTCAGTACCCAGCCCAGGATGTGTCAGCGGCGCGGCCGCACACAGCCTTGTCCTGCCTGCAGCACGCCGGGCACACCCCGGGCCAGGACTGCCCCTTGCTCCCGCCGGGCAGGAGCGCCATGTGCGCAGCGGGACCCGCACCGCCGCCTGGGGCAGCTCCCCGGGGACGTGTAGGGACGGTCACTGCCCTGCGGGTTGCCCGCGGCCCCGGCCCCTCAGGCCCGGCCTTGGGGCGCCCTTCCCCCGCCGCTCCCCTCCCCCAGCCGCACGACCGGCCCCTCCGCCTGAAACCCGACAACGGCGCCTCCTGCCCCGCCGCCGGCCCGGGGCCCCGCGGGGCGCGGGGGGAAGCCAGGAGCGGATTCCGGCTGGAGGCGACTCTAGCTCCCTGCTGCGGCGTGGCCCGGCCGCGCCGTTTCACGGCTGCCGGCGGTGGCGCGCTCCGAGGGCTCTGGCGATCCGCCCCGGAGAGTAGCGCCCGCCCGGCCGCAGGGGCGGCCCCAGCAGCTGTTGTGCCCTTGCAGCGCCCCAACCGGCCCAAACCGGCTCAAACCGGCCCAAGCCGGATCTGTTTCCCTCTTCCCCATTCTCACGCCTCCTCCTCCTCCCCCGCCTTCACCCTTCCTTCCCTCTCAGAGGCAGTGCAAACTTGAGCTCCCCTGCAGCTTCCCCGCAGCCCGGCACGGCCCCCCACCACTGCTCTGTGCCTGTGGGGCTGCTGCCGCTGCTCTTGAATCCGTGTATGTTGTCTTTCTGTCTTGGCTTCCTAGCCACATTTCTGTTTCTTCTATAGTGAGGGAAATACTTTATTTTGAACATATGGGGCTTTTCCACTTAGGGAAGCAATAAGCAGAACAAGCTTTTCTGGTTTTGGTGAAAGCTGACTCTCTGCAGGGACATGGCTGCACTTCTTGCTCCCCGTCCCTTGTTCCCCTGCAGTTGTGTGCAGCTTTCATTCCTGCCTGCCCCATGCTTGGATGCAACTTTTTGCATTCCTGGCACAGGACCGTAGGTACTCAGTTCCTTTTTATCACAGCGCTACGAACAGTATGTCTCCATTGTCAGCTGCCCCCATGGCAAAGAAAGGCCTCCCTGTGCCTGCCCATTTTCCCCAGTCACCCCCATTAGTACAGGAGACAAACCAGCGTGTTAGCTTTTCCTTTCCTGTGTAGCAGACCTACTCTACAGTTGGTTGCAGCATTTTGGTTCCATGCAGATACCAGGAAGATAAGCACACCCTGTCTATGTCAGCCCATCATCGTGGAAAACATTGCTGCTTCTTTTGCTCTCCCTCCACCAACGCAGTCCCTATTTTTACAGATAAAAGGAAACTGGTCTATTCCATGTTGGAGAGGATCTTGTCTGGGGGTTTGGCTTGCGTTTCCTGCAGCAGCCTCTGGAGCAGAAAGGAGACAGCACGCCTCACCTTGGAGGTGCTGTGGGATGCTATATATGGAGGCAGTGGCTGGCACAACTCTGTAGCTGAGTGGTTTTGTCAGTGTCCTAGTTTAACTTGATTGGATAGTTTTGTGGTATTTTCATGTGAGTAAACCAATGAAAAAGGGCTGATACACGTTTGTGAATACACATTTTTGGGTGAGATTTGAGAAATCTCTCTCTTACTACTTTTAAAATGAAGCCTGTTTTGCTCTTGATTGAGAAATTCCAAATTAGCAAGCCTAAACCGTGACATTATTTGGTGCATTGGCCAGGAAATCAAACTAAACCCGCGGCAGTCAGGCATTTTATTCCACACTGGACTGGTATATGTGCCTGAATTTTAGGCAGCTTTGCTTCACTTTTGCCAGTTTCAGTGCAAACTTTGGTTTTAGACCTCCATGCTTTTGAAAGCATTGAGGCAGCAATCCTCCTACCTGAGGGTGAGGACTAGGTATGTATGTATGCCACACACTTTCCTGGATTTGGGCTGATTTTCAATTGAGTTGATCTAGCAGGCACCTGCTGCTGGTGTTCCCCGCTTTGACCTGTGATAGCTTTGGCATTTGTCAGACATCTCCTAAGCTAATTTAATTTTTTGACATTCTAGATGCTACTTCCACCCTCCAAGGGAAATGTTCTGCCGGATCCATGAGTTTAGCTGGCTCACCAGAGTCCAGCAAAATCCTGCAACCAACTGTAGAGTAGGTCTGTTACACAAGTGGGGTGTAGCAAAGGAGCAAACAGTCCTGTTTGTGGCAACAAGCCATGGCAAGCAAGATTGTTTCTCTTTAAAGCTGCTTGTCAACAGTTCCTCCCTTAACAAGGAGAGACAACCATGTGTACCTGCACCTGAATCTCTGAAAGTTGAACATTCATCATCCCTAGGAGTATAAAAATTAGATGTAAAGATTTCTCCTACAGGTCTTTCACAACCATGTCTGGATGTAAATATGTGTGTATTGGTTTTAAGGTTGGCAGAAAAACTAGGCAAAAGTCATCTTGTTGCTATGTTGTGACAAATGTTTGCAAAAGATAGAGATTCTTCAAGTAAAAGAGGAAGTAAATTTTTTACTGTCATCTTTGACTCAACTGCTTTGATGGTCCCCATCCACAGCATCATGGTGGACTGTGTTGAGCAATACATTCAGTAGCTTAGGGAGCAGCTGCAGGACAGCTGCTGATTGAGCTCTGGGTAGCAGGAAGTGGCTGGAGCACCAGGCAAGAGGCTGTGACTGGTGCCAACCGTTTGCACAACAAAGGGCACAGGGAACCTGGGGCCCAGCCAGGTTCCGAGACACAGCAGGAACCAAGGTCTCATCTGGAAGACCCTAGAATATCATGTAGAGGGTGAGTATGTAGAAATGAAGGGCTTCCTTTGTTTGTGGTCTCATGTCATGGGACCAGTTCAGGCTGTTTCTGCATCACTGTACCACATAGAGGAGTTTGCATTTTTTTCTTTTGGTGAACTTTATGAAGTTTCTTTTGACTTATTTTTCCAATTTTTCATGATTACTGCTGAGTGATAACCCAGTTCATCAAGTACATTGACCTCTGCTTTTCCAGTTTTCTGGCTGCAGTGTGAGAATTCCCTTCACCAGCTGCAGTGTTTTTAACAGAAGGCTGTTCGCACACTGTTCTCACTGCCTGGTGATGGAGGAGACATCACTACTCACAGCAATGACCTGGCAAGAAATTTGTGTGTGTGCGCAAACTCACTCATGTGCATCTGTGTGCGTGTGCACACACACCCCCACACCCAAGTTAAGCCTGAAAAAAGTGGAATTCATGGAATTCGTTACACTGTGATAGTTTGCAGTTATGCTGCATATTTCAAGGACTTCCTGCTCCAGGAGTAGAAGTATGCTGCAGTTCAAAATTTGTGTTTCTTTGCCTAGCTGTAAAACAGATGATTTAAGAGAAAAAGGGGAAAACAAGTCTTACTCTGATCTCACAGGAGAATGTGTGTAAATAACTGTCTTCTAAAAGGGACTAGCTCCTTTGTAGAAAGTACTGCTTCTCCTTCCCCACCTCATCCATTGCCTTCAGCTCTCATGCCAAAAGAAAATACTTGCATTTTTCAGATTTTTTCTTACAGTTGAAAGTATCCTCTCAGTCTCACATCTTATTTATAATTTTCGAATGTTGGCAGACCTGGATGTGGCTCTGGAAGGCCATTCCAACAAAGGGAAAGTCAGTGCTCTACCTCGCTTCCCCAATCCTTTGCACTCTCTCCCTGCTTTCCTTAGAAAAGACAGGTCAAAGTGCCTCTGAAAGACTCTAGGGAAGGGTTTGAGTTTTCATCTAACTGCAAAAATAAGACTAACAAATAAAAAGAAAATAGAAACCTTCAGGAAATGAAAATAGAAACCTTCAGGAAACCATTTTGCATTGCAACTGAATATGGATTATTTTGTAGTAGGCATGTACTGCTGACCATTTTTGAAAGGGGGCTTGAAAAAAAGCTGTCTGATGCAATCTGTCTCATTTAGGATCAACAGTCCTGATTTTGGCTTTTCTCATCTGTCTCTCTCTCCTGGTCAATAGCAGTTGTTTTTTTAGTGGCATTTTGGATAGGGAAGTCTTTGGCTATTATCCATACACAAAGAGCTCAAAAGTGAATATGTGGCTTAGCGAAAGATTTTATGTGTATGTATTTGTTCCAGTGTATTGAGTGGTAAAATAGTTATTTATATATTTATATATTTAAAAATTCAGCTCAGCACTCTTGAAATGAAAACATAAATATCACTGTATCTCTGAAAATGAGCCAGAGAAAATCAGGCATGGGGATTGCTCATGATGCCAAGACTAGTGGAGCTGAGAGGTAGATGCATTTCTGAAGAGGTGGTGACAGGAAAAAGAACTGGAGTCAGACAGCTTAAGGGAATTTGATAGTTTTGGTGTAGTTAATTGATATTTTTTTTTCTGGCTTTTAATGAGTTAATATTGACATAATACGCTTCAGACTGCCAAAATTTTCCTTTTGCTTTAATCAGTCATATAAATGAAATCTGTATTAAAAAAAGAAATAGTTGACTGTTGTGTATAATGAAAAGCCTGGGAACAGTCTGAGGAGTACTCAGATAATACATAATCTTCCTGCGCTAGTTCTGACAATGCCTGTTACTTAACAGGGATATTGTTGTGACTCTAAGGCAAAAAATGGAAACATATGGCCATTAGAAGCAAGATCAGGCAACATGGAAGGAGGACTACAGAAGTGTTGTTTGCTGGAGTTGAAGCTGGCTAGTACTGTGAATAACAATAAAAAGGGCTTTAAAAAATATTAATAGCAAAAGGCACACCAGAAATGGTATTGGTGAGTTACTTGATGAGGATAGTCACTACCCAAACAGATACATAAACTAGGCAGAGATGATTAATGATTTCTTTGCCTCAGACTTCTACTCTGAAGATGGGCTCTTGGACCAACAGAGCTCTGAGCTGGAGGACCACAACTGCAAGAATGATTGTTTTTGTCATTACTGTTTTTCTGTTTTGTTTAGTTTTGTTTTTCTTGTTGGTTTTGTATGTTTGTTTTTCTTTTTCATGTTAGCAATTAGTATTGATGCATTCAGGAAGATAAAGGACAGAACTGTAAAAATGGGTAAGTGTGGTGGTTTAAAACCAGTTGGGAATTAAAGTTCAAATAAGCCACTCCCATTCTCCCTGCACTCCCTGGTTAGAAAGGGACAAATGCAACGCCTTGGGTTGAGATAACAATCTACTAAAACAGCAATGGGATGATGATACTAATAGTAACAGCAACAATTAGCAGAAACATACAAAAGAGAGGGTGATTTACACATGAAAAGGTGCTTATCATCTTTGCTCAGCTCCACATGGCATCCTGAGACAAAGACAAGATGGTTGATGGCACAGTCACCATGTGGTCTCCTGAGAAAAAGGGGAAAATGGCAGCTATTACTGCAGCCTGGCATTCTCCTCCTCTGAGCTCAAGAGAACAAAAAACAGCTGTGGAAAAATGCCCCGGTCTGTATCATGCTGCTGGACCATGCCACTCCTGAACCGTTGTACCCTTCCCAGTCTGACTGCTTCTGAACTGCACTGCTCTGTGGGTTCAGCTGCGTTCAGCAATATTCAGCTAGGCTTGACTCTTCACCATTTGGAGCTGCATTTCTCCTGAGGGAGAGGAAGGGATGGACAGCATGCAGAGAGGGGCACAGTCCACTGTGCTGATTGCTGGCAAGTTCTCTGAGGAAGGAGTGGAACAAAATGGCACACTCATGGTGTGTGTTCATCTTTCTCTTCCCCCCAAACCCATGGCCCCTAGTGATGATGATTTCAGGATACAGAATAGCAATTAGCCATTCCCACACAGTGCTAGGCTCTGCCTCCTTCCCAACCCCTGCAAGTTAAATTAGGACAATAAGGAATGTTGGAGTCTTTGAGTTATAAGAAAGTAGCCAATTTGGATGCTTTTTTATGTAGAAAGCAAAGGGAAAATTGAATCAACATAAAAGACAAGTGACAAATCACTTCAGAGAATATAGAATGAAGAAGAAATGTAATAAAAACTCAAACAATTCTGTCCAAACATTTCCGCTTAAAAAACAAAGCAAGCATTCAGCAACTGTGGTTTTTTATGAGTGGAGAATATATATTCTCAGAAATACAATTTGCTTGTAAATTAGAATCAATAATTTAGGAAAGCTGTATGTCAAATAATTTTTTAATTGTCCTGGATTGTCTTATAATAATTCTTCAAAAATTTCAGCCCATTTATCTCACTCAGATCTCCTACTCTGACATAACAATGGGATTTTTAAACATGTGTTGTTTTTCCCATACTTTGTCATAACTGAATAATTTCCCTTTAGCAAACAAATGTTGTACTGTGTAAATTTTAAACGAAAGAAATGTTCCTGAAAGAAGCCTCCCTCCTTTGTTCAAAATGGTTTAGACTGTCACTGCATTGCTATTTTAATCTGGCAGAAGTATGGGTTGCTGTTGAAAAGAGCAGAATGGCTTTCCTTCTCCTGCTGTATTCTGCCACTTCTTTACACCACTTCCTGAGTGCCACTCATATGCCTGTGGCTATGTGATGTCTTGCTTGAGGGTGTCACTCATTGAAAGCTCATTTTTCTTTTACTAGCCTTGTTTTCCTGACTTTGAGGAGTGCAAACAGTAATGCCAGCCCAAGGGCAGCAACAGGAAATAATGTCTAGAGACAGGCGGGGAGGTGAACAGGTTCATTCTTTGATACTTGTTTGATGGTCAGTTTAAGCTCAACAGGAATTGGAAAAGTCATTGTTTGTTAATTTTATGAAGTTTTGATAACTTGACTGAAAATTGATTTTCAGTTGAATTAATTAATGTGGTTTTTGCACTCACGCACCTTTTGTTTTTCAGTAAAAGACAAATTGCCCAAGAATCACACCATTTCAGTTTGGATAAGCAATTAAATTGATTCAAGTATTGAGTCTGTAATCTTGACAAGCCTCTAAGGATCTGTTGTGGTTTAGGAATGGAAAACCCAATTTGGTGTCCCCCTTAAGCCTTTCCAAACCATGCAACACTCTCTAGCTCCCCCACTTTTCCTTGCTCCCTCCTTCCTGTGGCACAATGGAGAGGAGAATTGGAGGCACAAAAGGCAAAGATCATGGATTTAAATAAGAACAATATATTGGAAACAGCAATGAGATGAGAAAAACAAACAGTAACAGCACCAGTACTAATGACAGAGGATACAAGTAAAGAAACTATTCACCCCCTGACAGTAGAGACCCCTGGATGGCTACCCCCACCACATTTTCTCGACTGGAACTCCTTCTCCCCATAAGAGAGTCCCTTCCCTCATCCCTGGTAGTGACATGACATGATATACAATAACCTCTGTGTCCTAGCCATGCCTCCTCCTGGTTATGTCAGAAAATTACCCTGTCCTGGCTGGAACCAAGCTTCCAAAAGTGTCTTGGACTGTTCTAGAGATTCATAGTCCCTTAAGCTTTGGCAAGAAACTGAGAGTTGGCCACAGCTTTTGGTCAGAGTGGTCTAATATGAAGATGCAGGAGATTCTTGCTGCCAAGTGCACCTCTGCCACTTTGGTTCTGTGTATTTGCCGAAGTTTTAGTTAATATGTCCATAATGAATGTATAGTTAAATGAGTAAGAAACTATGAAATGTACTAGTATATTAAAAATAATAACTTGAAACCAGTACTCAAAAAAGAAAGACTGCAAATTCAAAGTTCACTTGTGTAAATGTATGTAAAAATTTTGTTTCATACTGATGTATGAATTTGCCTTTGTTCTTTTTCTCTGTGCTTTGTTTCATCTTGATTTGATAACTCCATAGCATCTGCCATGATTACTGAAATTAGCACAAGATTTAAAGTAGAACAGGTGTTTGAATCCCTGTGTGAAAGTCTGATAATACTCCTGGAAACCTAGGTTTAGAAGATAGCAAGAATTTGTCTTGGGATCTTTCTGCATAGATCGGTGTAATTTTGAAATGTCTTGAAATACTTTAAAATCCTCAAGCTGGTCAGTGAGATGTTGGCTGAAAAATATACACAGAAGCAGACGTAATGCTGCTAAACCATTTTTTCAGCACTGTATTTCAAATGAGAGAAACATAAAATTTTATTCATTAATCTAACTTTGTCACAAAAATGTGGATTAAAAATGTAGGAGTGAGTATTGGAAAAAGAGAAATTCTAATTTACTGAGTTTTTTTCTGATAAGCTTTCCTGGGGAAGTGTTCAGTTATATTCAGGAAGTTTGGAAGTAGAATAGATTGTGATCAAGTGGTGCAAGAGAGCTGAGAGTTGAAAGGGGATAGAAGTTGAGATGCAGGAGAGATGAGAAGGTGAATGAATAGGAGGTAAGGAATTGGAAAAATTGAGTTTGAAATTTTTCTCTTGGGAAGTGATGAAGCTCTGACAAAGGATGCTTGCTGAGAGCTGAATACACTTGCTGGTTGCTGGCAGTACAAGAACGTGTCCTGGCATGCTCTCATACAGCTGCTTACATGGGAGCAGTAATGTTGATCTTATACTTTCCTACAGCATAGCATGACTTTCAGAAAAAGAGAACAATTTATAAATCTGGAGAGGATGAGAATTTTCTATTAAAACCAAAATAAGTTATTGGAAAGTGATTGTGCTTTCCTGTCCTAAAATTGACATCTTGCATATCAGTCTCTTTTCTTGAGCTTGACAAACATAAAATAACCTTTTGGCTTGCATGTTCTTATACATTCACAGTCAAACTTTTGTGCTTGAATTGTTTGAGTTGTTCAAATCTAGAGTTTATGTTTCACTTGTTTCTCAGGCATTTATCTTAAGGGCTTTGCACTAGTCAGATACATTTTATGTGTTGACTTTTCCTGCTCCATGACATTTCTTTCATGTTAATTTCAGACATAGTTACAAGAGACAAGACTGACATTCTAGAATGGCAGCTAGGGAGACTCTAGTATCCCTAAGTCTACCACTAGGTTAATTAAGAGAGAGAATCCTTACACATGCAGTCCTGATGTAGCCAGTGCAGCCTGTGGTTGGCATGTGTGACCCTTGGCTTGAGTAACCCAGAACTAGCCCATTGAAGTAAACCAGAGAGAAAAGCTGCTCTTGTGTGATTTCAAAGCCTGTAAGCAGAATGAAAGGAGATGAAACTGAGGAGAGTATCTTAGTAAGGATTTAGAAGAGAGGCAAGAAAAACAAGTGCTGAAGTAGGGGAAAGAACTAAAAGAATATAAGAAGGAGAAGAAGAAAGGACTCAGGAACAGCAAATATAAAGGAGCTGCATTTGCATGGATCTCTGCATTCTACCATCTCTGGCTGCTCGAGACTGCTGGGGTATGTGATAGCTAGGATTATTGAGGTCTTGATAATAGATAATGGATAACATTAATGGATAATGGATAATAGTGGGTATTGCTTTGGTTTGTATAGTTGTATCTTGTGTATCCAGTAAGGCTTGTCTGTTAGATGATGAAGTATCTGTCTCAACTGCTACCTGTTTTACTGACCCTCTCCTGATTTACTGCTCTGGTAACCACAAGAAGACAGTCTGTGCTCTCTGTCTCTTTCCAAGTGTCTTGGTGAGCAGGGAGAGGTGGAAAGACTTAGAACAGAGTCTGCACCCAAGCTTGCAACATCAAATTGTTGGCATGTTCAGTCTGAGAGTCAAGGGAGCATCTTAAGGGCATTTTATTGATGCTCTTATGTGAGAAGTTGTATATTTTGCCCATCAGACTGATTTATGTTGCTCGGTGGGGGGGGGGGGGGGGGGGGNNNGGGAAGCACTCATCATCTGCTACATGGTTTTGGTCTGCTTCTTGCCTATGTTGGACCTGGACTACCAAAACAGGAAATGTTGATAATTTTCTTCGTTACTTGTGACCCATGAAGGTGACACACTGACTGTGTGGTGATTCTCTGTGATTTTATTGGATGAATCACATAATAGTTTTTTTTCCATTTATCTGCTTGAATTCAGGTAACTGCTTTTCTTCTCTATAAGCAGAAGAGTGTGCTTTGTGCTGGGACTCCTTATGCTGCCTTCTGTGAAGATGAGTGGGAGACCCACGCACTGTGGGCTGTTTGTTAGGCTGCCCTCTATGACAGTGCTTTTATTCACTTATATGTTTTTCATGAGTTTTTATTCTTGTGATTCTGCTTCAGAAAAAGGAGAGCTAAAGTTGAGGCTGGAGATTGCTGTGAGATACTTGGAATAGATCCTTGCTCTCACAACATCTTTTTAGCTCTTCTTGACTGTGGGAACCGGGGAATGCTTCACAGCTCCTGGGTTCAGCTGTAAGTTAAAGAGAAAATGGAAGAGAACAGGAGGATGGCAAGATGGAAAAGAGAAGTAAGTGAGGATGGAAAAAGAAGTAGAATGTAAAACTCCATAATTCTCAGTAGAGCAGAACAGTCATGGTTCTATCTGGAGCAGCCAATAGGAAGCAAATATTTTTAGGTATGATTTAAGGTTTGGTATGAGGGTTCATTCCATTCTCTAAAGCAAAAAAATAAAAGACTATACTAAAAAGGATGGGAGTTTAAAAATACTCTATGATTTTGAAGACAACACTGTTGTTCTTATGGGGAAGATGTGAAACAAGAATTTTGTATCCTGGTTTTGACATTACGAAAGTAAAAATACATAGATGGGAAAAGTAGTGAGTTCTTCATGAGAGAGCTGTGATCAGGACTGGATCAACAACTAATGATTGCAGTAACAATTAAGAGGCAGTAGAAAGATGGAAATAGAAAAAAAAAAAACGAACAAGATGTAGCATTATGTTTAAAATAGCTTTATTTAACAATACAGAGTTCTCTCATGGCCAGCACCTGTAGTATCTAATAAGTCAGAGGAAGTAAATTTACTTGTGGAATAGCTTGCTGTTATTTATAGCACAAATTGCTGAGACTTCAAATATGGCCTGTGTCCTCACCATCCTTTATGGAAGCATCAAAACAGGTATGTTTTTCAGGCTCCTGCTAATGCAGTTGGCCCAGGTTGCCTGAGATTAATTCTTCCCTTTTGAAAATACTTGAGTTTAAACACTATTATTTGAGTAATTGCAGAAATAATTGCCAGAGATTTTGGAGGCTGAAACCTTGTTCACCTGTGTGAAAAGGTGAAGGCCCTTGTGCTCCTGTGAGTTTTGATCACCTACATCTGCATTTATCTTAACTTCACAATGTCTTCCTTTTTCTGTGTTACAAATGAAGAAGGCATACTATGCTAGATTTGGATAACTTAGAGTATGTTTTCTTGTGCCTGTGTAAGTGGAACTAGGATATTCTAAGGCAGGCAAAAGTTTTTGGATGAGATTGCTTAATGGTGTTGCATATTTCTCTGCTTACAAGACAGCTGTGGAAAAAGAACAAAAGGAAAGATGTGCAACTCTCCGCATAAGTGCTGGTGAAATGACTAGGAAAATAAAATATGGCATCTTGAGTATAGTGCTTATCATTATATGTTTTAAGGATGAATATGAAAGGAACATATCTCTGACCTCCTGCTTCAGCAGACTGTAGAACTACCCTCGATACTTCTCTAAATCAAGCTCAGTAATTTCCCCTTAAAATTACAAAGTTATATTCATTCTTGAACTTAATATTTCAGTTAATGTCTCTAGAAACATTATTTCTATGAATAATTTATCTGTTAGAGTCTATTTTGCACTGTTTTATTTTATTTTAAGCTATGTTCAACTCCAAGCTTTCAGCATATCTGTAACTGCTTTTCTGTGAGACCAAAGGACACTTCCCCAAGAAAAAAAATCTTACCACATAAACACATCTCAGTTACTGTGAAACAGATTCTTAGCTTGCAGAGCTGCAAAATGCTTTCTTATAAAGCAAGAAATTATTTTAGTAAAAAATAAAGAAGAAATAGAAAGTTATGGTGTAATTTAAATGGAAGAAATTACATAGTAGCTAATATGTAGTGGGCTTTTTACAAAAAATACCATAAGCAGCATATTATATTTTAATATGTATGTAACTAAGAAATATTTTAAGTTTGAATAGCAATAATAATAATGTCACTTTAAAGAATAGGGTTACATGTACATGTGAGCAAAGGTCTGACATTTTCTAATATTTGAATAGTGAAGGCATTGGTGTACAATTACTTCGTTGTTTTAAAGCGTTAGTAAAATATAAATGGGACACTAACACTAGAGAGGCATTATATTTATCTTTTTAGTAAAAAATAAAAAGTAATTCTCTTTCCTGAAATAGTGAGAAGACTTCTTTTTAATTAAAATTGTATTTTGCTAGGTTTTTGAAAGACTGCTTAGTTTTATGTGCCACATTAGCTTTATTTCATTTCTGTTTGGGAAACACCAGTCTTATAGAACCAATGAATTACCTTTGTAAAGTGGATAATCTTTTAAAATTCTTTTTATTCTGCAGTTATTCTGTGTACAAAATGTATTTTATCTTGTAGGAGGAGCAAATCAATGTTTTCACCAGTATTATGGTAAAGTGCACCACCCCACTTTCTGTACAAGAGAATATTTTTGTAAAAGAATATTTTGTTCTCACTTAAAAAAACCACATCATTTGACCAATGTTTATGAACATCTGGGTTTTCCTGCAAAATAGTTCAAGCAATTAAAATAGTCTCTCTAAAAGAAAATGCCCTTTGGTATTTTGCCAATGTGGTCACTCCAAAAGCATTTTCACCATTTAAAAGATTTGTGATGGGCTTCCAGGAGAACAGAGATAGGAAGAAGACCAGTCAGTGGCTCCTTCATTGTTTTGCAGTTAATCCGATGTGGTGTGGGTTATGGGTTATCAAGTTCTTGTTTTAGAACAGCTTTAATGTCTTTGATCAGAAAAAATCTGGTCTGTACAGTAGGCATCCTTGGGATATTTAATTATAATTACAGCTGGAAGTACTCTCAGGTGTTGAGAATGCTATTATGAAATGTGTGGAGTTCCTTGGAATTAGAATGATGTCATACCAGTTGGAAATGAACCCAGCACTGGCTGCTTTGTTTTTAAGACTCTTTGTGTCTTACATGGACAAATACAGTCACACATTACAAACGGTTAGGATTTCAGATTTTCAAGAAACAATGCAGGAACCCAACAATCTCTTTGCCAGAGATAGCTGCATGTGATATTTAAAAATTTACTCCCCAGTTAGTTTGTAATTCCAAACACTACAATTTCTTAAGTGCAGGGTTATTTTACAAAATTCCTATGAGGGTGGACTATCCTATGTAGAATATTTTTTTTTCTGTATTATCTTTGCAATCCATCCGCTCCTTTTCAGTGATTTAGTGAGTTTTCATATTGTGTCCTAATCTATGTTGTAAATTTATTTCACAAAGACTGCCTTTTAATTTATGCCTTTGCAGCAATCTAAAATTCGATAGACTTCTGATTGGAATATTGTGGGCCTTCCATGAGGAATTACTATCTTTATTGTATATGTAACAGGACTGTGACTGGCAGTTCTACCCTTTGAAAGCTAGCCAAGTGTTCTGGTAAGAAGAGGAGTAACTCTGTCTTTTCTAGTACCTTTTTTTACCAGTCTACATTTGTACCACACATAAACAAGATCTGCAAATCGACAGCAGTTCAGGGAATGCTTAATCAGGACATTTTTGAGGTTGGGGTTTTAGCAGTAATGAAACAATGAATTGAAGGGGTCTGGCTCAGCACCGAGAAGGGAGAGGCTGAGCCGGGAGATGCTTTACCAATGCTGCCATCTCTTGGCTTCCTTTGGTATTGCCACGCCTAAAAATTCATGGGACAAACCGTCAGATCCTTAAAGGCCAACCCGAGACCCCTCCATTGAAACCCTGGAGCTAACAAATGACATCAACATAATTTTTCCCCCTAAACCCGCTCAATTTTTATATAAATAAACTCCTTAAACACGTAGCTTCATTTACCTCAAACAAGGCTGCTTTCAGTCTTTCATATTTTTAAAAACTTCATTGACTGGGTTCTACTAACTTTGCAGTTGTTTTGAGTTGCTGTCATTCAAATTAAAAACAAATATATAGAAACAGAGAAATCAAACCGACAAAAAAATCAAAACAAGTCTTTCCAGTAGTAATGTAAAGATTTGGTATTAGTATATAGATATACTCCTGTATAGGGTGCTTCCTGAACTCTTAAGAGGTTTCTTTTTTTCCTGGAAGCCATGATGAGAGTAGATTGGGAATAGAGACTACAAAGTCTTTTTCTGTGCTCACACAAGTTGAAACTCCTCTTTCTTTTACTAAGCAATGGCTGCTTTGATGTTTTTATGAAATAAGGTCTTAGCTTGGTTTCCAGTGGGCCATTCAAAATGTTGATTCCAAATGATAATTCTCTGTGGATAATTTAATAGTTTTGTTTCTTTTTTCTTCTTTTTTATTTTTTTCACTTTCTTTGTCCAGAAAGATACCAGTTTCCATACCTGAATAAACTAATGGGAAAGCGTGGATTGCAATAGTCTTGTATTTTTCCACAGCTTGACGCAAAGGTCAATCTGGTTTTGGTGTTTGGTTTTTTTCCTCTCCAGTTTATCAATGCTTTAAAATATGCAAGTTTAAGATTTTAGGTTAAAATGACAGTTGTCTTTAAGCTAGTATATATGAAACCCACTGAAATCTGAAGGTATAATTTTGAAATTATTGATATAGAATAATTCTGCGGAAACCTTCTGAAATTATTTCTGAGTTTTAAAAAATAGCTTAGTTATGTTTTGATCTGTCGTAAAAATTAATATGGTTAGATATTAATTTGAATGGAAGATAGCATTTCTCAACAGATCCAAGCTCTGCTGCCAAATGAAAATGAATTTGTGTCTAAATATATTCTCTCCTGGACTGCTGCTATGATTATAGTCCCTGTCTTGGTGAATGCATTTGGTAGTTAAAGATAACTATGCCTGTCTACCTGTTGCCAAAAATGCTTGTTTAAATAATTTTAAAATACCAAAATAAGAGGTAAGCAAATGCAAGTTTTAATTTGTATCTTCTCTGGTTTTCCTCTAATTTTTACAATATAAGGTGACACACTTCCAGTGAGAACACTTTGGGTTTTTTTTTGAGAACTGTCTGAGATTTGCAGTACTGCTGAGAATTTATGTGTTACAGAATACTGATCTGAACTGGAAGAGAACTGATGGTTCAGAAATATTTGGATTTGTAATACAATTTCATATCAAGTCTCTTAGAAAACCTCAATGTAATGTTATTCTGTAACTTTGCTACTTGGGCATTTTAGTGGTGGGGGAAGACAACTGGGTTGGTTTATTTTCACATTGGGTTTATTTATTAGTGTTTTTCTTTGACTCCTTCTGGTAGTGGTGCTCTTGACTAGGTAATTTATGGCCTAATAACAAGCTCTAGCCAACTGTCCTGGTTGCCAGAGGCCTGACAGTCAGATCTGAGAAGTGTTTTAAAGACATGTTTGGTTTGAAATTGCTTTTCTGTTCTTTCCCAAATGAAACCCTGCTGCTACACACGTTATTTTTGGATTGGGAGAAGCAGCAGTGAAGCAGGGATGATATGTGTTTATAAAGACACCTGAAAACCAAAGCTTTTTGGAAGCTGAAGCTTGCTGGGGAGACAAGAAGCGGGCAGCTTCTGTTCAGAGAAGAGGTGGAATTTTCAAAGACTGAGATGGGTGTTAGGGTAACACTGCTGAGGCCATGGCTAACATTTGCATTTGTGCAGGCTGAAGTAGGGACCCTTGTGTGTCTCCCCTGATTCTCTGAATGCACACTCTGTAGCCCTGGGCATGCTGCTGTCCAGAGGTCTGCTGCAGAAGGAGCATCCTGTGTCCTTCTGTGATCCTTCAGAAATGCCTGGCTCCATGCTGCTGTGTGTGGTAGATTTTCTTACTCAGCAGGTCCCAGTGGCCATGTGGCTTCTGCATCACCATGCTCTGGGAACAGGGTCATGGTGGCATTGATTGAGGGATCTTCAGAAATGAAACACTTTTTTTGGCTGGTTTGTTTGAAAGAGAGCAAGGAGAATAAAAAAAGGGTTTGTCTACATGTGAGATACAGCAAGCAGAGTCAAGGCTCTAGTGGTTTCATGAAATCTCATGGTGTAATAAAATGATAAGCTTTCTAGGGAGCTGTAGAGGAAATCCTGGTAGCTTTTTGTTCCTTTTCTGATTGCTGCTGCTTTCAAACAGCAGCTCCTGGGTGCTCTCTATTATTTTCTTTTAGTTTAGTATGGTACTTGTGGAAGCTCCCATCCAGATCCTCAGCTGATCTTTGTGAGTATCTGCAGAATTTACCAACCAAACCTGTTTTGCCTTTCTCACCTGATTGCACTATAGACTTCCAGTCTCTCAGCTGCTTTTATACCGAGGAAGGGCATGATGTGTTTGCAACAAGCTGTGTGAACTGATGGTGACCTCTTTGTAGCAGCATCTTAGCTGTCTCCTCTTCCCATTAGCTATTCTCTTTGTAAAAAGCAACTGTATTTCAGCACCATGTCTTGTAATTTTCTTCCCTGTTCTAGCTAGATCTGCCAGCTCATCTTTGCTGACCACCCAGCCTTGTACCTTCATCTGCATGCTGTCTTCTCAGCCATTTTAGTGGTCATGTGTATCACATAAGGCCCATTTTTACTTTTTAAACATCTCATTATCCTTCTGTTCTTTTTCAGAGTGCCTCATCCTTTCTGCACTTGGGAGAATATCGGGTCCCATTTGAAGAACACAGTGTGACCTCCTTTCCAGTGTTCAGAGCGTGCCTTTTGTTGATTTTTGATCTGGGCCCTCACCCCAGAAATTAGGATAAATTCTTTCATCACATTTGGAGCCCTCCAGAAGCTGAGCTTCAAATTCCCATAAGATAGGAGTTTTTCTCTTTCTGAAGTTATGGTTGTGATGTCTACAAGCTGAATTATCTGCCCCCAGGCTGAATTTTCTCATCTTTTGTAAATGTAACTGATGTCATCAAGATAACTTCTACAATAGAAGTTGCTTGGTGAAGAGAAGAACTTTATGTTTCAAGCATTAAGATTGCATCACACAAAGGAAGGGGACTGTCCTAGTAGCAAATGGCTTGAGGGAATGTTGACCCTTTAATACGAAGTGTGTTCAGAACAAGTTATGGATAAGTTAGTTCTCAGTCTGTGCTGAGAGCTGGGCTAGGCCCTCCAGTAGCAAACAGAGCAAGTAGAGCAAAGACCTCTTTCCTAAGAGAATCATGGTATGTGTCTACGTGGTGTATTATGGGCCAGTATGAGCTTGTGATACCATAAATACATGTCATAATCATACCTGTAAAAAGTTGGTCCTTGAACATTTGTGTATTTAGTATGGCAGAATGTTTGCCTATTGGAAACAATGCTGTCAATCTGAACATACAGAAATCGTGTGCCAAGCCTCCCCTCCAGAATGTGATTGCCTTTAAAATTACGAGATGAAACCACTACCAATAACAAAATGAAAGCAATAAATTTTCTATTCTGTTTATTTGCTATGCAGTGTTGGAATATTTGTTGTCTGCTTCCAAGTATTCAAAGTTGTATTAAATCTCAGATTCTAGGGAAGTTAGTTGATTACAGCCTCAGCAACACTTGCTAA
Organism: Thryothorus ludovicianus; assembly: GCA_013397245.1. NCBI lineage: Eukaryota > Metazoa > Chordata > Aves > Passeriformes > Certhiidae > Thryothorus > Thryothorus ludovicianus. The sequence continues at coordinate 495,808 of VZTB01004939.1, forward strand.
TACTCATCAAATACCACAAGAGTTGTGCTGAGTGCGACTACTCGACTACTCGGGATTGTGTAACTGGGGAGATTCACACCTGTGTGCTGTGAGGAACCTGAATTTGAATGCCATGGTGAGACATCTACATGTTACATATTGAGTAGGGTGGGTTTAGAGAGTGTGCAAGATGTCTGAGGGTGTGGACAGGTTTTTTTTGTGTCTAGGTAAGGTAGTTTAAGAAATTCTCATCCCCAGCTGCTCAGTTTCCATCAATGCTAGAGATGTCAGTCTCCTCAGCTGAGCTAGTGCAGTTGGAAGGATGCTACATTAATTGTCAGATCATCTCCAGCACCTTAAGCTCAGATAATATGCTTTGAAGAACAGTAGGTGAGGAATGCTTGCACCCTTTGTCCTTCTGGCAGTGGGAGTGAGGATCTTACTGATAAGAGTGAGGAGATTGGGGGTGACATGCATCTGAGGTATGCTAATGTCTTAAATCACTTCTAGTTTTCTGTAGAATAAACGTGTTTAACCCAAGGCAAGGTTTGGAAAGGTGCTGGTAACATGGCTTGATATTACAGACACTGAAACTTCCTGCCTCTGAGGGGCTTTCTGCTTTCTCAAGAGAGATTGCAGTTATGTGTAGTGCGGGAAGGAGTGTGTGTGTGACAGGCAGAAGATCAGGTGTCCTCTCCCTGAAATTTGCTTGCCCACTAGACTGAGGCTGAGCCACTGAAGCTCTTTTGTGTTTTATTTCAGTGTTAGGAATTGCTATGTCATCTGGATAGTGATATTTCATCTTCTCCTCCATCACTACTCTGCATCTACTCATGATTAAATCCACATGGAGCTGTCTCATCCCTGTCCAGTTGCTGCTCTTGCTTTGATTTTGGTGCCTTGTGTTGGGAATCAGATCCTAATCCACATCAGAAAGCAAACAAATTCCAGGACCTGGAGTGCAGTTGATTTATTAAGATAGGCTGACTGGGTGTTTGATCCATTTCTGACATTTTATGCAATGCTTGCTTTTGTCCTGAGGATATTACTGCCCAACAGTAATGCAGATCTAAGGATCATCCATTTTATATTCATTATAATTTTAATACTTGCCTGATCTCATGTATGGGGAATGATTGCAACTTCTCCTGAGCATGTGTGGGGTTATGTACTTTTCCATTCTGGCTGTGCTGTCCCTGGCCTTCTGTCAGTGAACCAGCAAAATGGCTTTTGTGTTGGTCTCTCTGCCAGCCTTCAGGCGTTCTCAAACTAGGTCCCTTGGCCGAGATGGAAAAAAGGAAGAAGTGCTTTTCTCTGATCCTGTGTGGTAAAATTTGAGAAGCTACAGGAGAGATATGGAAGGGTGAAGTCTAAAAGCTCTTGAAAACAGTTGGGTAGAAAATAAATCACCATGGCAAGAAAAACATTGCTTTCAACATGACAAAGAAACTGAACTTCTCTGTTCACATCCATTACTATGGGACAGAAAACCATGTGCTGCAGGAGGTTTGCATAAGTTTGTCATGTGAGATGAAGACTGTTCAAATTTTTAATCCTTGCAAGGAAAGACAAAAAATGTTCCCAGGATAAGCGTTTTTGCCATTCATACCCAACTATTCCTTGTCTTCACTATTGGGAATCTGTGTCCCGGAAAACTTAATAGTCTGAAATGAACATTTTTCCCTTTTACCTCTTATTTGCAGTCAGATGAGTATTTTGTTTCCAAATAATGAAACTGTTCAGCATTCAGGCATGTTCTCAGGAGGATCTGGTAATATTTTTGTCATATCTCAGATGTGACTGTGAGCATTACCTAATGTGCAACAATGCAACATTGCCTGTATGTGATGGGAAGGAGGGCTGATTTTTCAGGGTGGCAGATGAGGAGTATTCTTCTGTTCCATCTCACTGGCACCACTCTGATGAGCCCATCAGAACTCTGAAGATGTGTACAATGAATGCTAAGCACATCATGCAAATAAGCACAATAATAATAATAATAATAATGTTGAAGATAGGAAATGAATAATTTCTCTAAATGAAGCTTGGGCAGGAATTCAGACAGAAAGTATGTAATTAAACCAAGCTGGAGCTTGATCAAAACACTGAAATGGTACTAGGAAAAAAAGAGAAGAGTTATTTAATGACTATTAGCAGGAAGAACCTTGACTTTCTACTTCATCCGGAAAAAAGACAACTGCCAGCTCCAGAAAAAATTTAATTCCCAGGAGAATGTCCCTCCTTCTTCCAAGTGATTTTCCCATAGGGAATTTCTGTCTTGGCCTGTCAGGGTAATACCAATAGTGGAGGTAGGGCAGATATTTGTGCAGGAGAGAGACTTTGGGGCTTGGGCCTGGAAAGACAGTGAGATAGCAGGTGGCTGAGCCAGTGCTGGTCCTGTCTGAGGCAGCAGGGAGTGGCAGGTTGTCATGGGTTAATGACGGCTGGATGCCATGCACCCACAAAAGCCACTCACTCCCTCCCTTCTGCAGCTGGAGAGAGGAGAGAAAATATAACAAAGGGTTCATGGGTTGAGATAAGGACCAGGAGAGATCGCTCATCAAGTATCATCACAGGAAAAACAGGCTTAACTTAGAGATATGGAGTGAATTTATTACTAACAAAATCAGGGCCAGGTAGTGAAAAGTAAAATAAACCCTTAAAAACACCTTTCCCCCACCCCTCCCTCCTTCCCATCTCTACCTCCTACTCCAGCGGCACAAGGAGACAAGGAATGGAGGTTATGGTCAGTTCATCACCCATGGTTTCTCCCACTGCTCAGGGAGAGAAGTCCTTCCCCTGCTGCGCTGTAGGATCCCTCCCATGGAAGACAGTTTTCCATGAACTTCTCTGAGTCCATCTCATGATCAACAGCTCCCTGTGAACTGCTGCCATGAGTCCATCTCAAAAGCAACAGTCCTCCTCAAACCACTGCAGCATGGTGTGCATGGGATGCAGTCCTTCACAGAAAGGCTGTTCCAGCCTGAGAGGAAGGCCTCTCTCTCCATGAGTGTCCCATGGGCTCACAGCTGCCTCTCACTCATTCACCTGTTCTAGCGTAGGGTTTTGCATTGGGCTGCAAGTGGATCTCTGCATTCCCGTGGATCTCTGGGGGCTTCAAGGGGACAGCTGCTTCGCCATGTCTTCACCATGGCCTCCAGAGGAATCCTGGCTCTGGTGCCTGAAGCACCTCTCCCCCTCCTTCACTAGCCTTGGTGTCTGCAGAGTTGTTCCTCTCACATGTTCTCACGCCAGTTAAAATTGCACAACAACTTTTTGTTTATCTTTATTCTTAAATGCGTTATCACAGAGGCGTTACCACTGTAATTGTCCTGGCCTTGACAAGCATGTCCATCTTTAGAGCCATCAGGGATTGGCTTTGCTGGACATAGAAGGAGCTTCTCACAGAAGCCACCCTGTAGCCCCCTCCTATCAAAACTAGGTCATGGAAAACCAATATACAAGTTTAAATAGCTGGTCCTACTGAAGTGGATTAAATGACTGGTTACACAGTCCTGTGTCCATCTGAACTCTGACCAGACCAACCTCTTCTCAGCCCGGACTCTCCACTACAGTCCTATGACAATCTGTGGGAGAAGGGTAAGCAGCAATGATCTTCACCCTATCACAAACCACAAAGGCCCATTTGCTACTCCATGATAAAAACTCAGAACTGCTGCTGGCTTTACTGGTTAGTGATTGCTCCCCCTTTTCCTCTCATGGCTAGAGGACATCATAAATTACCAAGAGAAGCCTCCCCTTAGCTGGGCAAGGGCTGAACTTTGGTTGTGTGTTTGAGCTCAGTGCACAATTAACCTGGCACAATTCACTGAGGCATAGTTCACTGTAAATCCTTACACAGTAAATGAATACAATACATCAATACATTTCGGTGATGACTGAAAGGCAGTTTGAAGACTAAATAAAGCAGGATGTTGAAATTTCAGAGAGTAGGTATTTTGAAAGGATTGGAAGCAAAAGGAGAACACCTGCAATTCTCTACAATGCTTGTGGTGTGGCTGTGTGTGCTCATAGGATGGTCAAGCAGTACATGGTTGCATGGGCCCATGGGGACAAGGAAGGATTGAGCCTTCATTCCCGCATTGGAGACAAAGGAGGTGGAAATGCATTGCCAGACATGTCATGGACTCATGATCAGTTGTGCTCCAACCCATTTTTTTCCCCAAATTTTCATAAAAATGATAAATTGCTTAAGGCAGGGGTTTATTCCATGTTGTCTTGCTGCTAATTTGGCCCTACTAAAGCCACAGTGTCACTTAGCTGTGCTTGGGCTATGTGGGGTGGTTTTAAAGACCCAGGCATGTTGGTGTCTGTGTGAGACACAAGGGGCAAGGAAGAGTTTGCAGAGAAAGGCATCATTGAACGCCACAGAGCTTTAGCAGTATTAAAGTCAGTAATCTTACAGGAGCTTCTAACAGCTGGCACTCTGCCCCTGGCTCCCAGGTAATGGTGGTCTAAGGCTGTGTGACTCCAAGTGTCTGTGCTAAGCCTCAGAGAATTTAAAGCAGCAGAAGCAGAGCTGCTCAGGCTGGGACAACTGAGGAAATGGCGCCTTAGTACATGCCAGTTACTTAGGAATCCCAGGATGGGAGCAGAGGGAGTTTACTGTGATGGCTTTCTTAAGCTGATCTGTGATTTACGTCTGGTTCAACATGTGATCATTGGGCTGTAACCTTCTCTTGAGGTACTGGGAGGAAATCTACAATATGAGCCATGCTTGGCTTCCTGCCATGCTTGCATGATGCGGGCTGCACTGGGGACTTGCTGTGCTTAAGGTGCTATGAATTGGATCTAAGCATGATTTAAGGCAATTTTCTTGTAATTCACAGTCAAGCAATGGAATAGATCTGTCTTCTGAGAATCAAAAGTAGTAATAACTCCCTTAGACATAATTTGGAAGCAGATGAATACCTACATTTTTTGCTGAATTTGAGAGCGTTATTTTACTGTATGGAGATGAGCTCCATTAACAGAACACATGAATTAAAACAAAGCAGTTTTATTTGCATTTTAGTTAGCTGTTCTTGAGACACGAAAGCTCATCTAGTTGTGAATATGTGGCAACGAAGATTATAAATGGTGCAATGGGGCTTAATCATTAGGTTTTGTATTTCTACAAAATGGTTTTGTACAGAAACATTTCCTTACCTACAGCTGAAATTTGTCACCATGGTAACCTTCTGAGTTTGGAGGGGTGGGATGCTCTAGGCAAATATGTGGCTACAACCTTAGAAATGGTTACCCAAACTGAGTTTCATTATTCCTCTATTTCTTTAACATCTGTGAGGTTCTTACACACTGGACAGTGCTCATGTAACCAGAGCAGAGAGAGGCTGTATGGATTTAAACTCTGTTTCCTTTTTTTGAAAAGAGCAGTGTTCAGGGCAATTTCTTCCTTTATTTGACTGGCTCCATTGTTCTCTAGCTGCAGCTCCAAACCAGTTTGTCTCTCCAGGAGCTGCTGGACCATGCTCTGCTCTGATACCTGCAGTATCACCCATTGTTGTTGGGGAAAAGCAGAAATCCTGAACAGGGCCAGCTCTATTTTGTTTTGTTTGACATACATGTCTGAGAGCAACTTCAGGCCTTAAACATTTTTTTTTGTTATTTTTATTTATTCTGAAGAGTCANAATGCAGTTAAGATTTCTGAAATTAAAGCTATTAAAGCTGTGGAGAACCCTTGCCAACAATACTGTGTCCATGCAATAATATTTGAAAGGCATGTCAACATCTTGATAATTTAACTTGTGATTTTTATTTCCTATTTATATGTCAAACTTCTTCACACTGCTTACCCATGTTCTATTTTTGGGTTGTAGGAAAATGGAGGAGTTTATGATTAAAGCTCTGGACAAAGGCTGTGCAGACTGAAGTTGCTATTAGTGAACTAATGACTGCCACTAACTCTTGACATAACCGTGGCTGAGTCATTCCATGTCTTTCTGCTTTAGGTCCTTGTCTATAGACAATATCCTCTTTCTTCTCCTTTTGCATGTTGTATGGGCATACAGTGTGGCAAGAACTGGTGTCAGGGATGTTCCTAATCTGTACAGTAGTGCCTTGATTTTATCTGAGGCTTCTTAGTAGATGTCTCAGGTTACAATGCAAGATGTAACCAGAAGTATGTATTCTATCACCAGCTGTTAAAACCAGGCGGAGCAGTGTTCTTTATCTCTTCCATAACCCATCCTCCCTCCAAGGAGATATCTTCTGTTAATGGCCATTGAGTCTCACTGCATGACTGATAAAATTACATCATCCCATTGTGAGATGCTCCACCCAGGGGGAGGAGCCAAACATTTCCTACCAAGATAAAATTGAAGATTTGGAACACCACTTTTTCCACTGGATTACAAGAGGAAGATGAGACCCATCTACACCACCACTGGACCTTCAGAGGAAAACGACACACTACACACTGCAGGATCATTACTTCAACAGAACCCCATCTGTCACTCCAGGAGGACTGCAGCCACCGTTTAATCGGACTGCTACCAACACCCTGACCAATGGGGTGTCAGGTTGTATTCTGACTCTGTCAGTAGGGTTTTTTTGTACTACTCTTTTTATTTTAATTTTCTTAATAAAGAACTCCTATTCCTATCCCCATATCTTTACTTGAAAGCCGCCTAATTTCAAAATTGTAGTAGTTTGGAGAGAGAGGGTTTACGTTTTCCATTTCAAGGGAGGCTCCTGTCTTCCTCAGCAGACACCTCAGAAGTCCTTCAAACTGAGACAGTATAGCTAATAATCAAATAATTAATAAAAAATGAATAAAAAGGCAATGCAGTAATAAGTGAAGCAGTGACCCTACCTATTTATTTGCTTTTTGAGAAGCTCCTGGCCTGCTGCAGGAGCCACTGGTAAAAAAGGCCCTGTCGTCTGAGTATGCTCATGCTTTTCTTCTCTCTGTAACTGATGTTTACATCTTCTTATCTTTCCCCATAGGGTGGAGCAATCAAAAATGGTCCTTCATGTTAAGGCAGGATGTGTTTGAAAGTATTGTCTGGCCTAGGCTAGCTCTGTTTTTTGTGCGTATCTTTGCACCTTTGAGGCCACCTGGTAATCTGAAGTATATCACCTCTAAGTAGGAAGCTCAATTTTAACAGCTGTGGAGCCAGTAGCAGGCAGAAGGAAGAATACTTCAGGGCAGTTTGAGCACTAGGTCCACTTCCTGGCATCTAGCACATGAGGCTTAGCTGACTATAAATATGCAGCCACCCACCATACTGCTGTCCCAGTAGAGACTAGGGGCAGAAAGCATAATTTTGGGGATTTTACAAGGCAAAAGAATATGGAGCACAAAAAATAGCTCTGTTCACAGGTTACCATCCACCATCTCCCTTCCTTTACACTGTCTTCTCCTCTCCTTGTCAAGAGCAGCACAACATGAAAAGGGAAAAAGGCACATGCTGAGGGTGTGGTAAGCTCTTTTCCCTCTTCTGCTGTACACACTTCTTCTTTCATCCTGTTTAGATTGCAGTGGTGGATCCCTTATAGATTGTTATTAGGAGAAGGACCTTGCCATTCAGATGCTTATAAACCCATCTCCCAGATTTCCGACATCCCTTGCATCCCTTGCAGAATTTGGTATGGAAATTTGTAAGAATGTATTTTTCATAGAGAGATTTTTGGAGACATCTTCCTATCAGGTGTATTGCACAAAATGGCTCCCTCCAAAGGAGGGAGGATCTGCCAGTCAACTTCCCCAAAATTTAAGCAGGGAGAAAGGTGGAAAGCAATGATTTGCAAAATTATCTGAACGTTTTTTCAAGTAACTTTAATTGTTTGCAGGCTCAGACTAGCATGGAGGATGAATGGAGGTTGTGCTGGTTGCATTCAAATAAATTGCTCCTTTCCCCAGAGCCCCATCTCTGTGCAGCCAAATCATGTATGTTTGCAGGAGACAGTGTGCTTGTGTTTTTCCCACGACCCTGCTGGCTCATTAGTGTTATTTCTGGAGGTCTTGTTTCCACAGTAACAAGCAATTATCATTGTTCCTTGGACTGCCAAAGTTACCACCAGCAACGCAGAGGAAGATGCGTTATTCTCTATATTGGGATAAAATGCCTTCATATGTCTTGCTATTCACTGAATGCCAATCCTGACGCAGGTCCTGTGCAAATAGCACACTCCACCCCCTGCCAACGCTGCTTTTGCTGGTATTCAGACTTGCCAAATTCTGAAAAGATCCAAAATGATCTCCTCTGGTCTGTGGCTACACTGGTAACGACAGGGTCAGGATTTCAGCAGCAGGATGACTGTACCAATGGTAGTTCTGGCAGAAATATAAATAGAATAGCTTGGAGGCAGTTCTTTTTGCAATTATGCATAGCCCTGTTCTAAGTAATGCTGGCTAGTGACGTCAATGAAATATACTCTCTGTATTTGCTGTATAACTCCTACCAGTAGTGTGGTGGGGTTCCCACATAGGAGTCTGGTGGTCTTGTGCTGGCAGGATGCTGTGTCTATTGCATTGTCTGTATTGCATCCTTCTTCATCCCCAAGGAGTAATGTGTGTGCATCAGCTCCAACCACTTCTTCCATCAGTGGCTTGTGCTTTCCTGTTTACCTTTATATTGAACACAGACTGATTCAGCTAAAATGGTCTTTGAACCCCATGGAACATAGCCCGAATTTCAGGCACATCATAAAAAGAGTAGGTAGCTGGGAAGCTGAAGGAATATGAGCATTTTTAGATGAGAGCAGTGGGAAACTGGAATGCTGAGGCAGCTGGATCAGGTTCTGTGGCTTGGTGAGGTTTTATGGCTTTGAGTGATTCTAGTTTCCAAGTGTGACTACATATTCTAAAAAGCTCTGGGGCCCTGTTGTAAGCTCTGAGCTCCTCTTAACAGAGTTTTCTTGTGAATGGGTGTATGTATGGATCTACATATACACACCCACTTGCCCAGATGACTAATAGCAGGTGGTGGTGGGAGAACACAGCCTCTAGCTTCCATAAACCAAAGCACAAGGAACCTTGCTCCAAGGAAACTGAAGCAGAGACATCAGGAGAAGCATTTTAAGACTGATGAACTGCCTTTTTTGAAAGGACTTGGAAGCACCTGCAGTAGAGATTTTTAAAAGTTGGGCTTGCCAGAGAAGGTTGAAGGCACTTTTCTATCACTGTATGAGTGTATGAGTGACAACAAAGGGTGCTGCTTTAGTTGCCTTTAAGGAAATAAAAACCCAACAGCAAACACACTGTCTTTTCATAGGATGGAGAGAGGGATAGGTAAAAACAATTGTTGATAAGGTCCTTCATTCTTTGTTTTGATTAAAGTCCCATCAATTCTCCAAAGGTTGTCTGGGAAGTAAAAAAGAAAAAGGATCACAGGGAATAAGTCATGATGCAGAATAGCCATCACCTTGATATGAAAGTGGAGGAAGGAGTCAAACACGGGTGGAAGGAAAGTGCCTGCCTATCATATATACAATCTAAAGGCCGTGCCTCATTTTTAAATATCTCTTAATTAGTAGAATTGAGGTGTTAGAAAGTCACTCCATTTTCTTGTGGGGCTTACCATGAAAGCAAGTCATCACCAGAGAAAGGTTAAGAAAATATCCTTGGGCATGTGAGAGTTGTCCTACCTAATTCAACAAGCTTCTCTTCTCCTCTTTTCTGTTGCATCCACCTAAAGCCTTGGATTTTAGAAAGGTCGACGGGGAAATAACTAACTAGCTAACTAAATAAATAAATAAATAAGTAATAATCTTATTTTCCACATGTAAACCAGACGCTGGTTAGTTCTAGGCGGTTCATAATGAGCCGAGGCTTGGTTTTGTATTGTAAGGAAAATATTCCCACCTAAAAAATAAGCCAAGGCTTTGCTTTTGATGTGGGCTCCAGGGCACCCCGGCACCCCAGCCTTGCAGCGGGGTATTGTGCCGAGCTGACCGGCAGACACTAGGTGGAAGCCTTGGGTTGCAGTTCTACTGCAGCTGCTGACGGCAGGAAAAAGAGGACTTGTGCTTTCAGAAAGGAGAGCTTTTTCTTCTTGCCTTCACATGCTAGAAAGGGAAGTCCAAGCTCTTCTGATGCGCCATGGGGTGAGCAGACGAATGGAGGAGAAGTGTCAGTCCCATCCCGGGTCCTCCCTGCAACAGGATCTTGTGAGCAGGGCTGTGGTGGGAGCCTTGAAATCCTCTGTGTTCTTGGGTGTGGTTGGGTGGCAAGATTAATTTAATTTATCCTGATTTATTTTATCCTCATTTATATACTCTGATGGGGATAATTTTGAGATCCCTGTGAGTGCATAAAAAAGAATTAATATTGGATTGAAAGTAAGTACTGATTAGCTGCTTTATCTTGCAATAAATGCTGGAAGAACCAGCTACGATAAAGTGCATGCTGAATTTATGATGATTGCTTTCGACAAGACCTCCAATCTCAAAACTATTCCAAATAGGGAGATTTAGAGTTAGTACAAAGAATGAATCACAGGTTAAGTGAGAGCCAGATGAAACTTGAAATGTTCATTTGAAATGTCAAAGTTTATGATTTCAAGGTGTCTTCTTACTTTTAGTGATAAAAATACACAGTGTATTCCTAGAAACTAAAAATTATGAACATTTCAATTAGATACTTTTAGAAAAATAACTGATATTTTATTTTGAAAATTTGTAAAGTTTTGGTATCATTTCACATATCAGTTGAAATGCAGAGTTAGGTTATGCCAAATCAAGTCTCATATGAGGCCATGGTTATGCAATCCTACCAGTAACATAACATACCTTGAATATAATAATTAAATAGTTATATAATTTAGTACAGGTGATACTTTTTATTCAAAACAAGTGATTTTTCTAAGAAGTGATGAGTTTTCTATCAAAAGCAATAGCAGCTTTATTAGTCTGTGCTGAATGAAACAATTTAATTTTTTGCACTCTGAAATAGAAATGTTCTGGGTACTAGTTAGGGACCAATTGTTTTTAATATCCTGGAAACCTGATTCCAGGCTAATGGCAGGGTATTGAACACATCAATGTCTCTCATTATCAAGTGAAGAATGTAAAAACAATAAAAACAGAAAAATATGTAAAGAAAATAAAAGGTTGCTTTCAAAACCAGTATTTTAATTTGAAAGAAAATCTGTCATTTTTTTTCCTTAAGCCAAAGTACAATATTGAAATATTTGTTGCAGCCTCCTTTTGCATAGGGATTTTTCATTTGTACTTAGAATTTTTTGAAAAATGTTGGTTTTATCAAAGTGACATTTTCTGGCTGAAGACTATTTCGATTAAAATTTTCTCACTAGTGTGAGCTGTTATGACACACTCTTCCTCCACCCTCTGAGCTGTGGTAAAAGGGTGAGTGAAATTATTGATTTATCTTTCCTTTTTTTTTTTTTTTTTTTTTAGTGCAATGACTTCGAGAGCTTCATGGCTGTTCTGCAGACAGATGCACAATTGTGAAACATCAATATGGACTGCAAATCTCTACTGTCAGTCAGCTGCTCTTCCCCTCTGCATAACGTAATCCCTATCTCCACAATGCCTGCACAGATAGACATTTGCAAAGATGTTTTTCTGGAGATAGTGTGCATAGCAAACACTCCCTTACTTGTTCTCATCTCTAGCGACATTATATGGAGTTTCAGTTCACAGTTCCCTGTGTTCCCCCTCCTACCACTGAAATGCAGCCAACTCTGAGCTTCGGCTATTAAACATCACACAAGCCACACCACAAAATAGATTGTGGAAAGCAAAGGAATTCGAAGAAAAGCAACAAATTGAGTGAGGTCTGGGAAGTGATAACAAAGGATCATAAGGAATGAATTACTCACGATGCAGAATAGCCATCACCTTGATGTTCAGGTGATACCAGGATGCAAGGGCAAGTTTTTGAGGGTGGCACAAAGAGATGTCAGTAGGAGCAGTAAGGTTTCTGCCAGGGAGATGAGCTGGTCAGCTTCCTAATCCACTGAGTTTTGTCAGTGTTTCAGAGTCTCAAGGAAAGGGCTGAAGGCATCATTGCCTGGGGGTTTTAAAACTGGTCAGTTTCAAGACAGGCCAAGGCACTTTCAGGATGGATGAATAAAACAAGATGGAGCAAGTACTGTATCTATTCCCACTTTGTTTACAGAGTCCGAGAAAACAGTTGGGAGAAAAGTGGAAAGATCTGAATGGAATCACATGTACAAAGTTAGAAAACAGTGTGAACTGGTGTGATAATAGCTGTGAAATGACCAGGGGAAAGCTTCCAAAGTCAGTGCTCTTTTTTGACAAGGTCATCTTCATGATGACATTAGGGTGAGGAAGGAGGAAAAAGGGGAAGATCTGCAATAAATCAGAGGAAAGAGAAATGCATGTGGAGGTATGTAGCTGTTTATGTGTGTGTGTAGCACAACAGGAATCTTATTCAGGTTGGAAAAACCATTGTAAGTGTCTGCATCTCAGTTTGCTTACACTAGTGGCTTGAAGAGGGCACCTTGGCACAAAAACTGCACATGAATTCTTGCTGCTTTAGGTAAAGTGATGAGTAGGGAAGGTTGGCAGACACTGTCACTGAGCATTCAATGGACAACTAAGAAGCAACTGCAAAAGTCTGTTCCCAGCTCAAGTTGCATAGCAACACTAAATTGTCAGATTGCTGTTATGTCAGTCCCTTACATTATCCCCATTATTACAGCCAGTTTTAGGAATCAAGCAGTACGATGTTACTGGCCCACTTCACAGCTGGATGTGTGACCTTTGTCTCTTGCTGAACGATGCCATGTAATTTGCTGCAAAGGTGTCTCAATGTAGTACACCAGAGAGAAAAATCTTTGAAGATCCATCAACACAGACCATATGGAGCAAAGGATGTGCCTGTGCAGCATGGGGCAGGACAGAACAGGGCGCATCAATGTCCTTAAAGAAGTCTAGTGTCTGCCAAACTGGTCAGGACGTGTGATACCCCATCACTTCTCTGAACTGTGTCTTCACAGATCCAGTTGAAAGCCTGTATTAGGGGGTGAGCCACAGTTGCTCATGTGTTTTGAATGCTTCCAGTGCATGCTTGTGCTTGGTATTTGGATCTCTCCTGTGAAATTCTAATTTCCAGCCAGCTGTTTACTGCTTTTCAGTATAAGCACCTTATGCACTGTTTCCTGGTGGAGATGCTGAAGTACTAAAGTGGTCGCAACATCATTGTCCTGTGATGTTTCAGACGCTGCCAGTCTCTGAAAAAATACCTTGTCTGCTTCTCTTGCAGGATGTTTCTAGTAACCTGCATAATGTCTTTCCTGGATGTCTTGTGTAGCACAGCATCCTCCTCCCTTTTTCATTGTATTGCTGCTTCTTTTGCTGGCACAAGATCCTGAAATGCCCCTGCCATCTCTTTGCAGCCAAGGCAACCAGGGTCACTGGGTACCAAGGTGTGGCTGGAGTTTTAAGGATGCAAATAAAGTGAATAAACTCCTTTACTGCAAACATCAGAGTGACATGGATTTAGGACACCAGCTGGAATAAAAATTACCTTACAGGCCTTTTGCACTGGATGATGGGGAGAGTGACCTGATAAGCAAGTAATTCTCAGTGATATATCTCCTTTCTGAAGAGTGCCTGGTTGTAAACTATGCCAGCTTTTTCAAAATCACCACTGCAAATAATGAACCAGCAAACTGACCTCAGGACAAGATAGACTACCTGCTCCCTCTGTATAGAGTAATGGAGTTATTCTGCTTCATTAAAACAACTGATGAGAAAACAAAGAGCCTCAAGATTCAGTTCCTCTGTTTCTGTGCCCAGAATGCAAAGCACATAAATGGCACAACACCTGGACTAAGACCTGCAAGTCACTCTTGCTTGATATCAAGGAGACCGAGCTCAGATGAAGTCTAGTACAGCAGATGATAAACATCCACATATGACTAAAAGAGATCCAATAGCCATGGAGTTACCCTTAACAGAGGAACATCTCTTTAATGTGAAATAGCTTAGCACTTCTCATGAAAAAGGAACAAAAGCTGTTTGTCTGATTTATTTCCTTTTATTCTTCCCTTTAGTACTCCCCTGAACTGCTGGATGGGACACTCCAAAAAGCTTATTTCCCTCTCCAGAAGAGAGTCTCCTCTCTCTGTATTTTCGATGTATCTTGCTTGCCTGTGAGAATGAGGGATTTGAGATCATTAGTGCGACAGCAGGTGTTGGAGCGGTCGCTGGCACCTGCCAGCTTTGTAGCCCAGTCATCCTGAGGACCACTCTGAGGAGGGATTTATCCAAGGGCTCTGCAGAGCAAATAAGCCTTGTAGCTGCTCCACATGTCTTTGTTGACAGTCCTGGAAGTTCAGTGAAGGAGTCAGTACTGAGTTTTAGGCTGTGTCAGCTGGACTGAGTAGTTTTTGTAACCCTGCTGCCATGGACTACCTTGGAAGTACAGATAGGAGAGATTGTTCCATGGATCCAATTAATGTTTGATAATTGATATGGCTTTTCCTTTTTTAACTTGGGTCTTCTAGTTCATGGTAGAAAGGGCTTAGGGTCCCCACTATTGAGTGGAGGATTCTTCTGTCAGACTTTACAGTCAGACCTCTGTGAGATTTCTCTAATATTTCTCTATCAGTTTCAGTCTGTATGTGTTACCAAGTACCATCTTTGCAGTGCCTTAGCTTTATTTGACAATCTGAGTTTCCTATGACCTTTGAGGATAACATTTGCAGGTTAAAATGTGCTGAATAAGGATAAATGAGAAATGCAAAAGAAAATCATCTTCTGTCAGCATTGTTTGCATGTGTGCTCATTTCTTATAAACATTCAAAGGCTTGAGTTTCCTGTTACTAGTATATGTGGAAAACAAATGTCAAGACTGCACATGAGTACTTTCCATAAATTAATATTAAATGTGCAGACACATTTCATCTCAAAGTGCTTGTACACTCCTCTTGTCAGAAAGCAGAATAAATGATGATCAGAATCACCACCTAGGCTGGTTATTTCCATCTGTAGTTATGAAAATGCTCTACAAGGAGGGTCAGGATCATAGCCTCCAATTTTGCAAATGGGACACAGGTCCTCAATAAAGCCACTTGTCTGGCTGTCAAAGAGCTTCCACCTCCCTACCTAACCTGCAGAGGCAAGTGCAGATGCACATCTGATAATTTTCACTTCCATCCTTGACTACCCCTTTTAAAAGGAGTCACTCACCCTTTCATTTATTTCTCAGGACATGAGGTTGTCCATCATCACCCAGCAGAGGCTGCTGTCCATCCTGTGAGTGCAAGTGTGCTTTACTGGAATGCATTTTCTCTCTGTCTCTTTTCCAAGGAGGAACCAAAGGCCTTACAAGCATGTCTTGCTGCTTGCCTTCAGGTCACCTCTGCTTCTGCCTTCAGTGTCCCCCGCTGCAAAGGATCTCTTCTCCTGAGCATCTCTTTTGGACTTGCCAGAGGCCAGCTTCAGCAAATGTCCTGGCAGAAAAATCCTTATTGTGTGCTTGAATATTTTGTACCTTTCCTTCTGTTCTTATTTTGTTCTTAGGGACCTCTCATTTTCCAAGGATGTCAGACAGAGATTTGTAGTCCTGAGTCCTTTCTGCTTTCTTGTGTATGCTTTCACCCTGACAGTCCCCCAGACTGTGCAGAGGTGCAGGAGAGTTATAGGGTGAATGTGTTGTTTTGTGACAAAGAAGATTTTGATAATGCATTTTACAAGGTTCCCTGGGAGGATGAGCTTGGTAGTGGCTTCAAGAAATGAAATTCATTCAGAAGTGACTTGATCAAAATGTTTGAAGTAACATGTATCAGAAGAGGTCTTGTTGAGGACACCTTTTCTTTGTGTCTTTCCAGAAACTAACAAAGGGCCATTTAGAGAAAAATTGGCAAATGTAGTACCTGGCTGCTTCACACAGTGGTGATTAAACCATGAGGTGTGTTGCCACTGTATATTCTGGAGGCCATGAATGGAAGTAAAAATTCCCAGTAGCTTTATGGAGTAAACCAGCTTCCAAATTCATAGGAATTGAGATGTTCCTTCAGCTGCCTTGTACAACTTCTTCTCAAGGGCTCGGGGGACACCAACAACCCTGATTGTACTTGCCCAGCATTTCTCAGGGCTTCTTCCACCCTGCCCAGGTCCCAGGCCCTCAGAGCCTCAGAGCCAGGGCCCTGCTGCTCCAGAGAGGCACCTGATGCCATGAGACAGGGCTGTTCCTGGTGGCTCCCAGATTCTCTTCTTCTCAGCTGGGCTTTAGGGATGTCCCTTTTGAACCCCCAGCCTTCCTAGGGTCCTCGCACTTCTTAGACAGTTCTGTAAGGCTGTAATCTACTCTATATAAAGTATATACCATCACATGCCATAGTCAGTAACATTTCTAAAGTAGGTGATTCTCTCCCAATATGCTGCTTTTATCAAAAGCAAGAGAGTTAATGCCTGCCAGGATATAGAACTTATTGCAGAGACTGCATATGCGATACTTGGACTAGTAAGTCGTTTTACCAATGCTCTTCCTCTTAAAAGTGATCATTGTTAGAAATCATTGATCTTTTCCTTGTCCTCTTAGTACAACAATATCACAGCTCCAAAATGGAAAGCCTTGCTGTGTGAGCAGAGATACACAGATCAATATCCCTTCCTGTGGCAGCAAGTGAAAATGTGCAGTGCAAAGGTAGACTTGCACAGTCCTCTTAGCAGGAGCAGCCTGGATGTAAGCATCAAATGTCATGGCAATTGAAATGGAAAAAGTGAATGTATATATGTTTATGGCATCAATCTGCCTTCTTTGGAATTTAAACGTCATTATTTGAGGATAATTGCAACATTTTGTTATAAAACTTCTGGAATTTCTAGGGAGAAGGAGGGGAATGAAGCTAGAAATATCTGTCAAAATAGCTGTGTCTCACAGTTTTTTGGCACATTCATTTCAAAAAGGCAGGTAGTGACCAGTGGCTGGGTCCAAGGGAACGGCCTGAAGTTGTATCAGGAAAGGTTTAGTTCGGGTATTAGAAAAAGGTTTTTCACCCAGAGGGTGGTTGGGCAGTGAACAGGCTCCCCAGGGCACTGTCACTATCCTGACAGAGCTCAGCGAGAGTCTGGACAATGCTCCCAGGCACGGGGTGTGACTCTTAGGGATGGTGCAGGGCCGGGAGTTGGACTTGAAGACCCTTATGGGCCCCTTCCAACGCAACTTATTCTTTGATTTGGTGATTCTGTAGTCAGTAAGAAGTGGCCAAGGGATCCATGATTTAGTTGACACACACTCCTATGCTTATTGAAATTGCAGGCTACAATATTTTTTCTATATTTACCAGCAGATATATTGAAGCTCAACAGCCAGTCGCCAGCACCAAAATTCATGAACTAAAGTTTAGTCTAGGTACAGCCCAGGTAAATGTGGTTTTGGCTCTTCCCTTGATGCGATATTAAGGGAAAAAAACATGTTGCATTCATTCTGAGGATTTTCTTGTACCATGCAGGACAGAGGGATCATGGACAGATTAAACATTTTTTTTAAAAAAAGGAAATAACTTTTCAGACCAAAGAGCTATTAAAATACTGGTGTCCTGACTTCCATTACTTCAATGTGTTGGGCTGTGGGAGGGGAGTTTTTCCCTAGTAGAAGATTCTTCTTGCGCTTTTTAGTTTCAATACCTAGGTCAAATTCACAGTGTAGCTGCTTCTCATGCTTAGGAGGGGATGGCTGGGCTGCCTTTCTTGCATGCTGCTTCATGGTGGTGGCAGATGTGGGATCTGACTGTGCATCAAGTCTGAAGAATCCCATAGGAAGCCTCCACATAGAGGATTTAACTTATGATTAAAAGCAAGACAAGGCTGCATCTGTACTAACCTTCTCTGCAAAACCCAAAAAGGTCTCCCAACTCTTTCCTCCTCAAACATCCACTACTTTTCCTTTTCCTTTGATTTCTCAGCTAAAAATAGGGTGACAGAGGGACTGTGGGGTAAGCAGCTGGAGTAGAGCGGAGCCAGTTTCCATAGAAACCAATGAGCCACTTAGCAGCACTTGCCTTCCCTCTTTGTCTGTGGATTTATTTTTCCCTCTTCTTCATGGAGGGCCAGTGTGGGGTGGCAGGAGAAGTTCCACACCAATTGAGATGCAGCCCCCTGCCCCTGTGGCCACCTGGGATGCCAGCGTTCCCTCAGGGTCTGCCTCCCTAGTGAGGAAGGGGAGAGGGAGGATGGACTTCAGATGGAAGAAGGGTCTGAGCTTCTAGGATTGTACATATGCTGGGTTTTTTCCCCTCACTCTGGCATCCTGTTTTCCTCTTGTGCTAGATAGCACTTGGTTGGTGCCCCAAATATTCAAAGAGGACTTTCCAGGCCACTTGTGCCCTGCTCTGTCTCTAAAGATGGCAAATAGCAGCAGTTGAGTTTTATGCATAAAACCATGTGCTGTATTACACCCTAGGCTTGAGTAGCAAAGACAGTAGTTTTGAGGTGAACATATGGGTTAGAAGAAGAGAATATTCCTTTCTTCCCAGATCTTCCTTCCATCATGAAAAATTAGCATTTGGGTGATTATTTAAAATAGGTGCCCAACCTACTTTTGGTTCACATGGGGATGAAGTTGCTTTAATTTCACTGCATATACATTTCTCAGTGGGGAAAACCTATTTCCTTGAAAGATCAGAAGCTTTAAATGGAATACCTGAAACATATTAAGCTATAATTTGGCTACACCTGATTTGAGTTTAGAGTGCTTGATATTCAGTAGTTTTTTTCTTGTGGTTTTTTTTTTTTTCCTGAGACTGAAGATACATACGTTGTTAGGTAGCGCATACTTCACTAAGTTTAAAAATAAACTTAGGAAATATTATCACTAGCAGAAAAGTACTAGATTGGCAGCTCTTGGGGAATGAAATCTTCTCTTCAGCCCTGAAGTGACAGAGCCAGTTTTGGTAAGACCTTCCCACACTGCTCCTCATCCATATGCTCCAAACATCTCTCTTCCTCATAACCTGAGTCATGTGAAGGAACCCCAGCTGCTCACACCTGGATGCAAACCCCAGGTGTCTGCTGGCAGGTGCTATTTTCTTTCTCTGTGCTACGTGGAAGTGCATGGGAAAGAGTCATGCATTAATGGGTACTGCAAGCCCAATAAAGCTGTAAGGAATTTGCCAGCAGAACCATGCCTGATAAAGCTTGCTGATATAGTGCTGCTCCTTCAGGTTGCATGTTACCAGCATTTCTGAAACTTGGGAGAAAAAGTCTATTATGTAGAAATCATGATAGATAAAATTGAAAGCAGTGTCTAGAAATTTGGGCTGGATAGTTTTCCTCAGGGTAGTCTGAAATAGGGAGTTTGTGTTTGATTTCTTCTCTGAACATGAATGGAGGACTGAAAGATAATAAATGCCATCACACAGCAGTACATACAGGGAAGTGTAAATATTTAATAATGAATCTTTATGACATACCTGCAAAGTCAAATGTATTATTTAACTTCTTCTCATGAGAGATGGCCAGGCAAGACATGTGTGATGGAGTTAGAACTTGGTCAGAGGTATACCTGGGAAGACCTGAACACCTCCTTCACTGAGAAGTGGCCTGGATATTCAAAGGATGCCATTTTGCAGCTGCTTAGGAGAGGTCAGCTTAGATTCTTGATGCTGACTCTTAGTATTACTCGTCTGTACCACATCACTGACACCAGCAGGACCTACCTATGCTCTAAAGAGCTGTGTGAGCACTTGTGCTGCTGGGTGACTCCATTTCAGATCTGTGCAGAGCCATAAAGGGAGCATGGCAGAAATATGGGCAGGGTCATGCTGTGTTCTGGTGTTGTCCTTGTTGGCACAGCAGTCGTTTTGCAGCCCTTGCTATCAAAACCATGCAAAACAACCGTGGGATTTTGTTAATGTGTCACATCAGTGTCATTTATGTAGTTGCCCCTGCTTTCTTCTCTCTCATTTTTGCCCAAGGTCCTGTGCAGCAGCTCACGTGCAATTAAATGCTTTCCAGCATTTAACTGAGACTGCAGTGCAAAAAATTGATCTCAATTCAAATTTATCCCCAGATTTAGGCAGCTTGATCCAGGTTTGGTAGTGGCCTATTTCTCAGTGAAATGTGTAACAGCAGCCAAGTATCTTCTCTTGTATATTATTATGTTTCTTAATTTTATGGTGTGTTTTCTTTGTTTGTTGTAGTAGCCTGAAGTCATGCATCAAAACTTACTGTATTCATGAAAACATACCAAAGGCAAGCTTTACTGGATAATTAAATCTTCTCTGTTGCACACTGGCATGATAAATACAGATTTAAAATAAGCAAAATTTTCTATTATAGAAGTTCTCCTATTCTATTCATCTGTTGTTATCAGAAAGATCTGGCCCAGGAGGCAGGATGTGCTGAGTGCTACACAGGAAGTAGGAGGAGCAAGAATCTGGGGCAATTGGGTACTAAAGTAAAGGGTTTATATTGCCAAGTTTGTACACAGAAGAATTCCTGTATGCTAGAAGAAGAAAGGTAAAGGTTGCGAAGTAAATTCGTCCATCAGCAAGATCAGAAACTGCATGTCTTTTATTTAGGAGTCATTCAGTGCTGCAGCTTGTTGGCTACAGAAAGCAAGTGAGATTTGGGAGGAGTAGAACTGAACCCCACAGCAACAGCTTGTGGTGGAGGGGAATAGAGAACTGTCGAGTACACTGAGCATCAACAACAGATGGGTTTCTGTGCAAAACATGGTGTCATGGTTAGCCTCGGAGTGAAAAATGATGGCTTTCCGTCTCTACATCAAAGCATTCAGGAAGAATAGGTGTGTTCTTGATGGTTTGAACTTATAGGTGGGGACTAGCTCATTTCTCCTTCCTCTTCTACCTCCTTCCTAAAGAAACCCTTTCATTTTTTTTCTCTGCTTCCTCAGGATCTTCATCTATGCAGGAAATCCTATCTTCAGCTTGTAAGGGACTGAGGTTTTGGCAACCTCCAGTCCCTAATACTACCCATAGCTGCCAGTTTATCTGAGCTGAGTTTGATGCCCTTTCCTTCAAGTCCATAAGCTGATGTCTGCAGATTACTGTATAGAAGCATTGCTGGGAAACATACAGCAGTAGATGGAGTGTGCTGGGTAAGCAGAAGAGATAAGAAGTGACTGGGAAAGAACCAGGCAAGCTGGATTATTTGGAGGAACCAGGTCTGAGATGGCTTTGCTATCTAGCTGCTAGAAACAAAACTCAAGACCCAGTGATTGGGTCTTAATGCTGCTGGAAAACACCTTACTTTACATAGCATGTACATTTTGTAGAAGACTTCTTAACAGAAGGAAAGGTATCTACATATAAAATTATAATGTTTTGCACAGCATCTCTCTTTTCAATGTGAAATGAGTTTTTTGTATTGGTTGCTGTTCACTGCTCAACCAGCCAATGGGGAAAGCAATGAGAGAAACAATGGTAGCTTGGGGTTTGGTAAATCAGCCACTGTCTGTACTGGATCTAAGGAACCCCTGGTTTGTTCATCTGTTTTCTCTATTAAAGAGAATCTAACTGAGCTAATAATTTTGTTTTAATTAGTATTAGATGCCAGTAGGGAAAAGGGAAGATTTTATGCCTTTCTCACGTGTTCTGAAAAGTGACAGAGCTAGCTCAGGCATAAGACCTCCCTGGAGGAGAATGGAAAAGGGTGCTTCCATGCTGATTGTGGATTCAGGAGGGCAGCATGGCATCATATTACATCTGTTTAGTATTTTAGGGTTTCTTTACAATCTTAGAGTATAATGGCATTACATGAAGACTGCAGTCCTGCAGTTTAAGAGAAAATAAAATCAATTCCATAGAAAATTCTTCTGCTGTGGAAAGTGTAGGGCCTTGTTAGAAACCTTCTCACCAAGGAGTGAAACTGCACTCCCGACTCCATGATATTAAGCATGAGGGGAATGGGTTCAACTCTCTTGCCCTTTTCGGTGAGATTGCAGCTGACAGTTCAGGCGGGAGGATCTGTGCAGTGAGTAGCGTGAAGTGGGATAATGCATACTGAACACTGCGTGCTGGGAGACTTGCGTACAGCTCTTGTTCTAAATAGTGCCTTCAGACACAGCCTGTGGAGTATGTGCATAATGGCTCTTTGCGGAAATTTTTGCAATGGATGATCTTTGATGGGAAGTGGTTGCTTCTGTGTAAAACTGCATCCACCATTGCAGACGGCTAGGCATGTTCTGTGCATAATGTTGTGGTGTTACTGTGTGTGTACATTGCTAATGCCTAGACACACTTCTGAAATGATGAATATTTTTTCTTCATTATGATCTGCTGTAATGACAGTTCCTCACCGAAGTGTAATCTCAACTACTTGCACTTCAGTAGTGCAAAGAGATCTGATTAATTATTTGTTTAAAGGCTGTAAAGATACTTTCTTCCATCTCTCCCCCTTTCATTCTCAGATAACTCAGGCATAACATATTTGAAAATTTTTCCTGAGGCTTGCCAGAATACTTCATCACTAGGATGAGGCCCCAGAATGTGCAGTCGTGCTTCAGAACCAAAGGAACTGTTTAAGATTTGTTTATTTTGCAAACAAAACAAAACCTGGCTGCTTTTTGTTGTTCTCTTTTCTAGGCTGTTAACTCTGAATATTGTTCACTGTCAGTGCTAGCAGAAAATTAATAAATTTAAAATATGGCTCCTTTGAGCAACTGAACAGAGAAGTTCCATCTCAAAATTACTTACCGCAAACCATTCAGAGCTTGCTAGACTGCTCTGTTTTCTGTGATGCTTTGGATCATGACAGGAAGAAACTGTGTAAAAGTAAGATATTATTATTAGCTCCATTCCATGTTCAGGCTGACTGATAACAGCTACTGTCCTCTCCTTCCATTGATGTACTTGTGAGATCTGTCAATCAAGGCTATGTCAGCAGCACACGAGGGGGAGGGTGCAAGTGTGTTTATTTTTACTGCCAATTGTATTTGCTAATGAGACTGGAGTCCATTACTAGAGAGGGAGCCTGTGTGAGTTAGTGACTGAGTCAATTTGTTATCAAGTGCTGGCTTTCGTGCCAAGAATGGCTGGGGAGAACTGAAAATCATCATTCCTCCACCTCCAGCTCCCCTCTGTCTAACCTTTCACATTCACTCCTGATATTAACTGGAGATCGCAGCTGCTGGGAAGCTGGCAGATACAATTTTACAAATGGATGTTGTCTGATGTCAACCTTTCCTCATCCCCTCCCTGAGCATCTGACATTTCTCAACCAAACGAACAGATGATAGAGCAAAAGTGGGATTATTTCTTTATATTCATAATAATAATAATGACTCATTTTCAAAGTGCTTTTGCTCTGGAAGGAGGGGGGATAGAATAGCGTTTATCCAGCTTGCATTTTCCATCTCATGTGCTGTTTTTTTCTGCCTCTCATCATCCTCCTATTTCCACTTGATCTTCTCCTCTTTCTTCTTCCTTTTTATCTCTTCTGCTCCCTTGCACATGATATTGCTTTAGTGTCCTCCTCCCCTGAGATCAGACGTGGCCCTAGACCACTCTGGCTTTACAAACCATTGCTTCTTAGTCTTTTCCTGTACTAACCATTTTCCTGACCCAGCCTGCCCCTCCACAGTGCATATTTCTTACTGCCTGGAGAGGCGTGCTTCATCCTCACTTGAAATAAGAGTGTAAGGTAGCTGCCCTTGGTATGAGCAGGGTTACCTGCAAGTGCTGGATAGAAACATCAGTATCCCACGCTCAGAGCTCTCCGAGACTCTGCCTCACCACTGCTTAAAGGAGGCAAAGCCTCATTTTGCATGAGGCATGGCTTCATAGTCCTAAAAAAGGATGAAATCATGACAAACTCCAAAGCCTTGGGAAGAATTTGGGGCCATCTGTCAGACAGCATCCTCAGATACAGTTTTTCCAGGGATGTGCTCATCCAGATCTGTCTCTAGTGACAGAGCACTGTCTGCAGAGCTACCAACACAATTCCTGCTTTGCTTCCTCATGCCACTTGTCCACCGCCAGCCAAATCCAGGCTGGGCTATTTCTGTGGGAACAAACCTCAAGGTAGCGAGTGTCATTACAGGTAGGATAACGTGTGTGACCTGTACATACCAATTGTCTCAATTGTACTTCCAGAAAAACCCTTAGTTTTAAAGTTCAGATCCTCTTCGTCCTTTGCAACATCTTTCTCCAGGTTTGCTCTCCTCTCCAATGGAGCAATTCCTGCATGATTCAGGAAGTGATTTTTGCATTGTTTCATTATTTCACACTGTTTTCTGGCCTTGCCTAGCCTGCCTATATGGCTGGTCTGGTTGACAATGATCCCCTTATCACCTCACGCTTTATGCCAGAGGACAGTTCATAGTTCTCAACCATGATGCTGGTTTCATTGAGGAGATGGTTACTGTTTTTTGGTAGGTTCTGAAAAAGACTGTAAAACTGCTTTTAAATGGAAAGGAAGGACAGCAGACCTCCTGTGGGCAGACAGTAGGAGGGAACTGATATTCTGTGCAGTGCTCCTCCCTTGTCACCTTTGGATAAAATGGGTTGACTTCATTTTACCTCACTCACTTTTAGCATTGTAGGTGTGGAAAAGGGAAAAAGTAAGATTACAAATCCTTCTCTCCCCCAGGAAAGAAAGAATCAGGAAGTCTTGAATGCTACTGAGGTTGTGTAGTTTCAACCCATCCTATTCTGCCTTGATTCACTGCAACCTATGAGGCAGGCTGTAGTAGGGGTCATAGAGCAAAGAGGAATCTCAGCAGAGATGGACCAAGGAATAAGGGGGAGAAGTAGAAAGTAACCACTGTGAGCTGGGACAAGATCAGGAGAAGTGAGGCTGAGAAGTTAATAATTCACTGCTGGTCATACAGATGAGGAGGTGCATGGAGGGAATTACTGACACTTGTGGGGAGTAGCTGGATTTTCTGCATCTCTAAGTGGCCAGAGTCACTCCAGAGGTGATCCAAGGTCACCATCTGCTTTTGGGAATGCTGGTGACTCTGTGAACGTTTCATGCTGGGGAGCTGGGAATCAAGTGCTCCAAAGACTGTTTAAACACAGCAGCTTTTCCAGAGGGAAAAATATGAAGACCTTGTAGTGACTTTTCTGGAGTCCAGCTCCTGGATTTTTTCACTCTTTGGAGCTGGTTGTACTGCATTTACATTCCTAAATGTCTTCAGTCTATTAATCCTTACAATACCCCACTTGTAAGTTCTACCCTCCAATTATAAACGCAAAAGCTGTTCAACAGATGAATTTAAAGGGCTTGCCCCTAGACTCAGCCTGAGGGAACTTTATGGTTCAGGTTCCTTGCTCTTGTCTGTTATATTTTTTAGACCAAAACCCCCTACCAATCCCTCCCCTCATTTACCACCTTGCTTTCTTCTACTTATCTATCACAGTTAGTGTAAAACCCTCCTCTAGTGTTGATTTAGCCATAAAAAGAAGAGTTTTCCTGCTTTTCTGCCTCAACTAATTGCTTGTTAAAAAAATTCAGCTGAAAGTGCATCTTCATAGCCTACGCTCTTGAATTTTTCTCTTCCTCTGCAATTATTTACCCCTCAAAAGTGGTTTTATTTAGCTACAGTATGTACATTAAATATGAAAACGTGGTTGACTTATTTAGAATAGTTATTATTGGATGATTTCAGATTGCATGATGAACATGAAGTAAATAAGCCTTGCTAAGTAGACAGTAGACAGTAATAGTCAAGGGTCACTTCAATATCTCACAAGCTTTAGTTGCCACAACCTTTGAGGATATAGGCTAGGAAATAAAGTTCTGTTGTAATTTGCCTGTGGGCATTTTCAGGTCTTTGCCTTTCTTTTGTAGTTTCTTTAGTTCTTGTATATTGTGCACTTGGCTCTCAGCATGATTTATGGCGTAGCCCAGAAGGTTGGTTGTTGAGGCAACTTTTGTCCTGCAGAGAGGATTAAAAAGCAATATTTTCTACTTATCTGGGTATATGAGTACAAAAAAAAACCCAAACTCCAGATCTGGAAAATATTCCTCCAAAATGCATGGTAGTTTAAAAACTTTCTCAGTTAAGTTTGATCTAAAATTTGCTGGAGCTATAATTTCGATTAAATTTTAGGCAACCAGAACCACTTCTCCTGGGTTGGTTCCAGCCTTATGTGTAACAGGTTTTGTAATTGGCTTGATAGAAACACAGCAGATATCTGATGTCTATGGCAGCACAGCTGATTCTGGGATCATTTTATCTGAGCTGAAACTGGTTTGAATTGTGAAAAAATGTTTGCTTTTACTGCTCTGATGTAACAACATCCTTCCATAGCAGACAAGCATGATTTGTCCCCAGCACTGTTCCCCCCAAGGTTGATTGTTTGCCATTCTGCCCCATCTTCATCAAGAGCCTGCAATGGATTGCATGTACTAATCTTATTAATATGTTTCTATAATGTATATCTATTTCATGCTATATATATTTTATTTTCTACACTTCTGTATGATTTTCAGTATCTCAGTTCACAAGGCAGCAAGACTTGAACCCTCCTTTTTATTTGGTAGGATGTTAGGACTTTCAGCCCGGAAAAGAGACGTCTGAGTAGGGCATGACAGGGGTCTAGGAAGATCACAGAGATGGGTAGGAAATTACTGTTTTCTCTTAATATGAAGAGTAGGAATCCCCAGTAAATTTATCAGTCAAAATCAAGAAGAGGCACTTTTTTTCATCTGGTGCATGCATAAATTATGAATTTCACCGGATGGCGTGAAGGGCAAAATTATAAATAGTTCTAAAAGCATCTTGACACATTTATGGGAAAAAAAAAGCGACCATTAAGATCTACTAAACTCATTGAACTCATTGACGCAGATGTGATCTTTGGCTCAGGAAACTCTCATCCACAGATATCTGGCTGCTGGGAGAATACAGTGGGGGAAGGATTGCTGTATGGTCTGTCTTTTCCTAAGCCTTTGCTGGTTCTTGCTGTATTCAGAGCACTGGGCTGGGTGGTCCTTTGGGTCCAGTACCAGACATATGCTTTGACAGTCTTAGCAATATTTCTTTAAGAACATTAAAATGGCTTGTTTGGAGCCAAGTTAAACATTGGTATTTAACTTTACCAACATAGAGGTTTTTTAACTATCTTGTCAGGAGTTGTTCTTAGATATGATCAAGGGACAACAACAGCATCTCTAAAGTTAGGACAGTCAATAATCATTTGGAAGAAATGTTAACATAGCTTGATTAAATATTAATGTTATGAGTCATAGGGAGTTCTTGGAGATTGAGGAATATGGAAAGAAGCCTTAACTCTCAGTGGAACTTTGTGAGGGAGCTATGTGTTTAAGGTAAGTAACATATTCAGTTTGTGTCTGAGAAATACCTAGGACAAGGGTCTTGACTGGGATTTGGATCCTTAGTACAAGGACTGTGTTCTAGCATCTTTTAAGCTGGATGATGTAGAGAGTGAACTTCTGGCAGCCTAACTACAGCAAAAGCCTGTTTTTTGTGTCTAGGATTAGCAATTCTCTTTAAATGTATGGATAGTGGCAAATACACTATATCTTTAATTTTGTCTTAACCTCTTTGTCTGGTATTAAAAGTGCCTTCAGGGAAGATTGAACTCCAGAATCTCTATTCTGAAGGGAATGTTGAACCACAAACCACTCTCAGGGTGTCCTGGGATGAATTCAGGCTCCCTCATTAAGCTTTCTGGGCTTGTATGAGATCTGGCAACACAAGATGTCAATCTGAGAAAGATTTTTTTTTCCCATAAGAAATTTTACACAGACTGCCATTCGCGTGAAATGAATCAGTCAGATGAGTTTCTGAACCTTAAGGCTTCTACATGAGTTTACAAAATCAGGCCAAGCAAATTTTGAAATGCTTGGGAGCTGCAGTGGAGGCAAGTCTTGGAGAAAGTTAATGCAGTTGGAAGGGAAAAACGTTTTTTGTGCTTTTTTTTCTCAGCATAACTTCCTTTTTTCATACAGTTAGCAAAGACATTTGTTTTGAAAAAATGGTACCAACACTAGTGTGGATGACGGTAGAGGTCTGGTGTAAATAAAGGCAGATTTTGTAACCACTTATGATGTACCCAGTATCTGTTTAACTTGAGACCTGTAATATGTCATGAAAGTAATGAACATTTCACAGCTTCCTGTGACCTTAGCTTTGATTCATGCTCACAGATGTGCCATGGGAATTCCAAGAACAACACATACCTCATGCCCAGGCTTATTGCTTCCCTATCTGGATTCTGTTCAGCTCTGATCTCTTTTGCCTTTCTCTCTTTCCCACCAAAAGGGCTAACCTACCCGACAAGCAGTTGTGTCTGACATGGTACCCATCTGCCCTCTCCCTTCCCTTCATCATGCAATATATACTAAGCAGATTCTCATTATTGTTCTCTGGTAACTAGGCAACCATGAAATGTCAGCTTGGCCTAAATAAATAAGGCATACATATCTTTGTGATATATTTGAATCTACATACATATCATTATCGATACACGAGGTAATTTAAACATGTCTGTACATGTGTGAAATCTGTCTAAATGTGAAAATACTTTGCAGTTCCACCTGTGATCTTGAAGCTTTTTGCTTAAGTGTACCCATACTCTTTTGATTGAAACATTATCACTACCTCTAAATGACAGGTAAGTAAGTGAAGGTATAAAGAAATAAAGTGACATTTCAAGGTCATAGAAATACCCTGCTGAAAATGCAGGAACAACTTCTTGAAAAATGTGTGCCTGAATATCCTGTAGCAGGTCCAAATCCTTCACCCCAACACTATTTCCAGAATGGCAAACAGCAGACTGGCATCTCCCTGTCATTTCTCCATTCATCTACTCTTTTCCTCTCTTATTTTGCTCACTCATTGCATTGCTGTTGTTGTTCCCCGGATTTTTCCTGTTCCCCAGTGACTGTTCCCTTTCATCAGATGTCATCTTACTTCATATGGACACCCTTTCCTTAGACCCTCTCTGGCTTATTGCTCCTTTCTGCTCTCCAGCTCTACTCTAGCTTGCACTTCTTCCACCCTTCGCCCGCATATACAGAACTTTGCAAAATGCAGAAAATAGTAATTCCAAGAGAAACTGGTGGCATGTCCTTAGAGCTGGGAGTGGCCATAGGCTGCAAAGAAAAGCACTCCCAAGTTGGAGGTGGAGAATTTCATTCAATGAGAATGAGCACAAAGGTAACCTGGGGAGGAAGAAAGAAAAACCACCAAATTTTGTAGTTCTCCTTTTCAGAAAAGAAGGATTTCAGGAAGTTTGTCCCATGTGAAACGCATCTATGCAAATATTTGTTATAAGCCAGACATGGACTAGCACTGTGGTATTTCAGCTGCCACCAAGAAATTTCATGATGTTAAAAAAGCTCTTTAGAGAGTTATGGGGTGTTCTCAACACCCAGCCTACAGGTTAAGGTCAGAGCATCTTTGTGCACTGATGCTGCTTTGTTGCCATTACAGACCTTTGCCAATATCAGTTCCAAAATAAAGCTCACCTCCCCTGTGAGCGCCTGGGAATTCCCCAGGATCTGTGTCCTGCTAGTATGTGTTTCCTAGAGGCTTAACCCATATGTGGTTTGGATGCAGTTCAAGACCCAGGGCAGAAACTGAGTCAAGCAAACACAAGGTCTCAGTGGATCTCTCAAGCTCTTCCTTGATTTTCTAGAGAAGAATTCAGGTTTCTCAGGCTAAGGATCGCTACGCTAAGTTCAGCACTGAGAGAAACCAGAACCATAATTACATATAGGGATTGAGGACTGGAGAGTGAAGTTTTTTGTCCATGTAATGTGTGCCTGCCAAACAATAGCAAAGGGGTTTGCGTACAGTTGCATGCTGAATTTTGCTTAGGAATGTGTTTATGCAAGCAAGAGGTTTGCTCTAACATAACTGCAGCTTACCCTGTGTAAATTGAGTGGGCTTAAAAGACGAGTGGGAGGAAAAGAACTGCAGCAGAGCTGGAGGCAAAAAGGGCAGGAACAGATACCTTAAAGCATGACTACTTAAAATTTCTGGACCCATGTGGGCACGACTCCTCTCCCTTAGCTGAAAACACACATTCAAGGCTGTGCATCTGCACAGATCTTCCATCACCCACGTTCAGCCATGACAATCTTCAGTAGTCCCATTGTCAGCCAGAATATAAACCAGGGCAGATCCTCAGCTAGCTGCAGACACCAAAGTTGCCATGGTCCTTTCATGGCTGCAGCCAGAGTCCATTGTGGACGGCAGGGCAGCAGCAGGTAGATGGGACTCTGTGGGTGAACATGTAAGAGATGCAATCTTTCCAGGAAGGCAAAATCTCACTACCTCCAGGTCCCTGCTTCCCCTGAGGTGTGGTGGCTTCTTTTCCATGCACAGTGAGTGCTGAGGGAATGGCCTGCCCTCCCATACCACCCATAGTTGGTGAACAACAGCAAAATCTGATCTTGGGAGAACACCAACAGAGTCAGGGCATTGGATGTCCTGTGATGATCCTGAGCATCACAATGGTCATTAGTGCAACTCCCAAAACATATTTAGGCTGTTCCAACTTGCAGACAAAGCCTGGCTCCAGCTGATGGATGGCTTTGTCCAGAGAGGTAGTTCCAGGAGATGTGGAGGAAGAGGAGGGTAGCTCTAGGGACATGAACCACACTGTGCCACTTACCTGGAAAATGGGCCCCTTGCCCATTTTACCTCTTAGGAATGACTGGTCCCTCTAATTGCTAGCGACAGAGGGCCAGGATATGTGTAGAAATACTGGTAGAAAGATCACAAAGGAAGGCAAATCAGCCTTATCCCTGACTTGGCCAGCCAATGACGTTAAATTGCTCAAAAAGAGAAGTAATGGCTTTTAAACGATGCTTCCAACAGTAATTCCTCTTTTGCCTTCTACAGGGAAATATTCAGGACAGCTGGTGGTGTAGCTCCGTCTACCAGGAAGCAACAAGTCAGGCTCCACTGTCAGTCACAGATGGTGTAATTAATTCTTCTAGGTAGTGTAATTAGTCCATCCTATCAGCTACGTATTTTCTCAGTCAAAATTATGCTAAAGCTAATAATACATAAAACACAGAAAACAAAAAGAAAACCAAAAAAAAAGGGGAAGCAATAATGGGAGGAGAAGGGATTAGCACAAAATTTACCAGTGTATAATTTTTTCTTGTTGTACATTTCCTCTTCCCTTCAGCTTCAAACACAATTCAGAACAACTGGTGAATGTAGCAAGCAGAATGAATACAAATTGGCTTACTTTAAATAGCAGCATGTAGGACTTAGCCAAAGTCTGCTTTCAGATGCTGAGGCGAGATAAGGCACAGATCCTGCAACAAACTGGTGTCAGGGCTGGGCTCCTGCACTGTGCCCTGCCCCAAAGTCTGGGGGTAGGAAGCCAGCATGTCCACTGCCCACATGTGCTCCTCTTTGTCTGGGGTCCCAGCAGGGCAGACATGATGGCAGGGCTGTGTGGAAACCTGGGTATAACTCTCCTGCAACACAATGTGGGGTGCACTGGCTGTCTCTGCTTCTGAGCGTAGAAGCAGTGGTCGTAGATTTGGAAATTGGTCTCCAAAGCAGGGAAGGGTGAGTTACCTGGGACAGTACCCATAGGAGAAGTATCATGTCCATGCATGACTGAGGGGACTGTAGCTCAGAAGACCCTTGTGAATTTGTTTCCTTTCTAGCTTAGATGCTAGTGCAGAACAGTTCTTTCAGATCCCCAAAATGTAGCTGCTGGTCTTGGATCTCAGATTTGAGGGTTGATCGTAGAGAGAGGAAAACCAAAAACTGCTAGGTGAAACCTTCCTCCACCATGATGTGATTTGTTTGCCCAGAAATTGGGTGGGCATGGGGAGGAGGTGGTAACTGGACTGAGCTAACTGCAAAAGGGCCTGTGGGGCTCTGCAATGAGCTCTGCTCTTGTCATGTAACCCTGACTCCCTCTGAGCTATTTTGGCTCCCCATCTTGCCCAGAGCATCCCATGGACTTGCAGTTCCCAAAAGGGGAGAGGATGGAGGGTGATTGTGAGGGGGGACAAGGATGGTGTTGTGTAGCTGGGAAGGACTTCTTGGTGAGCCGGACATCTCTGGCTCTCTGTGGTGGGAAGGAGGGCAGTGAATGATTTTGCAAAGAAAACTGGTGCTGGGAACATGAAGCTATTTTGGGCAGATAAGAAGATTCAAAGAAGACTGCACGAGTCACTCACAGTAATGAGAGACTTCTGAGCATGGTCAATCTCTGTAATCACTGCTGTGTGAGCTCTCCAGAGCTGGGCAAGCTCACAAAGGTGCTGTGTGGCTCCAGCAAAGAGACCAGCACATCTTGCCTTGGAGCATCATGTGCTTGCAGAGCC
This sequence comes from Thryothorus ludovicianus, assembly GCA_013397245.1. NCBI lineage: Eukaryota > Metazoa > Chordata > Aves > Passeriformes > Certhiidae > Thryothorus > Thryothorus ludovicianus. The sequence continues at coordinate 527,987 of VZTB01004939.1, forward strand.
CCAGACCTGGAGTGGCCCTATAAACCCGATGCCCTATGGTGCCTGGGAGCCTCAGCCTTGCTGCCAAGTGACCCCATAGCAAAAGGAGAGGGGGAGCTGTCTGAGTCCCTGTGAGCACAGAGAGCCTGTTTCCCTGGAGATAGAGCTATCTCTTTCTGAGAGTGGATTTAGCCCAGATGGGAAAAAATTGCTGAGCGGGAACAAAGTCCTTTTTTTAGAGCTTGAGGAGGCACAGCCTTCCCTAGTGCTGATCCTCAAGTCTCTGAGAGCACCCTCTCCTCTGGAATGAGGTGGTGAAGCAGCCTGACTATTCTCTCTGATCCCAAGCCTGTCACCAGCAGGAAAGGCTGTAGCATGGTATGTCCTGGGGGGAGGGTACAGGACTCTGGCCCTGGAGGGGGTCCATTCCCTGGGCAGCTCTTGGCGTCCTGCCTTCCAACCCTCCCAGTAGCTTCAGTTCAGCCAGCTGAAAATCAGCTATGGTAGTGCTCACTTGTCATTCCTCACTGGGCATGGCGAGAACTGCCTCGTGGCTACCCCTTGACAGAGCACTTTGTGCTGCCTGTTGAGAAGTAGAATCAGGGTAAGCTCATACACTGCAAATGACAAAGCCTTTGGTCATAGATGAGCTGGTGCAGAGCTTTTCACATGCAGATGAAAGCACAGGAGCCCATAGATCTGCAGTGTGGCTCAAGAGGGAGCTGGATGTGTCGATGTGTCTCTCACCCCGTGAGAGATGTTCATGCTTTCCTAGGAAGGCTGAAGGGACTCTTCTACCCATGAACTTTGTCCTTTAGAAGCTCAAGTAGCTTCAGGCACCACATTATTCTCTCAAGTTCTCTGACAATTTAGTTTCTGTCTTTCTCATCTCATTTTGCTTCAACATCTCTCCTAACAAACCCCCCCCCTCCCCCCGCCACCCATCCGTCTGTCTTGTTGCTAGGTGAAAAACTTGGAGCAGCAGCCATGGAAGCTGACTCATGGCCCTAACATGGGAAACTGAGTATTGTGAGCGGCTGCTGAGCTCCACTGCTCTGGTGGGCTGCAATTGCCCTGAGCACCTCAACTGGAACCCCCACCCATTCACCCTCGATTCTCCTTGGCCTGGGCTCTCTGGCCTCAGCCTTGCTCTGAGCCTGAGCTGTGCAGTGAGCAGCATAGCTTTGATGAATCTTGTTGTGTTCCCTGGACTGACCTTAGACTAAATTTGTGGTTGTAAGGTGACTGCTGTACTGGCTTTACTCAGGTGCTGTGCCTGCATTGGTGATGGTGTGGTCCTGCAGTGCCCAGCTTTTCTTGCTTTTCCTTGTGGAGCAGCTTGCCCCTTCTGCTTCCTAAGAACCTAAAGGGTCTTGTATCAGGAACCAGCCCCAAATGTTTTGAAGCACTTTCCTCTTCTCCATGACAAATACTTTTCAAGGCATTATTGAAAAGAGCATTTTTTGGCTTTCCTTACACCACTGCAAGAGCATTCAAAGTGTGGCTATAATCAAATGGCTCCTTAGCTTCTTCCTAGAAACCAAAGACTCAGTGTAGCTATGAGCCTCGTACTAATTTTCTGGCAATCTTGATATTCTTGCTATTTCTGGGTTGCCATCCTCTGCTAGTGTCCTGGAAACCTTCTGGAGCAACAAGGATGATGTTTCACCTTGGACCATGTTTCTCCTACAACAGAGTGGTGCAAGGCAGTGAATACAAGAGATGAGACTAGGGCACTGTGAAGCTAGTGTTTCCTAGGAGAAATATACAAGGTGGAGTGGGGGGGGGTGGTGGGAGGGTGGGAGTCATAGCCAGTAAAAATGATATTTAAAACTCATCAGAGTTTTCTTGAGAGTTGAAATTATGCAGCAGTGTCCATGATGATCTGTGGTCACATTGTTAAAGAAGACCTGATCTTCTATTAGCTTAGCATGGCAATGTTTCTTTTTGGTACATAATGACAAGCATTTAGGTTGCTTTATCTTTTCAGGTTTTGCAGATCTCTAGAAGGCTAGTGTGACAACCACCAGCTCTGGAGCTGTCAGCCTGGCTTACACAAGGGCAGGGGAGGGGCATATAGCTCTCCATGATAGCTTTCCACTTCTGCTTCTGATCTCATCTGAGTACTAAGGGTGCTTCAAATTCATACTCTTAAATCTTCCTAGAGTGCAGGACCAAAGGATTGATTTGGAGGCAGATTAATTTGGCAGAATAATTACTGTTCTCAGTATCATGAGAGGAGACAGTGATTTATCTGTGTAATTTTGGGGTTCTGTCATGACCACTCCTTGCACAGGATAGGAGCTTATTACAAGCTGTTTAATGCTGGGCGAAACTTGGGGAGATTTGCATGAAGATCAAAGAATCGCCTGTTTTAGGGTTTTGCCCCATTCTGGGAGGAGTGGTGCTAAAGTGACAGGAGTCACTGCATAGTAAGTGGGATAGAGCACTGAGAGTAAGACCAAAGAGGAGATTGAATGAGGGAGGAAGGGCAGTCCACTGTCAGCATAGATAGAGATCTCCACTGGGGTGTGTTGCACTGTGTGCTCTCTTCTTTCCCTTATGCAGTTCTCCTGTTGGGATCTGTGGTGTGTCCTCATACATTGACTATGGCTTTGAAAATGGACCAGACCTTAACTGTTGGTCAGCTCTCTGAATGACAACAGGATTTGTTCTTTGCTCTGAAAAAGGACTTTAATTTGGCTCTTCCATGAGGTGCAGTATCGGGCTGTATTACATTTTGCATAATAAAATGAAGTCAGTTTCTTCTGTTTCTTATGTGTATAGTATGCTGCTTGAAATAGTAGATATTTTTAATGTTTCAATAGCTTTTTATTAAAGGAAAATGGAAATGGAAACCATGTTTCTTAAATGAATTTTATCTCTATGGCAGTTCCAGCGATTCAGATCTGTGTCACTGCCAGTTTATTGCAGTCTATTTTCTCCTCAGTGAGCATCTGCTTAACAGTTCAGTGCAGATACAGACAGATAGGAACATTCTAGCATGCACCTAACTCCACCCTGGGGCATGGTAGAAGTTACTTATGGTACTAATTTGTCTTTTTAAAACAAAAATATTTTGGTCAAGCAAGATGTTTTGTCAACTGAACAGGTTAAAATTGTCTTGAAATAACATAAAATGAGGATTGTGTGCTCTCCCTCTCACTGTTTCCTTAACTTTTTTTCCCTAGAAGCATTTTTTAAGCAAGCTGTTGCATGAAATTTATATTAATCTTTGTATGCTTTACCCTGACCTATATGCCATTCATTGGTCTTGTGTTGTAATGTAACCTATCTGCTATGACCTATTAATGACAAGTTGCAGAGCACAAAGCTATGAAGCTCCCCCAACTCCTCTTTTTGTCTTCCTCTTTCTCTCCATTGACTACAGGATTAAGTATTTTTTAAATGTTTATGCATTCTTAGGTCAAGAAATGGATCTTATTATCAGGTGGAAAATAAGTACAAGATTGAAAGCAAAGTGCTCTTGTCTGCGTTTATAGAATTGTTTAAGAAATACCATTTTGGTTAAGCAGAGCATAGAAACAGATATAATTATCCATGCTATCTTGACTGGAAAGAGTCTTGCAAGGGAAGAGGAGAAGGAGGATGACTTCCTGCTCCAGTAAAGGCAGGGTGGTTTCCCACAGTGGAAGAACTGTCCTTGCTGCTTAGCAGTGCTTCCCAGTCAGCCACAGACTCATGGAGCAAAATGAGGGTGAGGTTCTTTACACAATAAAGAATGAAAAAAGAGTCTTCTGATCTTACCTTTATGATCCCTTAAGAAATAAACTTCTTTTTGAAATGTTTCTCTATCAACAGGATTTGTTGGAGCAGTGATCCTGGAAGGGAAGGATCTGATTGTAAGGGTCCTGCTGCAGGGCTGGGACATTGCTGAAGGGCCCTCCTCGGTCACTGGGCTAAGTCCCACCACTCTGAGGGGCCCTACTTCACACAGGCACACAGGCAGGTACTTGCTGATGGTGATGCTATTTTTGACATGCCCATGCATGACTACACCACCTATAGGGGTGCTTGCAGAGCTGGAGCCTGCATATTTGGAGGGGGAACAGGGACGTGTTCAGAGTAAATGGACCTCTTTGCTATCAAACAAACAAAGATTGTTTTGCCAATTAAATAATTTGGACTTCCAACTCGAAAAATGCACGATGAGTTATAAATGCTTCAGATAGAAGAGTTCAAAGTAACTTTCGGGATTCCTACTGCCGTGTCACAATCTCATCAGAATGAAGGGAGCTGCCTCTTGTCTCCCATGACAGGCCATTGAAGGGACACAGCATATTACCTGCCAGCAGAAGGTGTGGCTGTGGGAACTGCATGATGAGGCAGGAGAAAATCACATAGGTGGCTTTGGGGCAGTACTTGGCAGTACTAGGAGCAGCCAGACCAAGGTTTTCTGCTGTGCCTTGATTTTGCTTTTGTGCCCTCCTAAGCCTTATCTTACTTTGTAATTTTTGCTCCTTATACTTGTCACAGCAGGGGAAAGCAACAGGGATTTCATTCAGCTGTGTCTTTTCCTGTCAGACAAGTGAGATACCTATGCCACTGCTGCCCTGACCTTGTGGGGGTCCTTTGATGTCACCATTCTCTGGCTTCTGATGGAGTATTGCCTTAGCATTGCCCACAGTACTGGCTGCGGCTTTAGGCACACAAGAGAAAGGCTGCCACCCACTTCTCTGCTAAAGGTGTGGTACAACAACAATTAGGCTAGAAATCCCTCTGGATAGGAGAAGCACAGAAGAAGATAGAGTAGGGTCCCCATACATGAGGAGGGACCCTTAGGGCATGTGTTTTGAGCATCATGATCCCTCTGGGAATTGGTGTCTGGTTCTTCTCAGTGTGCTACAAAAAGCTTTGAGGACAGAAGATAATTTCATCTGCGGAGGCTTTAGATAGCACTCACCCCACACTGACTTGTAGTGGGAGACTGATGTAAGGAGAGGCTCCCATGGGAGGCGTGTGGAAACCCAGCCTCCAAGCATCTCTGGCTGCAACTCCCACTTTAGCTCCTTGTGTCCCTGTGACCTTGGTTTGGCACAGAGTGAATACAAAGCGAGGAGCAGCTTAGTGCTCAGAAGTGTAGCTAGCTAACTACAGCTGTCTTAGATCACCCTTCTGTGAGATCTACAGATTGCAAAGCAGGAATGGGGGTGGGGGTAGAGGATTTAGTCAGCCGATGAGCCTGGCTTCTATGTCTCTTTTAAGAAAGCGGATTTATTGGTATTAAACATGTCTCTCTTAATGTGGGTGATTTAAAATGGAAATTGCCTTTGAAAGGGGATTTCTTATTAACTAGCTGAGAAAGAAAAATAGGATAATGCCATCATCCCTATACAGGGTCCACAGATGAGATGCTGGAACAGTATTATTTGGTTAACTGCTGCTTCTTCAGAAATTATAGCCTATCTGTAAGAGCAAGACTTGCTCAAATTCCTCCGTGAGGAATGGTTGTATAGATGCTTCCATAAAGTTATTTTTATGGAAGAAGCAGCGATTTTACTGAGTCCTTTGGGCTTTGGGTAAGAACACAATAAATACTGATTCTGAGGGCATGTTTGGAAGTGTGTCCAGCTCTTGCAAGTGTTATGTTTGGGGCCAGATGGAGACAGAGACACTAGAAGGTTGGATTGAGTATTCACTTTTGTTACCATGCAGTTAATGCCAATCAAAGCTTGGACTAGTTAATGATTTTAGTAAGAAAAATAAAGCCTTGTCTATGCCCAAATTTGTGCTAGTTTAGTTCAGGTTGGCCCAGTTATCAATTTAATTAAGTCTATGCAGTCTCTTTATGTGGGAGGATTGATTTACTTAATTGGAACCCTTTCAGTTAGCTTTGGTTAAAATACATCTTTACAAGGCAATGGCTATACAGACAATGGAGATGGAGGTGAATATATTAACCTAGGTCTGGACAGACCAAACCCAGAATTCCTATAAGCAAACTAGTGCACATGGGCTGATCAATGGCATCATCATATGCCACAATTAGGATTTTCAAATGTTAGTTTACTATATCATGGAGCAATGTAGCAATGTAGACATGCCCTGTCAAACTTAACAGTCAATTTGGAAGCCAGCATCCTTCTCCAAATCTCTCAGGACAAAAGGCTATGTGCATTGGAAAGAAGTGGCCACTAAGTCTTCTGTCCCTGGATGGTCAACTTGGAGCAAACTGTGGAGGTGATCCCAGCCCCTAATGGTGATAACCTGGTAAAAACAGTGTGCCCTTTAGCTATTGGGGCTGCCCTCCTATGAACAGACATTCCAGGCTGATGGTGCCAGCATGTGAGCAACTGAGTTTAGCCTTCTCCTGGGGTGACTTCTGAGATTGCCCAAGGCAGCCTGGGAGCCTCTTTCTCAACTGTGCTGAGTGAAGACAACAGTTGGCGCATCCTGAAATCTCCACCCCCTCTAAACTCAGCTGATTGCAGGCAGCAAGGCCAAGCGTTCAATTTCTCCTGAGTGCCATGAGTGCCTTCCAAGAGTTTACTGCCTCTCATTTGCTCACAGTATCTGCTTAAAAACTCCAGGGGAGTGAAGCACAGAAATGACCTTCTGCCTCCATCTCCCTTGTACAGGAAGTTATGATTGTGGGACAAGAGATTTGGTGTTTGGGAGTGTCTTAGTTTGAAGACAAGTGCGTCTGCTGGGAAAAGCAGGAGCCTCTCTTGCAATGGAGAATGCAAACTTCCTCTCTCCGAGCTGCTATAATTTTGAAATGAAAGGGGCTCTCAGGCAAAGATATTGGGATAGGAATAACAGTTCTTTACTAGTGTGTCTAACAAGATAAACAAAATAACAGCAATAACTACAGCATTAACAACAAACACAGCTAGGAAACAGTCACAGTTTTTTTGATGCTGGCACCTTTCCGGGGTGAGCAGGAGTCCCGAGGGATGAGATGGATCCAAAGCTTGGAGGCAGTAGCTGGAGCTGTAGAGAACGTCCCAGCAGGCAGGAGAAACAGCGTGGAGAAACCCAGAGCAAAACCGAAGAAGCCGTGGGTGCAGGGCAACGGGGAAGCAGCTCCTGGCAGGGCAGGGAGAGACCAGGGTCTGAATTCCTGGGGAACCCACGAAAGTCACTCCAAGCTCAGCTCCAGGTGAGGTCCGATATGATCTCCCTGCAGTCAAAGACTGAACCCTCACTGTTCCTTCTGAGCATCGAAAAAGATCTCCCCAAGAGAGAAGTGTAGTTGGTGCCACCCTCTCCCTGATTTAGTTACTTCATTTGTCTTTTCCAAGTACTCCTAAGTTCCCACAAGCATCCAGCAATCAGCTTCCTAGCAACTTTTGGGAAAAAATTCTATAAGAAAGCAACCCAACCCCCAACAGGGAGCCACTAGTGCTGGTCCCAGGAGGTGCTGTGACTGGCACCTGAAGAAAAGTAGGAGACAGAATAAAGAGCAACAAATAATCACTTGTGGATCTTGCTGTTGTGTTTTTGTCTCTTGCCATTGTGATTTACAGCCCCTGAGGAGTTTGTTCCAAAAGTGGCCAACTGGGGTCTGCCTACCCTGCTGGTTGAACCACCGTCCTCCCCAGGATGATCATGTCATTGCATCTGCTGAAGGTTTGCAAGGACAAGGTGTGTTTCCAAAGGCAGATAAAAACATTTTGCTTCATTTGAAAGATTGGGGTGAGGCTGGAGGAAATACCCCGTGTGTTAAAAAATCCTGTGGAGCGGAAGGAGGACTTAAGGCAGGTAGTGGGCACTTGAATAATTTGTCTTGGTCTGATGAGAGGGAGCTGACTTTTAGTATGTTGCATAGAATTATAATTTAAGTTGGAAATGGCAGGAATGCCTGAGATGGTGCTCTTGGTTGATGAGGGAAGAGGATGGATCTGAATGAAACTGAGCTATGGCTAGATAGAAAAGATGCTAAGAGACAAAATGGTGTCAGGCACATAAGCTTTGGAGTGGGTTTGCAGTGGGTTGCTGTTATCTGCCATGGTTGGTTGCTTGGAGGATTCATGTTGCTTGGCAACCCCGTTGTCACCATTCAGATGCAATATCCAAGGAGAGGACATTTGGTGAATGTTCACTGGGAGGAGAAGGGGGAGCTGGGGGACAAGGGTGGGTGCAATAACCACGCTAGAGGTAGAGAGCTGGTGAGCATCTTGATGCTGTACAGGGCTGTGGGCAGAGTAGGTGATGAGGAGGATGGACACCCTGTCTTGGTACCGACCAGGGTTTTGAAGAGATGTATGGAACGTGAGCTTGCGGGGATTCTGGAGCATGCCTCCTCATGTCCTTGTGAAGGCATGCTGATAAACAAGGGGTCTGTCTGTCCAGCCAAAATGGTCTTTCTCAGAATTTTGGGCTTGAAGTCCCTGTGGAGCACACTTCCATACTTTTGCAGGAATTCACTGAGGACAGGAAGGCAGTGGGACATGTTGCCCAGAAAGGCTGTGCAGTTTTCATCCCTGGATGTTTTCAAGACTCATCTGATTAAAGACCTAAGCAACCTGTTCTGGTCTTGCAACTGACCCTATTTTGATCAGGAGATTGGACTGGAGCCTCCTGAGGCCCCTACCAGCCTGAATTATCCTGTGATCCTATAACTGCCCCTTGGTGAGGAGAGGATGCTGTTACTTTGTGCTGTAAGATGCCCACAGACTTCAGGCCAATACAGCACCTCTGCAGTTCCCAACCTTTGCAGCCATCAAGAGAAACTTGAAAACAAAAATTATACAGATGCAATGACAGTCAGATATGTAGTTAATACCAAAACCAGTTGTTCTATTCGCCCCCTGGAAGGAGGTTATACTTCTTTCATTGCAGCACACAGAGGCACCAAGCAGAACTCTGTAAGACTTCAGAAGAAAGCAGATTTTTAAGGAGGCAGTTCTTTCTGATGAAAACTCTGTAAGTGGTCTTTTGAGCAGTAACTCCAGGGGATATTTATCATCTGTACATATGCAAGATTCTTGCTATCATACAGCTTGGGGCCTATCCAATCCACAACCTGAGATTGTGTGATTAGTTATTTCAGTTCTATATAGTAGAGCTACTGGTAGAAAATAATGCAGATCCCTAGATCCTGGTGACAGTCTGGGAGAATGGGACTGTCATCAGCCTATTATTGTTCTTCTGTGTCCCAGGAAGTTAGCCAGTATCAGTGATCTCATCATGCTGTTTCCATTAAACAAAGAAACCATTCAACTCTGTTTATATTTTTGTGAGCTGGTTTATTTACAACTAGTGTGCCTAAGGACTTGTTTCCTGGATTAGTGTAGAAGCAGATGATCATAACCAGTTTTCTTGCTCATTGCCTTACCAGTCAGGAGATACCTAACTCTGCTCCATGTCAGCACTGTGTTCAAATGCACCAGTGCCTCTCAGGTAAGCTGTCCTTTCAGATCACTGGGTTTTGAAAGAATGGTATCCTTTGTAGTGGAGATCTACTCAATACTAGCCTGCCTCCAGCATCAGGTGACCAGAATCATCCACTTGTGTCTGGTGCCCTCTACCAGGTATGGCTATTTCAGATGGGGATTCCTGCAGCCTTGCAGGACTCGCACAGTCTTCCTCACTTCTTCCTTGAATATTTACATGTTTTGAATAATGACAGTTAAAGTCAGACTTCTCTGCAGCTATTATGGTCCTCTTGTCTTTCTTTAGTATGCTCAGAAAGGAAAAATGCTCAGTTTGCAGTTTTGGGGGATAAAGATTGAGGGAGACTGTGGGAATCACCTGAGGAACAGAGAATACATTGAACTCAACTGTTAACTTTATGTTACCTGTATGCCTGCACCCAGCCCTGGTCATCTTATCCTATTGCATGTTTTTTGTCAGGGATCCTATGATGTAGACTGCTGGCTTTTCTTCTGGTGTGGACCTGGTCTGGGACCAAGGTCTTTTCCAGAATCCTACCTATTCTCAACTCTGGGACCTAGTATATCTGGGCAGAGAGAAAAAGCAGTTCTGGCCCCCTTGGTTTTTTGAGGTCTTATTTTGATTTATTTTCCCAGCTGAAAGTAACTGATTCCTGCCTCCATGCTGCAGACCATAATTTCTGAGAGACACAGACCAACACTCCATGGGTTCACGATGTTCTCTGCATCGGGAAGGCCAGCAGCAGCAGCAGGTACAGGTGCTTGTATACATGAAGATCTTTCGAGTTGCTGTGCCATGAATTTGCACACATCCAAGACTTTGGGGGCATGCAGCCTTTAATGCCAAGGGTGTAGAGGAACATTTATCAGCTTCTGTCGATGGGTAGCAGGAGGGATAGGCACTGTCATGGTGCTTACTTTTTATCCCATCATAATGTGCTTCATGTCACCACACCTTGTAGTGTCCCAGAGGGAGTACCAACAGTTTTAGTCAAACTAATTCTCCACCTGCTGGGCCCACAGCTCTACAAATTTTCAGCCTGAGGGGACAGCTCACCAAATGAAGAGAAAGGAGCCCTATGCCATTATAACATAGGGAGTAATAGATGGTTGAATAGGATGTTTGATGTTCTCTATGGGCATTAATCAGGCCATGTGTGTTTGATACCTACATAGTCAGAAGCTCTCTTTGTCGTCATTGCCAGGTCAGGCTTTTTTCTGCCTGTGGACAATAACTTTTCTAGCACATAGCCACCAACCTGCATTCCAAATGATACAGCTTATCCTAATTGTTGCATTAATTTCTGGATATTTATGGCCATCATGTACATTGCACTAGGCCTTCAGGTCCTGTTGACTTGTCATAATGAGCATGTTCAGTCAGTCACCTGTAACAGCATCCCAGGGTTTGCTGGCATTTCTGTTCTGGACACCACAAGACAGTGAGCCTAACAAGGAGCCATTTCATCAACAGTGGAATTGCTGAAGTAAAATCTACCTTTGCTCAGCCCAACCACATCACCAGTATTGGGTAACTCCAGGTAGGTAAAGGTCTCTTTTGGTAATATAAATGTCCATGGCAGAAAAGAAGTGAATGTAATTCACAGTTATAATTGACCAGTCATAGACTCACAGAACAAGCTGAGTTGGAAGGGACCCAGAGGGACCATCAAATCCAACTTCTTGTCCTGCACAGGACACCCCAAGAATTGCACCATCTGCCTAAGGGTACTGTCCAAACACTTCCTGAAGTCTGTCAGCCTTGGGGCTGTGACCACTTCCCTGGGAGCCTGTTCCAGTGCTCAAACACCCTCAGGGTGAAAAACTTTTCCTAATATGACACCTAAACAACCCCTGACATATAGTCATAGTTTTTCCAGATACTGATTTTTTCATTACCCTATCCCAGCATCTCTCTTCTCTCTGCATCCCCTGAACTTCCACAAGGAACAATATAACTGAGACATAGGCCCTCTCTAATATTTTTGAAGACAAAAATATCTGGGAAAAGTGGCATTAGTGATACCCCTCTTCTCTGTGCTTTTGCTTCATTAGATTGTGAACTGTCCCTTTGTTGTCTGTGCCACTGAGAGAGTGTTCTCTGCAGAGGCTGTGCCACAACAACAAAGCTGTTTGGCAAAAGATGGGGGCCTAAGAAAGTTGAGTCATGCAAGAAACACCAGTCAGTTTATGACAAAAAAAATATACAATTTCTTCAGGTAGCATGAAAATGCATGGCTATCCTTGGCCTAGGATAAGAACATGACCAACAAGGGCACAATAGCCTGCAGGTTCCCTCATTGTCAGCATGAGAAAGCCTGGTAGCATATCAAGCCCAGGATTCTGACTCCTGACTGACATAGGGGCTGGAGCAGAGATGTCCAGCTGCTCTTTTGCCAAGGGAGCAAGCAATAACTCCACAGGAGTTTTATGTACTTGCACTTAAAGGGCACAACAAATGACAAATGGCCCTGTTGTAAACCCACAGAATACAGTTACAGATTTCCCTCTGCTCAGGCAAACCTATCTACAAGGGCCAGAGGAAGCCAAGATATTCACTGTGAGCTTCTTTAAGCTGTCCTTGCAATAAATGTTGCCTTGCTGTAATGCCCAACCTCCGTCCTTGGGCTGGGAAAGTTGCCAGAGTGTGGCCAAAGCTCTAGGCGGACATTTTCTCAGGATGATGAGGGAAGAGGGACAGAACATCATGTGCTTTTCTGAATTTGGTGCTTAATAAGGAGTGAGGAAAAGGCCTACCCTGCACTGGAAGGGTTCATATTTTGCATTTTACCACTGCCAGGGCACAGAAACACAATCAACACTTGAATCCTAGAAGTAACATGGCAGGTAGAGGACATACAGACTTGCTGGAGGATGGAGGCTGGTCAGCTGAAGATGGCCCTGGTTCTGAGTTCATAACCACCATGAAGGTGAAAGAGAACTTATATTTGAGAAAGGCCTGGTCTTGGGGTCAGGTTTATAGCTGATGTATGTAAAAAAAAACAAAACAAAAACAAGCAAAAAAAGTCAGAGGATGAGACATTTTGTGGGTAGTGCCTGCCATTAAAATGCTGAGGTTTGAGTTTAGGTCAGACCTAACATGAGAGCAAAAATGGGCTGCTGGGCTTCAAAGCTGTTGAGACAAATGCCTCCATTTCAATTTGATGGTAGATTAAAAGATGCAGCTGAAGTGTACTAGAGGTGTTTTGCTTATTGCCTCTTCCTAGATGTCTAAGTAAAGGAGAAAAGAAGGTGGCAGTTTTCTTTAGAATATAGAGTAATCTGACAGAAATCTTAATGTTTCTTCCAGCCAGAGGGCTGAATTATTGAGTCAGCTGGCTCACTTGGAAACAGCTCAAGCAAAAGAAATCTGTCTCCATTTGCATAAAGTAATTTGCCAAGGATAGGTATCTTTTTTTTAAGGAAGGTGTGGTGGTGATGGAGCTGCAGGATCACCTCAGTTGCTGTAGGTAGATATTCTCTCCCAGGACTGTGAATATTCAGACTTAGCACATGCTTTTCCATCTTTTGAATTAATGAGACTATTAAATAAATGGGCAGAGGAGCAGGTGACCTTGATGCTTGCTGGCTCTCAACTGACCATGGACAGCGATTTTCAGAGTTACTTTTAAGCTCCTTAACAGCTCTCTAGAGTTTGCCCCTAGGCAAAGAGCTATCTTGGGGGGCCACAGCTGCATGCTTACAGAGCTGATTTTTCACTTTAAAATGTGTCTAAAACATTTCTCTTAAATTAGATGGTTAATGTAAACATACAGTAAATGCTGTAGTGAGCACCTCACTCAGGCTCAGTGAGAACATTTCCAGCTCACAGGCTCTTGGCTTGCTGGTGAAGTCATTCATAGCTCTGTTTCAAGGAAGGTTTTCAGGTCCATATTTCTGTGTTAGAAAAGTGATCCGCTTTTCTAACATCATGCTGCTCCTTTTTCAGAATCATTGTCAGTACAAATAATATTTTCCTTCTCTACCATTTCTTCCCCTGTACCCTCTTGGTGAGTTATTTTTAATACCATCTACTTCACCTGAAGGAGAACTGAGATGAACAGAGAGAGACTTGGTGCTCTTATCAACCCCGAACTTTTCTGAACAAAAGCAGGGGCTGTTAGGATGTTGTGAACTAAGGGATTTTCAGAACTGTGCCAACAGGGAGCCCAGCTGGTGACACTAACCAGTGCTCCTTTTTGCCACATTGACATTAAAGTGAATTCCTTCACTTACCCTCTCCATATGTACTTGTGTGTAATAAAGGGTATCAAAAGTTCTGACAGAGCTTGCGGGTAAAGGAGGGCAGAGGAGGTGGGTGGGATTTTGTCTTTGCTTTGGATTCATTGCTTCCATTTGTTAAAGGACTGGAAAGAATCCTTGGAGAAAAGGGGGGAACCATTTTGTGTTTGGGAGGAAAACAGTGATGCTTTGGTGACAGTATTTTTATGTCATAAGTTGATTAAACAAAAAATGCATTTTTTTAGGAGAAAACCAAATATTTGTGTACACTGTTGCTGTTAGATTTGGCCTCAGTGGTGACGTGTATTTTTAAAAGTGAAGGATTTATTTTTTACCCACAGTAACTTAATGTTCCAAGGGAGTTTATAATAGCACTGATTAACTGGTAGCATTTAGTTTGAGTGAAATATCAGCTCTGATGTCTCTCTGTACTCTTCTTTGCTCCAGACACTTTTATCAGTCTTGGAGCTATTTAACTTTACTTATTCTTTTCATGGGAGGTGGTTAATGTTTCAGCAATGTCCCATTGAACAAGCATTAAGGATTTGAAGCTGCATAAGTGAAGTTGAGGTATTCTGGGTAGCCTTAAATAAATCTGTAGAATAGCAAGTAAAAAGCTGGAAATGTCCCATTGTTTTAGAAGCCATTGAAAGGGAGTAGGGTTTACCAGCCACTTCATCAGCATGTAGGCCCCCTGTGTAAGAAAAATAAATGTGCTTATTTCTGATAGCACCAATACTGTAGAACTTTGATGCAACTGTAGCACATGGAGCAAAGGAGTGACATGTTATTAACTAATCTGTTATCTAGAACAAAGCAAGTTAAAAAGTGAAAGACAGGGAACTTAAGTGACTGACACTTATTGCCCTGTATATTTGTAGTGGGCAGCTTCCCTTTTAATACTGGGGGCTGGGAAGTTTCTTGACTAGTTGAGCTTTTGCCTTTATATGGATATGGTGTTAAAGATGAGACCATCTAGGTAAAGCGGATCCTTGAGGGTGTTTGCAGCAGCTCTCAGTAGCATGAGCAGTAAACTAGATAATTGGTGTGTTGGTTCTCATCCAATAATAATTTATTTCCTGGGAGAAACTTCAAAGCTTAATCCTAGAATTAAATCCCCTATTCCTCCTTGGGATTTTAATTTAGTTTTGAATGCTCTGATGGATCGTCTCCTAGAATATTAAAGACAGCTTTCAGACATAAGGGTGATTTTTCTGGCTGCTGTATTCCCTGTATGGAGAATAGGTGAATTCAGGTACTTTCCTGAAGAAACTCTTCTTTAGCTTTTCATCACGATAAGCTGGCAAAAGCCACACTTTATCTTTTACTGAAAGCAGTTTTTCAGTTTCCTTTAAACCATGAAGGCAATCTGCCTAATCCATTTTGCAGCTCTTCCAGTGAAGAGAGTCATCACTTGAATCTGGAGAGAACCAATAAGATTTTCATCAACCAGAAAGTTGATTTTAGAAAAAAACCCCAGATAATCTGTTTGTCTTGTTAGGGTTGGAACAGGATGGAGATGACTGCCGCAGGGGTTGTGGTTTCCCATTCATTCAAGTGTGTCAGGAAACTGTGTCCTATTAAGACCAGTGATATGGGACAAAATCTCCAGCCACTGGAATGATCTTTGCACCCCAGAGGTGGAGAAGAAAGGCATTTTCCTCAGAGTGATGCACGGCAGTGAGTGCTTCAGCCTTTCCTTTCTGCTTCTGAATGGCAGGGTAGAAGAGACGGCTTCTATGGCTAATGTTTGTGCCGTACTTTGATGAAATATAGTACTGCATTTGATGATAATTACTATTTATTATTAGATAGATGTGGTGCCTTTTGACAGATAAGTTCTTCGGTCTGGGTGTGGTATACATAGAATAGCCATGTATCATCTTAGAAAAGTGACAGTGTCAGTTTGAAACCCTGTCTGTAGTTCTGCAGTTCAAAAATAACACATTTCCATTTGAAAGAACAAACTCTACAGTTTTTTAGTTTAATGTGCCTGTATTTCATACATAAATGACCATCCAAGGAAACCAATTTCAGTGAGCCTGACATTCCATACTCAAAAGAATAAAACAAGTCTATAAAACACAGAGAAAGCTATTTCTCCTTTAATCTACTTCGCATTGTTTTTGATTCTGCATGACAAAAACCAGTCTGCTAGCTGTTAGGATTTCTGGGGGCAGACTGACCATGGCAGAGACATTAGGGGATGCTGCAATTATTGCAATGTAAAATGATGAGAGCTCAGCTAAATGTTCTGGTATGACAGCTGAGACAACACGTGTAACACTTCAAAGCAACTGCAACAGTGTTCACAATTCCCTTCTGCTGGGCTGCTGGCAGGATGCGTGTCCTCGCAGTAGCAAAGTGAATAGTCTCCTTGTGCCCAGGTGTCCTTGCAAAAGACTGATGAGCTCTCCCCACACGGTGGCTTCTGGCTCAATCTTGCTCTAGCATCTCTTGGTCCTGAACCATGTGCAAAAGAAAGGAAAATAGGTTTCATGCCAAAATTTAGCCGAATCCTTCAGCCAGGTGGTTGTGCCACTGTCAGGTTTGTATGCTTGTTTCTCCATTTGCTTTTCCTTTAATTAGTTGGTAAAATTTCTTCCATGCTGTTCTTTATGCATCATGACATGGCATCCTTGTTTGTGGACCTGTGTGGCCAGTGTTATGGGGATCTTCCAGAACTGACATAGTCTTGATATCTGAGAACCAGGACATGGGCATAGACATATTCAGCCACTTTATAATCAGAATGGCTGAACAGAGCAGGGCATAGAGCACCATATAAAAGCAGCTGGAGTCTTGGTTACCATGCTCTGCAGCCCATGTGCAAAAACCCAAAGGAAGGCTACTATGAAAAACCTTTTCATGGTGTGAATTATCCAGAAAAATTGATCCATTTCATTGATTTTAAGAAATTGTTTTCCATAGACATGGCTTTTCTTCTACTAATGCAAATGTGTCTGTGTTTGAACAGACAACCTGTGAAGTGGTAGTCTTTTCCTTTAGCTGCAGACCCCATTTATCTAGAGTCTGGAAATAGGTTCTGATTTTATGAAATCAGTGGGGCATTTACTAAGGATCAAAGTCTTTGGTCCCTGTCAGTGCTGGTGGAGGCTGTTCTGTTGTGACAGAATGACTGCTGGATTGCATCCTCCACCACATCATCAATGCCACATCCAGCCCTGGTTGCTTTTGATATAAGAACTTTCATTCACATGTTTTTATCTTTGGCAGGACAAAAATAATATAGCCCTTAATTTATAGTAAACATGACCTGTTTAAAATAAATCCTTCAATTTGTCTTACAAATAACATTTAAATGATTTTGAATTGAAGAGATGTTTAAAAAACTGTTTTCTATCAGAGATGCGATTTGTTTCATTTTATGCAGTTCATTCATTGTAGTTGATTGGAGAAAAAAATAAAAGCTTACTCCAGATAGTGAGAGTAAACCATGCCACAGTACTGTGCTGCTGCAGATTTTGCAACGTTTTTTGTTTGGAGCCAACCTCCACACACATTATTTACAATAAATATTACATCTTAATATAAAAATAATTTGGGAGTTAGATGCTGTGCAAAATCTTGAGAAGATAATTCTGAAGCCATTGGCATTTTTATGTGCCTGATTTCAGACTTGTAATTGAGCCTGATTTCTTTGGTCAAGGGGAACACCTCCATTTTGTCTGAAAAGAAATGTTGAATTGGACACTCAGGCCCCTAATCGCTATAGGGAACTTAGCCTTTATGATTTATTTAAGAAAGAATTATAAATATACATAAGTATTATGTTTATGTAAGATGTGCATAGACATCTATCAAGTAGAAAGGCAACTAGTCTCATCCTTAAAAGTAAACAAGGCTTTCATGTACCATGTTACTGTGGAGTTGTGAAGTTTTATAAAGAAAAATAGTTGTTGAATTCCTTCATCTTAAGATCACAGAGAATTATTACCTTAAATATTGCTAACTTGCTTAAAATGATTGCAGCTCCATGACAGAAATTGTTCCTAGAGGTACTTCTTAACCCTCTATTTTTTGTTTCTAAATAATATGCTGGATGAAAACTGCCCCCTCTCTTTTTGTCAAGTTCTTTGTCTGCTCGTTTCATCCAGAAGAATGCAGGAGGACTTGCAGAGTCATAGTTTATCCCTTCTTGTCATACAGAAAGGAAAAAACATCCCTTGGACAAATGATATCTGTTATTCCTGTATCACTATTATCAGTGAAAGGAATTGCAAAGTTAAATGACTAATCTCTTCAGCTATTAGCAGCTTCTGTATGTAAGTATCACTCTACAGTTCTTTCCTCCAACTGTTCTGAGATAATTTCAGATTACTTTAGGCTTTGGCTAATATGTCTTCCATTTTTACTGAAATTAGAATGCAAAATATTATAGTCATTTTTTTTAAGCATGCCTAAAAATGCTAGGAAAATCTTTCCAACAGGAGAACAGCCCTTACCAGCACCCTTGGGAAGATCCAGGCTGTCAAAATGAAAATATTGGTGTCTGCTTTTGTCAAAGAGCTCAAGCCCAGATTGGTATTGCTTGTGGTCACTGCAGCTACATGAAAAATATCACTGTGCACACACTACACATGGAAACAGAAATTCATTCAAGCTCCAGATGGCATATTGGTATATATGCACACAGTGTTACAACCACATTTCTGCCCATAACCTTCCCTATAGACCAGCAAACTCTATTTGGACCATGTGGATCGATTCTGAGGTATAAACTGAGACAGGACCTGAGGGTTAAGAGAGAGTCCACAGCTGCAGTGGTTCTTTTAGGAGGCTTTCCTCCCTCAGAAACCTTGGCCATATGCATGTTTTGCCCTGCAAATACATAGCTGCAACAAAGGTCTGGTATTGAGTGCTTGTCTGCTCACTAGAACACGATTCTTTGGCATATGGGATCGAGCCCTCCTTGCCCGTCTTTTGATCAGCATATTACTCAACTGCTCCTGGATATAGATCATGCTAGGTAGGTACAAGCAACTGTCTATTCCTTGGAGGGTGCTTTCAGTGAGAGGGATGCAAAGGTTGGACAATGCAGTCTGCATCAGCACTGAAGCAGAGCATGTGATGTTTGGCCTGGGGTCTGATTTCCTTCAGGACAAGTGTAGCTGGCAGGGAAGCATGGGGAGGGCTTTCCTCAGTGCTCTTGTTTCTAGGGAGTCACCAAGGAACATCTGAGCTCTTCCAAATTTCCTACCAAAACTCAGACATCGGCAGGGTGGAATTGCAACCCTAGAGTGACTACACATCCCGAAGGCTGCACTTGATGCTTCCACCTGGAAGGGGTCTGCTTTGTAACCCACTCTGGCTTTCCCTGGTACTGGGCAAGACTTACCCTAGGGCCGTTCTCTGGTGCTGAGGAAGGTAGGTGGGCATGCTCGGCTCAGGCCACCCATGGCACAGGAGGACACAGGGATGGATCTGTGACCACGGAGTGGATCACCCTGCTGCAGTGAGGCTGAAAGCACCATGTGCAGCAAGGGTGCAGGCATCCATGGGCAGGGCGGGATGAGGATGAAGACACGTGCTCCTTTCTGTTCAGGCTGATTTCACGTTGCTTAGCTTCCAAGGGGCTCTGAGAATACCAATTAAAGCACGGGGCTTAATTGTGGAGTATCCAATTTGGATATTACTGTTATCTCTGCTCTCACTGCTTTCTTTTCGTTCGGATCCAGTTCTGCTGCCTGCCTGCTGGCTGAGTGCCTGTTCCTTTCTTCTCATTATTACTATTTTATGGCTATTGTTAATGTATCTTTTTTAAGCATTGCCTCCAAACAAGCGAGTCGCAGTCCGAGTGGGCGCCGGTCGCAGGGAGTCCGGGGTGGTCCCCGCGGGGCTGCAGCGGCGGCTCGGCCCGGCCCCGGCCCCGCCGGAGGCACAGGTGCCGCCCCGGGCACGGGCTCCCCCTTCGCCCCCGCCGGAGGCCGAGAGCTGCTTCCTCCGGCAGCGGGCAGGGGTTTGTCTCCCGTTGCCCGTACTGTCCTTCCTCCTCGTCTTCTACCCTCGTTTCCCCCATTGCTCACTCGCACAGCTTCCCCTCCCCGCCCCTTGATATTTCCCCCTCCCCACCATTTTCCGCGGGTATGTTTAATTATTAATTATTAAGCTGCTTTATTAATTCACCTTCTCATGCTTTCCCCACCTCCGGGAAGCATTCTCGGAGCTT
The DNA here is from genome assembly GCA_013397245.1 of Thryothorus ludovicianus. Classification (NCBI taxonomy): domain Eukaryota; kingdom Metazoa; phylum Chordata; class Aves; order Passeriformes; family Certhiidae; genus Thryothorus; species Thryothorus ludovicianus. Next base: position 547,757 of record VZTB01004939.1, read on the forward strand.
TTATATTGCAGAGAATTTTTTTTTTAGATATATTTTTAGGGTGATGCTCTGAGCACTTCCCCCTCCCCGCCCCGCATCTCCCACCCGGGCAGTACCAGAGAAGAGAATGAAGAAGTTGAGCATGTCTGAGGCGGATCAGCCTTGCAGGCAGAGAGGGGGGCAGTAAGCTACTCAGAGCAGCCCGAGTGCTTGAAGCAGGATTTGCTGGTATGTATGTGGGTCTGGATTTTATGACAGCTCTAAGTGTGAATCTTTAACCGAGCGAGAAAGGAGGGGAAAAAGAAATTGATTTCTGCGGCTTCGTTAAATAAATGCCTGCATAGCTGTAAGCCCTGTCCGGCTGTGCTGGAGGAGGTGGTGGTGGGGACACTCCCAGCCATCCACCTACCCCTAGGAAAAAAGAAAAAAAGGAGCCCAAGCAGAGCCCGGAGAGCTGAGGGTTGTGTTGCCGGGGGCGAAGGAGGCGGGGGGCGCGTAGTGCAACCCGGCCCCGTGGCAGGTGAAGCAGCCCCCCCGTGCCCCCCACCCCCGTGGCAGTGCGTGTGCGTGTGTGTGCGCCCAGCGCGCCCCGCGCTGCCCGTGGAGCCGAGCGCGGCGGGCAGCGGTGCCGGCAGCACTGCAGAGGGGTGGGCACGGCCCTCGCCAGCCCTCGGGGGCTGGGCCCGGGGNGTCTCGTATGCATGCCTATCCCGGGAATGGTGTAGTCAGCCCGTATCTGAATTATTTATAGACTCGTGCCAGCTGGTTTTTTTTTTTTAATTATTATTTTTTTTTTAAATTTCGCTTGTGTGCACTATTGGGAAATGCGTTTTGCCTTCTTTTCTTCTCAATATATTAATGTCTTTGTTGGGGAGCGTTTTCTATCCCCTTCAGATCCCTCTAATACAAAATTGATGCTTATTTTTCCCTTCAGGAAGGGGACGCTTTGAGGATAATCATGCTTCACAGAAGAACGGCACCGACCTCCAGTTGCATTAAACACAACCTCCTCCACTAGGGCTCCAGGGGAAAAAAAAAAAAAAAAAAGGAGAGAGAATAATTATAAGAATAATCATTAAAAAGGCAAAAGGAATGCTTACTCTGGAACCTGCATTTGACGATCCTCACCACTCGCGCTGAATATCCTCTGAAGTGATTCTTTTCAGCTTTTGAATTTGCACTGCTTCAAGACGCAAGATTGCCACAAAGAAACCTCTATTTTTTTTACAGCCAAATAGGATTGTTTTTTAACTCGTTCCCCCACGTTTGCCCCCGACCCTTATTCTTCTTATGTGGATATGCAAGCAAGAAGAGGAGACTGGACATTCCCAACATGCTCTCTCCCTTGATCTGTCCGTCTAGAGGTTCTGCTTCTACAAACCAAGGTAGGGAAATGCCTGTTTCTGTGGTTTTGCTTGCAGCTCATTTTGGTACACGGGTTTGCCCAGGGAAGATCACTCACGGTAGAACAAAAGGGTTTAGAGATGCTTCTTTTAGAAGCAGATTGAGGGAAAAAAACCCCCAACATTCACCAGACATGTTGATTCCCTCTTGGCTCATCAAATAGGACATGAAGAGAAGGCGAAAGGGTTTGAGTTAGATACCACGTCGTGAATTGGGGGAAAGTCCCTTGTGATTTTTTTTTGGGGGGGTGGCAGGTGGGGTCGGGGGAGAGACATAGGAGGAAGAACATGGCTTTGGAAAGGGGTGAAAACGAAAATAATTTTCATCCATCCACCCGCAAATTGCCTCCTCCTTTTCACTGGTCCAGTGGCTTTTTGCCACGCTTGGATGTGAAAGCAGAGCCCGTCAGGAACAACAGGACGTAGAAAGCCGCTTGTTGCCGAGGAGGGTGGTGCATTACTGAATACCCACGCCGGCCTCTCGATCGTGAGCGGCCTAACGCGGGGGCCGGGGCCGGGGCTGGGGCCCGGGGAGTGGCCGGGGCCGCCCCTGGCACCGCGGCAGGAGCCCGCCCAGCGCTGGGGCGAGTGCGCCTGCTTGCGTGGAGGTAAAGGGCTATTTTAAGTCCAAGCACGTCAAGCGACTTAGCCTGAACCTACGAGGCGCTGTATTCAGGCAACTTCACGTGTTTTAATTTTTCCCCGTCCTCCTGGTGCTATCAGCGGTCATCGTGGCCCCTCTCGGCCTCGCCCCATCCTTCCCCCTCCCCATCCACCGCGCTTTGCACCCCGTGTCCCTGCGCCGGCAGCCCCTTCCCCAGCCCACTCGGGAGGGATGCAAAATGGCTATCGTGCCGCTCGGCTGTAGATACGCGAGAGATACCGGTGCATCCCGACCGTAACGTGACATGTGAGTCTTTCCGTAAGATGGTGGCAAGACAAAGGCAGCGGAGCCGCCGCGGGGTGCGGGAGCGCCGGGCACAAGGTGTTGAACATCTCGGGGTTATTTTAAGCCTCAGCCCGTGCCCGCCGCGCCGCTTCGCCCGTCACGCGTGGGTCTGCGCGCCCCCACGCCGGGAGAGTCAGGGGCAGGGGTGAGCTGCTGCACAGCCCCCCCACCCGGGGGGCGGACCCCCAGCACCTTATCCGCATCGCCAGCCCCCCGCCCAGGCTCCCCCCGAGCCGCCTCTGGGAAGCCTGGCAGTGGGCGGGGGGCGGCAAGAGGAGCGGGAGGCGCCCCCCACAGCAGAAGGAGGAAGAAGGGGGGTCACCCTCCAGCCCTGCTGCAGGGTGAGGCAGCCTTGAGGTACTCTCAGCCCTTGATGCATCCGGAGCATGCCGAAGCGGGGGGCGCGCCTTTCCCACCGTCTCCTTTGCCTGCATTCTTCCAGTAGCTCCTTGCCATATTTCGGAGGGGTTTTTGTCGGCCTGTTGTTAAAAACCAAGAGCGGTTCCGCGTGAAGGGGTTGAAAGCCACCTTTCCTGACATATTCTGGCTGTGCTTCTATAAATATCTAAGGCTTCCCAGGGTATCCGCGCCTGGATCCTCCCTGCCTGAGCTCTCCCTCCCTCGCCGCAAGTGGGAGTAGAAAGTTTACCTGTTCGGAGAGGAGGGCATGTGGGAACCTTCCCCCCGTTTTCCGAAGGAATTTCTCAGGCCTCGCAGCTCCCGGATCTTTCCAAGACCCCAGCACCAAATAACGGGGGCTTGTAGCCCCCTTCGTCGGCCATCACTTGCTGAGAGCATCGCTGAGAACCCCTAAAGCACAAACCCCGGGGGGGGGGATACACGGAAAGGGGAGGGTAGGCTCAGTTCCTGCCCCTCTGCCCCTTGCTCTGGGTTTTGCAGGCACATCGGATGGCAGAGGGGAAGGTTTTCTCGGGTACCTGGCCAGGGTGGCAGTCGTCGGCAGCGGGGCCAGGCTGCGTGCTCCCCTAGAGGGCTGCGCCCAGCCCTGCCTGCCCGCCGCCTGCCACAGCCGCCAGCCCTGCCAGCAGGGCACCCGGCCCGGGCTGCTGCCGCATCCCTGCCTCAGCCCCTCCTAGCCATGACCAGGGCCAGGCTCGTGCAGAGATGGAGCAGGGCAGGTGGGACTTGGGGAGGGGTCTTAAAGCTTTGATGCTCATCTGTGGGAGCCAGGAGCAACAGCCCACATACTCATTCCTCTTTACTACCCACTCTCTCTGGCTGCTACCTTTACCTGTGTCTTGCCCTCATCTTCTCTGCAAGCTCCAGTATGGACAAAAGAAGATGCCCACTAACATTGCTTTCTCCACCACCAAGCACAGCTACCTGAGGTTTGCAATGGGTGTATGGAGGCAGCTGTTCCCTCCTGAGCTGCCCCTTGGGCAGGCAGGAAGGGCTGGGTATGCAACACTCCCTCAGCTCATGGGGTGCTAATGCTGTCCCACACCAAGGCCTTGGGGAGCAGAGCAGGGACACAGCACCCCACTGTGTCAGGTGACCTGGTGTGCCCCAGCTGCAGCTCTGTAGAGAGCAGCAGTTTGTTCGTGAGTGCAGAGTGCTCTGCAGGAGGGGAGGTGTGGGTATGGGCAATTTTCAACTGCTCTCCCACGCCACCCCAAAGCAGCAGCTCTTGTCACCTCCATATAGCCTGCTTTTCTTTGGTCCCTCACCACACCAGCTTGTCTCCCAGTCCTGGAGGGAGGTCTCAGAGGGTTAGGACACAATGGAACAGGTTGATGGCTGAGTCAGGAAACTGCCCCGGGTTAATGAGATCTGCTTTAACTTCCCCTTGGCTCAGCCATTGTTACACAGGGGCAGATCTCAGCGAGAAAAGGCAGGAAGCATGGTCAAAGCCACAGCTCCTCTTCCCAAGGATTCTGGGCTCTGATCTTTTGGCACATGCCTGCTGCACCAGCCAGTTCAGCTTGTGTCAGTCCTGGTGCCTCTTGCTATCCCTCTGCCATTGCTGAGCAAAGAAAGGGGTCAGCAGCAGCAACCACCCATCCTCTTCCAGGCAAAGGTCTCAGGATACCAGCGTTGTTGGCTGAGTTCTGTTCTGCACCTGTACATGCCAGAACATCATGCAAGAGATCATGGAGAGGTGGAAAATACAGAACAGGGGCAAAAATCCCAAGCCTCCATCCCTATCTAATAACTGACACTTTGACTTGTATTATCCTAATTTTGGATTACCGAATGTCCCTGTATAAAAAAGTCTATCTGCCTATGAACCAGCACCTGATCCCCAAACCCTAACCTGCAGGGGGAAAAGGTGATAGAATTAATTTATATTTCATCCTGCTGGGGCTGTTTCTTGTTCGTGGTTTGGAAGAGGGCAGGTGGGTCTTGGTTCCAGTGCTAGAGCTGTGGAAGTGCGCTTGGATTCCTACAGTGGACTCACATTGCCTGGGCTGGCACCAGGAACCGGTCTCTCTGCAGTACCATGTGGGAGGTCTGGATTTGATTCCTGGTGCTGTTTTTTCATTCCCTCAAGCTGGCAGAGGGTGGGAGCACTGTACAGATAGCACTGCTTGTATCTGCAATGGGCTCCATTCCACATCTCCATCCTTAGGATGCACAAAAGCTGTCTATGAGATTGTCCAGAATGAGGACTGGTCCCTAGAGGTTTAATTTTCTTGGCCTTTGGAGGGGCCGTAGCTCTAGCCTGCCTATACTCTATCTGCCTATACTATATCTATCAGAGATGTGTAGCTCGCAGTGGCGAAAGACAGCTACCTTGCTGCTGGAACACATGCAGAGGGCTTTTTTGGTTTTTAAAATTTTCTTTGTGCAAGCTGAAATCAATCACAAAAAAATGAATTAGTTAATAGGAAAGATGGACTAGATGATCTTTCTAAGCAAGATTGCTCAGTGTATTGTGATTGCCTAATCCACCATGGAATGCTTGTAGTATCCACTTTGCCTGACATCAGGGCTCTAGGCCTGTCTGACTCTTCTGCAATTCCGTGATTAGCTTTCTTTGATATTTATTTATACTTGAGAGAAAAGCACAAAGTGGTTAGGAGAAGCATGACTGATCAGTTATCTGCTATTACCCTGATCTGTCCTCTATCCACTCGTCCACAAGAACGCTTTACACCAAAGTGAGTCAACTTATTAATTGTTGCTTTGCTGCAGTCAGACTCGCTGCTGCCTTGGGTACCTCCCTATGTAAAGTGAGATGGCAGTTGGAAGATCACAGCACTGAAATGTGTAGAAGGGGAATCAGAGGAAAATAAGATATTTAAAGCTAAGCATGGCCCACCTGCTACTAATGCCTTGTCCTTTCTTACGAGTTTTGTGTTTCTGCTTCCACAAAGTGCCTTTTAACAGGAGCTAAGCCCATTTCTCCAACCACAAAGGGGGCTCCACCATCCCTCTGATGTACCTTTCTTGCTTGTCTGTTTATCTAAAGACAGGAAGGAAGGTTCCTGGCAGGTGTGGACTGGTGCTTGCTCTGACAAAATTAGTGCCATGGTGCTAAATACCTGGGAACTAGGAGGCTGACCTGAACAGGTTAAATGTTAAAGCTACCTTTCACATTGGGAAAAACAAATCCAAGAAACTGCATCCTTTATAGTTCAGGAGTTCATTGTTTCCTTAAGCTGTAAAGCACAAGCTCCCAGCTAGAATTGTACATTGGAGTGTGAACTGGTGTGTGCAAAAGTTGACCAAGTGCAGGGTGGTGATCTGTGCAAACCAAGCAGCATATCTTCATGTGCCTGAGGTCACTGCAGAGAAAAAAATCTCCCTTTGCAGCCAGAAAGAAATGTGTGCACAAAGCAGTGTGCAAACTGTGCAAATTCAAATTCAATTCAAACCATGGGAAATTTGGACCTCTCGAGGCAATGCTGCCTTTTTTTCACTGTTTTCTTGGAAACAGAAGAGAACACTGACTCTAGGCAGGAGAAGGGACAGACTTCTCTTTATAAAACTTTTACATATGTATTGAATATGCTTCATGTGAAAAGAATAAAAATACTCCTTTTTCTGTAGCCAGGGTCACCAAAAAAGCGAAGAGTGAAAGGATATGTGTTCTGAGACTCACTGCCAACTCATTCTTCCCAATACAGTTGGTAGTTTTAGAATGCAAATTATGCTGGGTGGCTCTCTTCCCTTTCTAACACAAGCAAAGACCGTATTTTATATCAATATATATAGTCTAGATATATCAATATAGATGAATTGATTAAACATCTGAGGAAAAAGAAGTTTTGAATAAGAGTGGTTATTGGCTCAATCTGAAAGGGATACTAGTCTGAGATCTCTGCAGCATTCCCTCCCTACACCTCAAATCCCATCCACAAGGAAGGTTCAGAACTGAAAAGAGTCACTGAAAGTGGCTCAAGTAAAAGGTTAGGTTGCTAGCTCTGAATACTGAAGGTATTTCTGTATTCCCAAAGCACATACAGTATTACTAACACTGTACTGGTGTGCAAGGCTGTGCTGAAACATTTATAGGCAAGAAAAACTCTAAGGGGAAAAATGTGAATTTGATCTTCATGTTTGATGGCTTATCTGTACTGATTGGTCCTCCACTAGAACAGGTGCAGGGCCATGAGGTTATCTGGCCTGTATAATCCATATTTATATATTCTGTCACCCCTGCACACCCCTGGCATGTTGTAGGAGCTCACCTCCAATTAACTGTCCATGTGACAAACTCTGAAGTTGCTTCTGAAGGTAGCAGTCAGCCTACACTACTTAGTCTATGTGTAGCTATTTAGTTATGGCTGTTCCCATTCTGTTCTTGGTTACTGTACTTCCAGTCTGGATTTTCAACCACAAATCAAGAGGTTAAGCAGTGTAGCTACTCCCAGCCTCCCCTAAACCCATTGTCCAGCCCATGTGTAAGCTCTGTATACAATCCCCATTTGTTCAAAGTAGTGAAATGATCTGTCTAGAACCTATTTACAGATTTGATTTAGCTCTGCTTAGGTAACTATGTTCTGTCTAAGAGAGGGAAGGACTGGGGAGAGTGTGCAGGAGTGAACTAAGACAATGATCATAGAGCAGAGAAAACAAGACCTGTGAAGAAAGAATGAGAGAGACCCAGGGAAGCTCAGTCTGGAGAAAAGACATCTGTGGGTGGATCCTTAACTGTCTGCAAATACATAAAAAACTGTTACAGAAAGAAGACAGGGGCCAATTATTCTCATTAGTCACAGAGGACAGATCAGGAAATAAATGACTTTAAGATGAAGCAGAGAGAATACAGATTAAACATAAAATTAAATGTTTACTGCACTAATGTTTTAATGACAGTAGAAGAGCTGATAAATTTGGTAGATTAGCTGCGACTGACAATATTTAAGCTAGATGTAGGTGCTGAACCGTCAGGATTTTGTATCTAATAAAGTCTGTCTCCAGTGAAACTCAGATCATGATATTTGCATGCCTAACCAAACAACTTTGGAAGAAATATAATGAGTTGATTTGTCCTGTGTGCAGTAGGGAGAGACTGTCCCATTGGAGGAACCTGATTGGGTTTGGCTCTGTGCAACAAATTTCATATGGTACCTGTAGGAGTCAAAATGACAGTGTCGACTAGTGGCACTGCTTGTGTGTACAGGAGCTCCCCAAAGATGCCTGATTTACAAGACTTCTGGTATGTTGTGACAGCTCACACTGTCCGTGGGACTGGCAAGAGCTGCAGTATAGAAATTGGGCAGGAGAGGCTTACAAACTTGTCCTGGGTAAATGATGCTTTTGCATTTGCAAGCACGCTTCTTGAATCCTGGGATTAGTTGGGCTGTCTAGATTGAGACCATGTCTCTCTCATTCAGAATCCTCACCTGCCTGTAGCCATGGCACTCAAGGCTTTACACTACTGATGCCTTCAGTTGTAGCTTCCATATTTTTAAGATTCTGTGCTGCCTAGATGTGTAGCTCTGAGCTTCATATTAAGTGTTAGCATAGTCTCTTCACAAGGTTGGTAGACAAAACAATCCTTTTCCAGCTTCAGACCAAGGACAACCGTTATAAGCTTCAGGCCCAAAAAGCATAAACAATGGGAACTGAAGAGAACAAACAAGGAGGATGGGATTTCACGACCTGAAGCTGTAGTTGGACAATTAACCCCAATATGTAAATGAACCAAAACTTATAAAAGTGTACAAACTCGTGACCAGGATCCATCTTGGATCTATCCTGGGTGTAGCCCTGGCCAGGCTCTTGTACTGCCCAAGGTCTATCCTCTGAAGGCCTTTCAATAAATACCTACTTTATTATTTTAGCTCTGTCTAATCTCTGTTCCAGATTAGCTTCTCTAGGCATGACTATCACAACATCTGAACAGTACTGTGCCAAAACCTGGTACTGCAAGGGGAGGGGGAGTTTACTGTCATACAATGAACAATGTGAAAATTCACACCTTGCTATTGCATGATGTAATTCCTTTGTCTTGCAAGATGAGTTTAAAAATATTTTCTCTTTTCTCCTCTTTGCTGCTTCCAGAAGATAAAAGGGGACATGGGCAGGCATGAGCATTGTGATTTCTCACGATCATCACTTCACTAGCCAGCCTTCATAGTCACATCTCTTTGTGCTCTGAGTTGGATGAGCTTCTTGTGCCTGCTTGGGGTTTGGATGAGCAGGTCTGGCAGTGGGTTCTCCCACTTGGGAGAACCTGACTACCTTGGGTCAGTAGAGATTCCCCTGCCAGTAGCTGAGATGAGCTGAAAGGGCTGTTTTGAAATTGCAAGTTTGGCCAGCATCGGGAACGTGCTGTGCTGCCTAAGGCCTATGCCAGTATTAAATCCTCCTGTGGATCAGCAGAAATTGTGACTGTGGTGCAGCCCTGCTGGTGGATTACGCTATTTTTAAAAAGAGTTACAAGCATGTAATCCTGACCTCTGGTGATTTTTGGGAGAATTGGGAATTTTCTATACAGGTGTCTGGGATACACTCAGACTCAAATGGAGAAAATTACACAATATGCTCTCTTATTATACTTGGATTTCACATTTAGCTTCTTCACCTAATCTCGTAGTTAGGGTTGCCATGCACTAATAGCTAACATATACAACTCTCTCACATGTATGTAGTTTCTTTCATGTATGACCTCTGAAGATTTTGGAGGATTTTTCAGAAGGAAACAAATGTGAAACTACTAAATTCACTACTTCAAAACAGACTAGGAGATGAGAGGGCTACTTGAAACCAGCTGAGGCAGATAAAATCTGGTGTCACCAACCTGATGATAATTTACTAGTTCAAATGCCATGTCCTACATCACAACTGATTGCCTAATGAACAGAAAATTGTTTTCCGGTGATAGGCATAATAGCCTCATGGATAGATTAAAATTACAGTGGTCTCATGTTGTTACCTCTGGCTGTGGGCCATGAACAGGACACAGTGAGGCATGAGTAGGTTAGAGATTGAAGTCTACCGTAACAAGACACCATGGTTTCCCCGTGTCACATGAGACTTCTGCTAGTCAAGGCTGGAAATGAGGTACTGGAGTACACAGTGGCTGTTTGGAGTGTGAAAGGTGAAGGTCCTAAATCAATACCACCTGGAAATGAATTGCAGAGGAACTACTAGGATCCTAAAGCCAAGGTCAATCCTGACTCTTGCAGCAGTGGTTTTGAAGCTCGTCCAGTGAGAAGAACAGATCCACTGTTGCATGGAAAGGTGTCAGGGTGCTGCCACCTGCTCCAGAAGGAGGATGGAGAAGGGATTGCTGCTGTAAATCTCTTTGTGCCAGGTAAAGCAGGATGTTGTTTAATTGTACGCAGCTGGATTGCTGGGGAATTCTGTCACAAGGCTTTGCATAGAAATGCATTTGAAGTGCATTGTGGCAGAGGAAATGCACTAGAACACACTCACTCGCGGCTACTTGCACGTAGGCAGACGCATGTATGGAAAGCACGTGGGAGGGATCTGCATATCCCTGCACCCCTCTCTCTCCTCCTCTATAATTCTCTATTATTGCTGGCTGCTGTAGTCAGTGGCCTCAGTATCTCAGGGGAGATCCCCTCCTGTCAGACGTGTGTTTCGGCAGAGGCAAGCTGAAACATCAGAGGCTGACAAACCCCAAGGGAGAGTCTAATGAAAGCGACAGAATGACATAATCGGTTCTCATCGTCTCTCCTTTTCATCTCTCCACGGTTTTGGTGCAACTTGAAATTACCCTCTAATTTATTACTGAAAAGGTGACTATCATATATAATTGAAATTGTATAGATGATGTCTTGAAATGTTGAAAGTCAAAGTATAAAATCAGTGTAGATGTGGTCTGTGGTACTGTCTTTCTGGAAGGTAGCTTTTAAGACTCAGTCTGAAAGTAACAGTGGTAAATGCCATGAGAGTATAAATAGAATCTCAGAAAAGATATTGCAATCATTTCATTAAGTGATGGGACACTGGCACCCTAAACAAGAGGAGACAAAAATTAAGAACCTTAGAAAAACAGAATAGCTGTAGGATGGCTGCCTTGAAAGATACCATGGCTCTTGCAGAAAGCTCTTTGAATCCCTCGTTTGAAAGTTTGTGAACTTTCAAAGGAGGGATTCAAAGAGAGACAAAGATCATGCATTAACCATTTTTAATTTGCACCATTTCTATGTAGTGTAAAGGGGCTCCAAGGCCCTGTGAACTTTAGGACTCAGGAAACTTTGCAGGAACTGAGTGCCTGTACGTTGGAGCTCTCTCTGAAGCAGCAGCTGGATGTCACAGAGGGTATCCTACATGAGCAACCCTTTCTGTGCAATGGCCTTTTTTCTTACTGGAGTGCATAATAACTTTCAGAAACCAGGAGATGCATGGGAGATGTTGTTTAATGACATTCCTTGCCTTAATAGTATTGTATGTTTCTTTTGTTAGGATGTTTTTTGTTAGGACAGATTGATTCCTGACTTCAGCTTTTGATATTAGAGAAGATGATTAATTTTTTTTGACAGAAGAGGTTTGGAAATAGGTTAGCTGCTCACCCCCCACNTTCAGAGGTTTTGCTAGCTCTGCACTGAGCTTAATTAGAATGTTTGATGTGTTTTCTTGAAAAAGTGGACAAAAGAACAACTAGCAGCTTGATGGGCAGAAAACAAATGGGGTTTTGTGTGAAACATCCTTATTCTCAATACTTTGAAGTGAGGACTTGTCCCTGAGGTTGTCCTAGCCAAGATGAGGGCTCAGACTACTGGATCCTCTGCAATAATGCTTTCTCAGTTGGAACTTTTCCAGTTGGAACTGTTCGACTTTATATAAATGCCTATTCATTGTGCTGGAGAAGGGAGTGCTCTAACGACTGGGCTTTGGAGGTAGTTTGTTTCTTTGGCCCAATATAAAGTAATTACTTATAAAAAGAGAAATGATTTCAGCATGAAAGAAATGGAGGCACAGGCTCTGTAGCCTGTAGGCAGTGGAGTCCTATGAGACACAGGAGACATGGGAGCTAATTCTTTCTCCAAATTAGTCAGTGCAGGTTTGTTCCTGTTCTGCTTTGGATGCATTTTTTTTTCCAAGTGACATAACAACAAAATGTTTCATTTAGCATTGAGCTCCAGTTCTGATTCCAAGTGCGGAATAAAGTGACAGGAGGAGGTGAATTTCCGGGAAACAAAGACCTGATGCTCATACAAGTGCTGCTTAAACGAAGGATGAGGTATGAGAACTATGGACTCTGTGACAGAAAACCAGAGTTACTGCTCCAATGAAAATTTTTATTGTTTCCTATAATGTGCAGGTATCTCTTTACAATTGTGTCCAGATCTTTAAAATCAGTTGGGATTTTCTTTCCTGCAGTTCATATCCCTCGGTATATCTCCTCTCATCGTTCATTATACATTTGCTTTTATTAGCTTAGTGAGATGTTTGACTTTTATATGAAAAGAGGAGTTTTTCCATAAGTGAACACTGGCAGTGGGGGACTTGTTTCCAGAACAACTCCAAGGAGGCAGTGGATCAAGACCAGGTTCTTCGAAGAGCAGGGGCCCCATTGGATGTGCTCCATCTTGCCCTCTAGAAAAGCTAATCCCTATTGACTACAAAGGTAGCCTACATGGATGAGCTTTCTAAAAGCTTTTAATTATTTTTTGTTCTATGAGTATGCATTTTAAGGGTGCACTGGATTGGGAGCTACAAAAGACAAGAGGTGTATTAAATTATTACTCTTTTACCACCCAGTTTGGAAAACAGTCATGTTCCATGAGGAATCCAAAATCTCCTTATGCCTGGTCCTCTGTCATGTGTTTTTCCTCTGTAAGAAAACTGGGTACCTGATAGTCCATCTCTTTTTGAACACGAAGGCCTGGAGACTCCTTAATCTGTGTCCAGTGTAAACGGTTCTCAAACGTGATTTGAATTTGCAAGTTACACCAATGTCCCATTAAGTGAGCTGAGCCACAATTTATGGATTTCTCAGACCTTGCTTTCAAATCAGACAGTGAAATTCGCGCATGAGTTCTGTTGACATGGCCAGGTACAGGGCTGGTCTGCAGCACCCACAGAGACCTGTTTCTCTGGACGTTACAGGCTAAGGAGAGATGGCTGGGGCTTGCTGCTTCTATCACCACTATGTCCCAGGAGGGAGCTAGTTTAAGGATGGCATTTTATTATATGTCTTTGTACATTTTTTCCTGCATGCATTTAGAAGCATTGCCCGTCTTCATCAAGGCACATCTTTCCTAAGAAAATACTGCTTGCATGATGAAACATAAGAATCAAACAAAAAAAGTTAGAGAGAAAGTATGCCCTGACAGTCTGTCCCCTTTTAAGTGCACAGGGTAATACAGAAATTTGTGTGTCCTCTGAAGTCACAGTCTTGTGTGACAGTGCCGTTCTGCAACTGTGGCAGGACAATTTGAAATGTGTACCTGTACAAGGGTGCAGCTGCAGCCCAGAGACTGGCTCCACTGCCTTCTTAAATGGGGAATCTTGTCATTGGCTGTGAATTCAGCATCAGATTGGATTGACTTTAGATGTCTGCTCTGTGGTACATGGTGCAAGGGCTTCCAATATTTATTTGAATCAGCTTCATTTTGAAGTATTTTTGTTTATAAATTGGTTCACTTTTGTTACTGGAGGAACATTATAAAGAACTATTTAGGTACTGTCTAGGCTGCTTGTTCAGTGCCTGCAATGAATGCTGCTTCATGTTAATACAAAAGGTTCTATTTTTTTTCCTTGTGTTTGATGATTTTCTTGTTTCTTAAATGTTAAATAACATGATTATAAGTATCCAACAGATTCTTAAACACTTCTTTTCCATGTAAGTTTTCTGGTGTTTTCTTCATTGTGTAATGTATTGCTTTTCCTGCAGAATGGAACATGAATTCCATAGAATCCAGTTCACATTCAGTTTTGGGATTAGATTAAGTTGTGTCGGGTTTGCTCCCCCAAATCCTCATGGACTGTGTCTAGGGGAGAAAAAAATCAATGTTCTCTGGTAGAACTTCTTAAAATAACCGTACTTGACATTGTTGAAATTTCCATTTGAACAAAATTTGAGACTTTTAAAGCAAATTAATTGTGTTTTCTCATAATCTGAACTACTTTGAAAGAGTAATATAAAATGATTATAAAGTTGCAGGAGAAAACTTGATGGAGAAATCGTAGAACTTAATTTTAGTGTCAGAGATCCAGAGGGAGAGGAAAAAAAACATTCAAGACTTAAATTCCCTTTAAAATTTCTGATTTCCTTATAGGATTCTAAATATTTTGTGGCAAAAAGACAATATTTGGTCCAACGCTCTTCCTGCATAGGACAAATCTAGATGTTATTTAGTTGAAGCCTTTGGATTTAAAGAATTTTTATGCAAAAGACTCACTGTGAATCTTGGCTTTACTGAAACGTCACATTTATTACACCAGCCAAAGAAATATAGAACTTGGATAAAATCAACTGGAGATTGTATGTTCCATGAAAGATTAGAATAGCAATGTAAAGAGAAGGTAAGCTCCACTTGGTAGGAAGATGTTAAACTGTGCCTCTTATAACTGGCAATGAGACATGAAACATTAATACCAGTAAAGAGAAGAACATACTGGGGAATATCTGTAGAACCTTGACCAGAACTTATGGTATGCTGAATGGATGGAGTCCCTCAGTGCAAAACTGAAGGGCTTGGAAAAGATGTCATTGGGAATCATCTTGTCATGTGCTAGATTGGGAAGGTAAGAGCCAAGCTAAACATAGTCAGCCACGCTCTTGGCCATAGTCAGCTCCCAGTTAGGTGAAGCCAAACTCATCCTGGTTGAGCTGGTCTAGTACATGCTGACCAGCATTTGGCAGAAAGACATCCTTGGTCTGTGCCCAGAAATATGGCCATGTGGTTTGGATGGACCTCCTCTGCTTTAGATATAAGCATAAGTCTGGTCTTTATTTTCAACTAGAAGCACACTGGTCTCCTGCAGGAGGACCCTTGGGCTTCAAGTAAGTGCAAAGTGTGGGAAAGGTGTACGTGTGCATTTGTGTCATCTCATGTTTTCTGAACATACAAAGGATGGACATAGTTTTATATTTATTTCTATGCAACTCACTTTGTTTTCTGTCTGCTGAGACAGATTCTGTTATAAAAATCTTTGTCATGGTACTAACAAACTGTCATGAATCCATGTTGTAGCTTTTCAGGTGATTTGAGTTGTGCTAAGCTTCCTTTGTCCTTTCTGAGTCTGGAAAGTTAATCAGAAAAACTTCTCTTGATGCTGATGAGGAGGAAGTGGGCTGACAGGGGTTATGAGAATAGGTTGTGGTCAGAAGACAGATTTATACACCTTGTTGGGCTTTCACTGGCCATAAATTGCATTCTGGTCCTGCTAAAACCTGGACCATGAGGTACTGAGAGAGCTGACACATTTACCCACACTGGCAGTACATATTTATGGGAGAGGAGGGGAGGGAGTAGCTGTTGCTTTATTTTGGACTTCTTTTCTTTGAAGAGGGAAGCTGATACTACAACCCATTTGGTGTGGTGGATGTGCCATCTTCATCTGGGTCCCAGAATTGAAGGGGAGCAGGCACAGTCAGAGATGCAGTGTCAAGGACCCCCTCACATTATTTAGACACTGCTGAGCCACAGCTGCCTTGTGGCTATCAGAATCTGAACTGGGCTGGGCAGCATCTCCTCCATGGAGGTGAGCAGCCATGGAGGCAGTGAATCAATGCTGTCCAGGGCGGGCTCCCCATCCATTCTCACCTTTCCCTTGTTCTTCCATCTTCTCTTCTCCTCCTACAGTCTGGACAAGCCCAAGTGGACTTCATTCTATAAGGCACAGCTTTGGGCCAGGGCATTCCTGGAGGTGGTTAATGTGGCTGGAGAGGCAAAACCACTGTGTCTCAGTGCCTTTGAACTACTTTGGGAACTGTTGGTGGCTCTGGTGTCTGGGAGCTGGGGGGGGGGAAGGGGAAGAGTTTTGAAGGAGATTTCAAAAGGAGAAGTTATGAAGGAAGGAAAGAGTTTTTTCCTTTTGCATCCTAAAAATACTCTTTTCACCCAGGTCCTGCTTTTATGACTATTCGCTGCTCAGGCAGCACCTGGCGTGCTTTGCACAAATGTGATGTCACAGAAAGGCTTTGAAGTAGCCTCCCACTTCCCCCCTCTTTGGAATGAAGGAGGGAAGGCTTAGGCACCTGTTTGGAGGAAGCTGATGTTCAGGCTGTTGGGAAGGTGCCATGCCCACTTTGAGGATGTGCACAGGAAAAGGCAGTGTACAGAAATATACCTTGGAGTGATGCTTAAGCAGCGCCTGTTCAGTGCTCCCAATTGTTGTCGCAGAGCCTTGCCTGGGTCTCCGGGGCCGGCTGCTTATTCTGAGAGCAGCAAAGCTGTCACACAGAAGTCCAGCATTGGTTACCATCAAAGGAAACTGAAGCCCTTGAAAACCTTTTGGCAGTTTTTGCTGAGGTACTGATTATGGGGACATGTCTGTGAAGAATCCATATTGTCTTGTGAATTTAGGGATATGCCTTGACTTTACTCTGATGACAAACTCCATGCCTTGCTTTGTGAGAGTATTTCCACTGGAAATCAAAGAGATTTGAGATACATAGCAAGCTAAGCAGTCATACTTCAGAATAGGATTTGGGGATTAACAGAGTGGATAGTAAATTGAATAGTAGGAGTTAAAATCAGACTGTGCTTGAAAAGAAAGCAAAGATGAGAGGTACACCCCTGGAAAGCAGTAATTCTAGAAATGACACTGGGGTTACACCGGTTAGCAAATGAGATATGCACTCACAGTACAATGCGGCAGCAAAGAGACTGATGTGATTTCTGGATTGCATAAACAGAACTGTTGTGTCTTGAAGCAAGGAAATGTTTTCTGTGTGTTTCTAGTCATGTTTTCTTCATGTGCTCGATCTGAGTGTACCTAGTCTAATTTCTGGAGAACTTAGTGCCCCAAAGATAGCAGCAAATTAGAACAAATTCAGTGGAGCAACAAAAATGATTAAGATGCTGGAGGGATTGATCTAAGAGGGAAGATTAAAGTAACTAATTAGATTTAGCTTGGCCAAATGACAATTAAAAGAGAGATGTGATGACTGCCCTTAAAGTGTGTGCTTAGGAATGTAAACAGAGAGCAGAGAGAAATAGAATGAGGGATTGTTTAGTGTTGTTGGAGTGGCTGTTGGTCAGATGCCTGCTCTGCACTGCTACCGGAGTTGTATAGGAGCCTAACCAGAGACTGAGATGTAGCTGCGGCCAAACAATAGCAGCAAATGAACAAGAGAAAGTGCTGAATAGACAACACAGTTCCTGCTGTGAAATGTGGCAGAGGCTAAAGTACTGATTCCAGGGAAGTGATAGTAGACTCTTGAAGCTTTGCTGCAAGTAGTGTCCATAATTCTCCTTGGGAGGAGGAAAAGGGTGTTGTGTTCCTGCAGAAGTCCTCCCCCTCTGATTTGCAGGACCCATAGTTAATTTCTGCCCTGTCCTTTTGCCTGTGAATGTGTAGTGTTTCCTTCATGTCAGGGTGTAGTGTTTTCAAAAAGATAGTTTGCAGGGTGCAATGGGAGCAGGCATGGGTATGGCATAAATGACAGTAGACACTAAACCCTGTAAGAGCTGCTGAGAGAGCCAGACATGCTCAGTCTAGAGGAAAGATAACTGTGGGTAGAAACCGAACAACAATTCTGTAAAGAAAGGACAGGGACCAATTATTCCCTTTAGTCACTAAGGGCAGATGTAGAAGAAAGTGAGCCCTTGGCTGAAGCTGGGAAAAACGGGACCTGTGTGAAGAAGAAGCCTGAGTGTTGGGTGACAAGGAGGCCAGGAAGGGTGGAGGAATTATTATGAATGTAGATGGCCAGGGGTGATATGACACACTTGTTTATCGCACAGTACAGGCACTGGGAAACTGATCTTGATTCACTAAATTTTCACATGATTTCAGAGCCTCTAAAATCTTCCTGAGCTTCTGAACAAGATAGAGCTGTGGTGCTTTTTCTTGTGGGTTTTTTTTTCATGTTATGTGTATCAACATGCTTATTAATATTTCTGTTTGTATTTTCTTTTGTTATAGATCTGTTTGAATGCTGTCTTTTACAAGGGAGGGAGTATGGGGGAAATGTACACTTCTAACACAAAATGCAAAGAGGAGTTAGTTGCAACAAAGTGTGAATTAGGTGGAGTTTTTTGCTCCTTTGGTATGAATTTTTTTTGAGGGGTAAAGTAGCCTAGTTACTTAAAAAAAAAAGTGCAGTTCTATATCGCCTCATTTTGACAGGCATGGGAAAATTTGAAGCAAGAGCTCTTATCACAGTATTTCTCATCCAGTTATGCTTAAAAAATTCTGCATGTTTTTCATATGAAGCCCATTTTCACATGCTAGGCTATTTCATACATGGAAGTATTTTATACCTGGAAATGTTAATTTCCTGATCTGCTTTTAAAACTGACTGCATTTCCAAGTGGAAACCTCCAACCTTCCAAATCTTCCAAGGAAGAGGTGAGGATAAGAAACAGAGCCATTAGCTGGCGCAGTGTCTCAGCTGTGGCTCCAGTCTCTTTGGGTGAATAACTGTGTCAACTGTGATGTGAAGAGCATTCTAAATATATATATTTTCAATACCCATTTGGAGGGCTGTATGTAAAATAAGTGCTTCAGCATAGTTCCCTGTTGGACAGTGACTGTGTCCTGGTGTCACAGCCAGTTCTTGGGCAATTTTAAGAGGAATTTCAAAGAGTGACAGGAGCCCAGCATCAGAGAAATGGATTCTTGCTGCAAATTTGTAAGGGCACTTTTTAAGGCAAAGGCTGAAGCACTGGGTTCAAGTGTGGGGCTGTGCTGTCCTGGGCTACAGGGAAGACTCAGCTTGTGGTAAAGATAGGAGGCAGGTCATCAGGGCCTTCCTATCTGACTTTTCCATGAATTGGCTTTTATTTAGTTAATCAAGAGCTATGGTCAGTAAAGTAATTTTGCTTCCCAGCCCCAGTAGTTTTTTTCCTGCAGCAGTTCAGTGGTCTGGCAAGCCCACCTTCATTGCTGGTTGAGGACAGCATGTCAGGCTGTCAGCTGGAGTGGCTGAAATGCAGGTCTTCTTCTGCCCACAGTGCCTTTTCACAGGTCTGGCAAGCTGGGCTTGGACAAGTCTTAAGCAGTAGCATGATTTGTCAGAGCCCATGAGCAAGTCACTCAGCCTACTTGTGCTGTGTGAGCTGCGATGAACACTATACAGCTGCACTCAAAAGTCACACTTTCTTTTGTGCTTGTGAGGTGCCACTTTTCAGCTGATGATGCCACAGAATCATACTTACTCTTGGTCTTAGCTTTCAGAGCTCTAGCCTTGGCTTTCTTCAGTGGTTTGCCACTTACTGAAAGCAAGCAAGCAAAAGCACCATAGAGAGTAGAAAAGCACTTCACAAAGCATATTCTGATGAACACAGCTCTTTGAACAGCTGCAACAGGGACAGCAAAGTGGCCTGACGTACAGAAAGGGGAATATGATGGGAGATTTATGCTGGTGAATCTACTGGAAGATCTGCAAGATCTGTGCCTAGAGAAGATCTCAGTGCTTGCATATCTGCAAAGCCCTCATCCCAGACTTCCAACACTCTGCAGATAGTGTTAGATTTGCAGATGTCTTATGTGATGTGGGGTTTTGGATACAGTAAAATCTCATGTACTCTGAAACAAGTATGAAGCATATTGATTTTTCCCTAGATTTCTGTCATGGCTTTCCACTTCTTATGTATTTATTTTTATCTATTTATTCTTCTTTTGGAAGGTAACTACTTGACTTATGCAATTTCTAAGTTGTCAGTGCCAGTGCATTGAGTCAACCACATGCCCTAGACCTGTAGAATTTTTAGGAAGAGCTTTACTTCTGTTGCTGGAGTATTGGATAGTGGTGAGAAACTTTGTCTGAAACTCACTATAGCAGAGCAGAATATTTTTAGATCTGTTAGTTTTGGAAAATCTAAACTGCTACATTATACCTAAATAAACTACCCTCTAAATGCCTTCATTCTAGAAATGAGTGGATTTGAACAATACAAAACAATTGAAAAGAAAGTTTATTTTTTTTTCCCCAGACTACCTCTGAGTGGCCATGTTTAACTCTAGATCAGAATGGAGTTGTACTTTTAAACTGCAAAATCTTTGTCTAAACACAATCCTCCGCCTTTGCGAAGCTCCAAGAAGCCATTGTTCGGGAGCATAGACTCAGCTCACCTGTTGGCTCAAGGACACCAGAGCCAATATGGACAGCAGTTGCTCTGAAAGTTTTATGGGTAGAATCAGCAAAGGGAGACTGCACTGGGTGTGTAAAACACGTGTGTGCAAGCCCGTGTTAGCAGGTGGCTGCCGTGTCCCCTGACGATGCTGCAGTAGCAGCTAATCAGGTTTCCTTACCCCAAAGGGCTCTGTACCTGCCTGTACCCCAGCTGCCCTGCTGCATTCCTGGTGCTGGCATTAGGACACACGTGTACAGGACATTCTGACCTGCTTCATGCTTGACAGACGGCAGAAGCTGATTGCTGGAGGCAGCCTTTGGTCTGTTCACAGATTGGCTTCAGGGATTACATGCAGGGAAGTGTGAGCAAGTAGAACTGCAGCATTGATGTACCACACCTCTGCATGACTTTATAGTGCTTGAGGGACATGAACTGCCTTGTGTGAGATCTTTGCAGCAGCATGGGTGTTCTAATTTCTGAAGAAGACAATTGGCATATCCACCATCTCCTTTTCTCTAGGTTGCAGTGGGAGCCTAAGTCCATAAACAGCACCTTTCCTCCAGACTGTTTCTCATGTTGCTAATATCCATTGACATAATTTTTCCCTGCCAGGTGCTGAAGGTTGGAAAGACTGGTAACAACCACAGTGAATCACTACATGTTGATGTATTTGCTTTACCTGTTGCTCTGTAGAATCTTGAGATCTAGACTCTGAGGTTTTAGCGGCTCCCTGCCAATCAGATTAAATATTTAACAGCAATAGGTTCTGAGCATCACGTTTCTGACAGCGAGCGTATTTCATGCATCATTTACTGTAAACTTTGGGAGATTTTTAGCTAACGTTTGCAAAGTAACTCCCTCTCCACTTTCTCTCCTGTTATTCTTTCTTCTTTTCACTGTCCCTCTCACTTCTTTTCTTGTTCTCCCTGTCTCTTCTCTGCTGTTTCCTTTCCCTTAGCTTTTATCCACTTTCTCTGATCACTGTCCATGGGTTTGTGAATGTGTGCATTGCACCTGGCATGGATGACAGCCTGTGATGGAGTGGAGGGACTGCCAGCACCTAACTGTGCAAGGCCATCTCCTTGGAAAAGTGTGCATTGCTAGAGGAAGGGTGCAGGCTGATAGGCTTTTTGGAGAGTGGGAAGCACCTGAGGACAAGAAAAAGCAAAGCATCTCTGTCATCCTTCTCTCTATGATGCAGCTCTATCTGCAAGAACTATCTACTTTACTCTTAGCACATCTGCTGATTGCTCTGAGACTGTGACTATGGGGCCGTCCTTTTCCTTTTAGTCCCCTTCTGGATTAAACTTTTGTAAGAAAAGGGTAAGCAGGCTCAGTCATCCAACTGAAAGTGTGGTCACATCCATCCCCGTGGGATCCCCTTGTCCCACCTGTTGTCTGCTTGCAGCAGACTTCTGTATCAGCTGTGCTGACATCTGGCTGACACCCTGGTGCTGGGATGAGGCCCATCAAACCAAAAATCCAGTGAAGATTATAAAAAAAAGAAAGGAGTATCTGTAGGTGAGGTTTCAGCATCAGATGCTGTTTTCTATAATGACATAGGATTGTCTCCTGGAATGCAGCAAACAGTAGGGAAAAGACAAGGGCCTTCCTTTGCTTCCTTCAGGTGCTGGACAACAGGTACAGGTTTCATAGGTACAAAGATTTCACATGTACGAAGTACAATTGTCTAGTGGTTATCTGAGTTTTCAGGCATGATGTCTAAGGAGATGGCCCTTTAGAGGGGCTCTGTGAAACAAAGATTAAAACTGCCACTAGTGATCATTCTGGGCTGATGCTGGGTTGGGGAGGGTTAAGTCTTCTGGGCAAGTGAGCTCTGTAGGCAGGCTGGTGCATGTTTTATGCTGCAGAACTTCTCAAGATCTTGCCCTTCTTTCACTCATTGCTTGTCTTGCTTTGATGCTGTTGATTGTAAGCTGTAGTCAGATGGTTTGACTCTTCATTACCCTGCTTGACTCTTTGGTACGTGCATCTTTTCCACTGCTCTTTCTCCAAATGTGTTGTCTGCTGAACATGTCAATGTAGTCCCAGAGGGAGCCTGTGGTTCTTACTGCCTCCATGTTTGCCCTGTGTGACTGCTGCTCTGCATTCCTGTCATCTCACATCTGGTATTCAGCCCCAGCAGAATCTGCTCCAGCTGTCCTGCACTACCAGTCCAGGGGATGATGGTTAGTGCTAGGACCAGGTTTTTCAACCATGTTTCTCCCTGTTGTGACAAGTCCAAAGCCATCTGGCAAAACATCAACCTCTTCTTTTCACACACACGTACACACATTTCTGTTGGCATGGGACATATCCTGTCTTCACACCGATGGGCTTGAAGGTGTGAGCGAGACAGGACTGATGCTTGGCTTTGAAAGCTGGAATGTGTATGAGATTATTTTTCTTTATGAGGGGGCTGGGGTGCCTCTAGGTAGAGGGAAGAAGTGAGGGAGCCCATTGATCACAATACCTAGAGAATATGTCTCTTTTTCTTCTGTGATCCAATGGGCATTGAAACCTTTTTGGCTGAGAATCTGCTGGGCTGGGGTACGGCGAGGCAGATGGTTTAATGCAGGTACTGGGACATTTGGGAAACTGCTTCAGCAGAGATAGGGAATGGAAAATGCCTGTAAATTTTGTAAAGCAGAATAGCTAGTGATGAACAAACTGGACTGCTTAATTTATTGATTTATTTTTCTCTCTCAGTCACTGTTTTTTTTCCTCCCTCCCCATTGCCCTGCAGTCCATTCTCTGCATCTGGTGGCTTATTTCCCTACAGATGTCATTTTGGCAGTAACTCAAACCTGAGTACCTCCCTTAGGGAGTTGATGCACTGCCTGAGTGCTTTTTCTTTCCCCAGTGTCTGGGTATCTAATATTTTGGGTTTGAGGTAGTGGTTTTTCTCTTTTCTTTTCTTTTCTTTTCTTTTCTTTTCTTTTCTTTTCTTTTCTTTTCTTTTCTTTTCTTTTCTTTTCTTTTCTTTTCTTTTCTTTTCTTTTCTATATACATTTTTAGGCAATTGTATTTTATATATAAATAAAAACTTTAGCAGTGGGGGAAGATGGAAGGTATATGGATCTGGAGAGGATGGTTCCTTAGCTGCATGCTGGGCCAGCCTGGGTGCGTGGATGACCTAGAAGGGCTGCACAGCTTGCCCACTGACTCACCCCAGATCCAGGGCTGGGAGCTCATCTGTGGTCTGTGGGGTCCTCTGATCTCTTTAATTAGGAGAGAAGGAATGATAAATGAGTATTGTTTTTTGTCTTGCTGAAGTACCCTGGGACTCTGGGTGAAGTGATGACAGAGCTGTGCTAAGAATATGGTCAGGTCCCTAAAGCTTTGCAGGCTCTGAAGATAAACTATAAACAAGAGGAAGGGGATCCCAGAGCAACACCAACAGTGTAGTCAGCTGATAATGCATAAGTGTCTTATTTGTTCCAGCTTTTCCCTTTCTCCCCAGAGACAAATATCACTAGGAGCGTGGCAAGAGGCTTCTCTCTGGATGTGTGCTCTGGTCGTAGATCGTGAACCCCGTCCTGCAGTACGCAGGCCTCACAAAGGTGCTAACACCTGTGCAAAGTGGGTTTAAAATCCTGCCACATCAGGTCAGAGGGACTTTACACCCCTCTGGCACAGTGGTAGTGAAATGAAATAGTGCAAAGGCCTCTGAGAATTTTAATATACTTTGGCATCTTCATATATATAACAATTGATACAGCTGTGTGCAGAAATGCCTCCTGGCTTGGGAACAACGTCCTGCCACAGTGTCATCCTGAACAGGACACCAAAGCAGGGCTGTGTCAGAGAGGTTTTGCAGGAAGCAAGGATGGTGTTTAAGGGATGATATTTAAAATCTTTTTTTTATTTCAAACTGAGGACCCTTGGAGCTGAAGTTCACTGTGGCCTAGACCTGGCCTAGAGAAGAATCAAAGTGATGTTGAGTAGAAGAAACATGAAAACCCCAAAGTGAACATAGCCCCAGGAGGCTAGAGGGGGATGAGTGGTGTGTTCAAGGCACTTGGAGAGGCAGTTCATATAGGCAACTGGGTTTGCTTTATCTGCATCATTTTGGGGATGGATAATATTTGCAGTATATAATTTTTGGCTGTTCAAGATGTCAATATTGGTACTGCTGTATACAAACAAGGGTGAGTGTGTGGAGGTCTGTGGAAACAAGAGGCTTCTCTCACAGGAGAATTACTCTTTTAGTAATTACATTACTCTTTTAGTAATGCCAATATATCCCTGTTATACTCCCTCAGTCAGCCCTGTTAACCCCATCCCCAGCCCTGTATCCCTCAGTCACTCCCCTCCCTATTTCCCCATAGGCTTCCACACCCTAACCCCACATTTGTACTGCCTCCATGCCCCCTGACAATGGGTCCCTGATGCTCTCCCAGCCCCTACCACCCCTATACTTGAACCTGGACATTTCCCTTGAGGCTTGCCTTTGACGCTGGACAATCTGCACATGTGGCTGGAATAAACATCTCTGTGGAACCTCTACAAAGGCCCTTCTTGCCTCTTTGCCATCACCATATCAACAGTTATCCCGGCTTTCAACAGGTGAGACCTAGGTAAGGACTGTTTTAACTGACTGCTTTAACATGCCACTATAACCTCCGGGTTGTATAAAAGTCCTTCAGAAGGCAGGACTGGCACCTCAGTGCTATTGCAGCAGTTCAAGATGGGCAGTGTTAAGACAGCCCTAACACTATATCCACCAAACCCTCACCCACTGTCTGAGTGATGCCTCTTCTTCCAGCCCAGAAACAACTCTTGGGAGGGAGAACAGATGCTTTGTGCTGGGCGCTGGCCCCTGGTGTAGCAGTAACATTTGAGTTTCTAACTTAGATGCTGATTTTCTTCAAGGGCCCTCCTAGATGTTAAACAGATGCAGCTTGAATGTTGTCCCTCCACATTTTCTGTCCCAGGAGGTTTTTGAGTTTTCCCATTTTCAGGAATACATGAATTTACTGTGTTTGGGAACTGGTACCATTTCAGGTCTGACAGGAAATGGGTAAAGTGCTGCTTCTCTCACCTATGTTCCACCTTTAAAGAAATGCAGACCTGTATCCTGGTTTGAGATGAGATGGAGTGCATATATACTCTCTAAATTTATATAAAAATAAACAATCATAACAAACCCTTTATGTTTATATATAAACAAATATATACCGCGTGTGTGCATGTAAAAAATACATACACACCCTTATTTTACCTTATAATTAATTCTGAAGTGGGAATGCACTAGTCTTTCAACACTACTCTATGGCAGTGTAACCCAGGAAATGGTGAGAACTGAAAAATGAAATTGAGTCAGGGTGGACATCTCTTCTCTTGCCTCCAGGACTACTCCAGCCTTCATCATCTGTCCCTGCTCAAAAGAAAAATCCCCCAAAGCAGAGCAATTTCTCTCTGTAAATTTGTCAATGACATCAACTACGCTGTGGCTTCCAGAAACCCTAAAAACTCTTTGTATTCTCCCCAGATGTCACTCAGGTGCTCAGGCACAGTGCAATGCAATTTGTGAAGTCTGACAGAATCACAAGCCTCCAGGGTGCAAGAAGCTTTTCCTAGCAGGGGGAGTACCTTCAGAGGCAGAAACTTTTTTAGTCCAAACTTAATGCTAAAATTCCCTCCCTCTCCCTGCAAATACTGGTATACTGCAAGTTCAGAGGTACCTGAAAGAGTCACTAATTAACTGTGGTGAACTTGTCGCAGCAGTATTTCTTCCCCTGACTCCCAGGGCTTCTAGCTGTGGGCTGCTGTAACTCATGGTCTAAGGGCATGTGGCCTCAAGATTACATGTGAGGACTTCCCTATTAATCCCAGATTTCTGGCACCCTCACACTGAAGCCCCAGACAGGACTCCTGGGGTCTCCAGGTGCCTGGATTTTGTTTGGGAATAAAGCAGCGTTCCCAAGATTTTTGGTCCATACTGGTGACTCTGGTCTGCCCACCTTCCCCCAGAACAATTTAAATCCAGGCTCTCAATTTTGGAGACCCATGCCTAGAAGATGTCCTTTTTGAGTTTCTGCAAGTGAGTTGAAATGGAGCTGAGCTTTACATTTCCACTGTCCAAGAGCTCCTGGACCCAGACCTCCTGGATCTGTGTCAGACACTCAGGGCAGATCTCTTGATGAAATAGGAGTTTTCTAGGTCTGGTTTGAAGTTGCCTGGAGGATGGGCCCTGGTGCTGAGAAGAGCTGTAGCTGCACCCCAGACACTGAAGGCTGGCTGCCCATTGCAGCTCTGCCTCCCTTGCCAAAGCTCTGCATTGCTCTTGCTCTTCCTTGGCAGCAAGGAAGCTGCTTGAGATTAGGTGAAATATGTCATGAGTTTAGATAGTTATGTGAGCATAAGCTTAAAAACCCCTGCAGTTGCTAGCATGTTTCATCAAAAACTACAGATCAGCAGTGTTTTGCAATATGAGTCAATGTGGCAAAGTCGATACTGAGCATCAGGAATTAGCTTGGCAATTGCCAAGTATTTGTGGTATTACAGGATTTCCTTTCTCTCTGCTCCTAGCTAAACTAGGATTTATTGTCCTCAAGATCTTGGACATACAGGTTTTTAATACACTCTCTTGGGATCCTGTGAGTAATGTTGGGTATGATCTCACAAGAAGACTGCTGCCTTTGGGTGAGTGCAATGGAAAGCAATAATAATAATCTCAGCTCCTGTAGCTTCTATTGCTTGAGAGTCAGAAGTACTTTAAATACCATAAATAATTAAACATTCCAGCTCTATGAAGCAAAGAAGATGCATCTCCACCTTTCTGATGAGGAGAATAAGGCAAAAGATGTAAAAAAACCCCAATGGCATTTATACTTTAAAAACTGCTTATTGGTTTTAGATGGTGATGTGAAGGAATAGAACAGGACTTCACTTGTTATGGTTTGCTTCCACCATGCTTTAAAGATTTAAACCCTGACAATGAATGGTGTGAATACAAGTGAGCTAAGAGGTAACAAGGATGGACCAAAAACTATAACAGTGCTTAAAGTGAGAAATGGAGCCATGAAGAACAAAAAATGGATTGGAGAGAACTGATGGGTGGAGAAAGCTGAGAAGAGTGGTAGAGTAGGACATACATTGTAGCTTAAAGGAAGTTGATGAGGAATATTGAAATACTGGATTCTTTTAATTTTTGTTTTTTACTAAAAAAACGTCAAACTAATCTTAAAGCATAAGTGAGCCGGGGCTGCACTTTGTCCATAGTATTGATTTTTATTTACTGGTATTCACTGTAGTTACAATTGTCACATTCTGGTCACGTTATCTCCTGCTCTTGCTACTAATGCTTCTTCTTCCTACTGCAAATGCAAGCTACTTTTGTGTAAAGGAGGTGTGGTCCAAGGGAGTTGAACTGCACCACGATGAGGTCAGTAATGGAGTTGGGTTGGGAGTCGACATGGGCTGGTACCTCCTTGCATGTGTTCACTGGCATGAGGAGGAATGAACAGTTGAATGAGCTACTGGGAAAGGTGCCTGAAGTAGCCAGCATCAATGAATTTGAGAGGCTGGAGAAAACAAAGAACAGAGAAAAAAAAAAGCATGGAAATGGCATTCAGCTGAGCCAAATCTGCTCTATTTGCACTAGATTGGGTCTTTCAATCCCTGTCCCTGAAGCATCAACAGCCAGTGTTGAGCTGTGGCCCAGGCATGGCTTTGCCTGTGTATCTTTCTGTCACTGCAGCTCTGGTAAATGTGATCGAGTGCTGAGCAGAGGGAGAGGTCAGTGGCTACTGGACTGGGTCCCTCCAACTGGGAGAGCTTTCTGGACACTGTTGATTGACGGTCTCAGTAAGATGAATTGGCCCTGACCTGTCATACAATTGCAGGCACAGCATGGTCTGGTGCACAGCACTAATGTACTGTGAAAGCATATTGTATCCAGCTGCTTGATGGCTGGTCCCTTACCGGTCATTGAACTCAGAAAGTTAGGGAAAGGGAAGATAGTTGATTTGGAAGAGAGAAGGAAAGGAGAAGAAAAATGAGACTACAAAAAATTTTTCTTATTTGCAGTTATCAATTCTCCAGTTATCCTGGCTTTAGTGTTTATTGTAAGGATCAAGTTTTTCTAAAGGGATAAGTGTTTTTTGGGATGCTTCTGGATGGAGAGTGTACAGCTCCAAATATCTTGAATGGCACCCTTTTAGGTGTCAAATGTTTGTCTTCCCTTATTATTTCTCCTGGGTACACTTATGATAACAGGAACATAAAAGTCCTCTACCAAGGATCAGAGTGAGGAGTAGGGAGGGATTAACAGATAGACAATTACAAGGAAGGAGACTCAAACCAAAGTTTTCTGGATATTCCTCTATCATTTCTAGTGGTCTGACCAGAACCTGCCTTTGACTCTTCTTGGCCTCAGTGGCTGTGTCATGCCTCTTTCTACATGCTAAACTCATTATCTTGGTCCCTTTCACTTCCAGATTAATTTCCTGCCTTATTTCAGAAACAAGGGTCACTGTCACAGGGTCCCTTGGTGACGAAACCTTGCTTTCCAAAATGCTACCTAGCAGTGGAGAGCAGGAGGCCGTGAGGCTCCTGAGGGATGCTGGTGAGTTGTGAAATGTGGATCATCCATGTCTGTAGCAGTGCAGCTTTGTCCTGGACCAGCTCGCAGGATGCATCTCTCTCTCCACCCCACTACCTCCACTTAGCAGTTCTTTTGTCCTCAACACATCTTGGTGCTTCAGGCATCAAGTCACCTTCTCTGCCATTTCTGCTGTCTGTAACACCTTCATAAGAATCTGATCAGGCCTGGTGAACCCTGGAATTCTGCTTTAGGGCTGTTTCAGA
Source organism: Thryothorus ludovicianus (assembly GCA_013397245.1). NCBI lineage: Eukaryota > Metazoa > Chordata > Aves > Passeriformes > Certhiidae > Thryothorus > Thryothorus ludovicianus. The sequence continues at coordinate 576,538 of VZTB01004939.1, forward strand.
TTTGCTGTAGCAGTGCCATCATGAGCAGAGGCAGTGCATATTTTCTCCTGCCTTGTCCCTGCTGCATGGCTTCCAAAACTGTAATGTGCGCCCATGAAGAAATTTCATAAAGGATGGGCAGTTTTATATTTTAAAACTATATCCTGTGTCATATATTATATGAAGAAGATAGGCAGCAAACAGGATGACTGTGTCCAAAGTGCAAGTGTAGTTTGAGGCTGTCTCCCTCTGACTCAGATGCCCTTTCTAGAATTCTCAGACCTGCAAAAGAAGGAACCAGTTAATTTTGGCCTTAAAAAGGAAATTTTTTCTTTCCTGCTTATGATATGTTTTAAAAAACTATTCTGAGTTCACTTTTACACTGCTTACATCTGGCATCCAAATAATTTAACACTGTCTTTTGGTATGAGACTGAGTAATCAGTGGGGATTTTGTCACTGGTATGGAATTTGGTAGCTGCCTTCAAGAGCCAGTGCAGACTCTGTTTACCTGCTCTGTATTTTCCCTTTAAGGAAAAGATGCAGGGAATGAGCAGGTACTGAGGGGGTACATGAGAGAGTCTGGGAAATGGGAAAGTTCTTCCACCCATGGAAAGGAAAATTCTCCTTGTTTTTTAAATGTTGAAATTTATAGTATCAATCTGTCAATGTGCAAAATGCAGAGTTGATTAAAGTTGAATAGAAAACCTCAAATTAATACATCAAATAATGAGAAATGCCAAGAATGTACTTTCCCAAACCATCCAAATGAAGTTAAATGTGTGTTTCTCATGGTTATTAATGGATCGGAGGTATTTAAATCCCTAGCTTTTGGAAATTGTGGTCTTTAATATCCTCATGTTATTAATGTGCTGTCGATTCCTGCTTGGAAATGAAAACTGGAAGTGGAGAATTAAGGAAGGAAGGAAGGGATTGTCCAATGGCTTTTCAAAGGGCTTCAGTTCTATTTAAGAGGCAAACCTGGTGTTGCTCTGTGCAGCACTCTGCTGCCTGTTTAAACGGAGTCTTGCACTTCAGGAGGCAAAGCTGCTTTCAACCGTGCCGAAATCCTGTGGAGGAGCCTGGCATGCAGCAGCACGTCCCTTGATTGGAATGGTTTCACTCTGAGCTGAGATTCAGTTCTGAGATGGGGCAGACAACAGTTGCAAGTGGGAAATGGTATATGCCTCATAAGCTTTGAAATCCCTTGTTTCAAGCAGAGCATACACATGCATGGAGTGACAGCTGTGGCAACTGAACCCTCCAGGTGGTGAGGATATTTCAGTCTCTGGCAGGGAGGACCTGTCTCAACCCTCTAAACTTCTCTAAGCGGGATGCTGGGGGAAGGGTGAGATCCTGGCAGGGGAATAGCAGCTCTAGCCTGACTCCGCAAGCCAGGCTTGCAGAGAGGGGTGTCTGTGCCAAGCCTCTCTGCTCTGGCATTTAGAAGTTGGCACTGGGCAATGCCAGACTGACCTGCTGTCTGTCTTAATGGCTTTTGTGTGTGTGACACTGAGTCCCGCAGCTCTGCACGTGTATGCCAGTCTGGGTAAGCAGGTCAGACCTGCTCCTTTGCTCCCTCGCCCAGCCATTTCCTTCATTCTCCCTTGCTCATCCTGATGAGGATCCAAGAGGTCTTGAATTATGAGGAGCAATAAACACAGCTGAACTTTTGCTGCAGCAGAGGCAAGTCTCAAGGCGTGATCAGATAACCACCTACAAGCATTTTCACGGTAGAAACGGTGAGTTGAGAGGGAGAAATGGTTTAGGTTGAATGAAGGAGATATTATAAAAGTTACAGGATAGCTGAGCAAAGGGAAAAATTAGGTTGAGTTTAGGGCTGTGTTTCAAAATGTGAGCCATCTCCTAGCAGTGGCAGTATTATTTGAGTTGTTTCAGAACAGGTAGTGTGCTAAAGCAGGTGCTGTAAGCGGTAATTCTGAAGTGACTGGGGGAAGGGCACGACTATTAAACAGAGGATTTTAATTTTTTATTTCTATGAATCATTTGGTGTTGGTCTCAACAGAAGGTTGCAGGCTGTGGCTGAATAAGCTATCCGCCGTGATATGTAAAATACGTGGGTGGGAGGAAGTGGGAAGGACACTGGGAACTTACCCTTGGGCAAGCTTAAAGTAATGAGACATAGTTCTTCATTTACTGGGAATGATATGGGTCTAATTGATGATCAAAGCATTTTTTGTACTGCCTTAAGTGCAGAGAGAGAATTGATCTTCTTCTTTGCATGGGGTAGAGAAGGGAAAGCACTTTTTCACCTTAGTCTTGTATACACCTGTTGGATAGATAGAAAGAAACTAGCCTCTGATTTATCTGAACTGCCGAAATCAGGGAGGAGTTTGTACTTGGTATAATAAAGAAAGAACAGCTCTGAAGAAAATAAATAGACAATAGAGGTAAACATACATGCTATTTTGCACCCAATGTCTATGGAAAGAGAGATAACACCGAGGTAATGAGGCAACCCGGAGGGCTTTGAAGGCTTTGGCAGGGGGTGTGTGATGTATCCCCAAAAGAACAAGGCTGACTTGGGAGAAATAAGGGAAAATTGGAAACATTTTGTATGTTAGATAGAAATGGATCTGTGGGATGTTACAGGTATGGGCAAAAGTATATATTGGAGAGGGAATGATTGTGAAGAATAAAAAGAAGACCTGTCCAAAAGACCTTGGAGGAATGTTTCTTGCTCTGTCGTAGAAGCATTTATAGATCAGAATGATAAGTGATGTTCAAAGCTAATTAAAATGAACTAAACCATATCAGTTTTCATCTGAAATGACTGAAATGCCCTGTTTACTCCGGGTCACCATAATAAACCTTTAGGTCCAAGTGCTGGATTTTTGCATTCATCACTATGTACAGCACTTTCAATTGTCTCTAAATTCTGTCATCTTTCTGCTCCGAATGTATGGAGATTTTTCTGCAGCATCATTCATTCTGTTTATCAGCACCTGAAGTGTGCAGGCACTTTCAAGACACATCTCTTGTGCCCCAGATCCATCCTCCTCTTCTTTGTGTCTGTTGACAAAATTCCTGGAACAACAGGGCTGTGAGCCAGGAGAAGATTTATGAGCACTTATGTCACCTATGTGGCTAGCAGTAATACAGGAAACAGCAGCACAAGAGTTGTCAATGTACAAATAGCCTGGGCTGAAGGTGTGGTAGGATAATAATTACAGCAATGTTAGAAGTAGAGGACTGACTCTTCGGAGGTATACAATATGTCTGCTCTACAGAGTAACCATGAGATTGGGAGGGTGTCCTATGCTGAAACTGGATTGTCAAAAATCAGAGAGACGGAGAAACTTAGGTGTAAATTGTGTTGTGATTTATAGCTTTAAACCCCAGCTCTTAGGAGTAGCAGTTGATGAGGTTCCAGTCTGTCCTGCCACTTTTTTTTTTTTTTTGGCATGGGTCTTCTTAGCTCCTCTAGTTTGCCCATAAGGTAGGTAGTAGACAAAAAGATCAAAATATCACCAGTCTTCAGTCATTGGTAAATACAGAAATAGTGTTCTTTGATCTGGACATACTTGTATTTCCTTGTGTGATAGACCAATAGCCATCTAGTGCAAGGCTGACTTCCCTACAGTTTCTTCTAGTGCTCTTGCTCTCTGGTCGTGTGTTGGATACTAGGCTCAAAGCATCTTTGAGGTTTGAAAGGTATTTCATAGGTGAGATGGATTTCTTCCTACCTCCAACTAGATCCTGAAACATAAGAGTGCTTTTGGGTTCATTGTCTGAGACTTCTCAAGTTGTCAGAGGAATGAAGGCAGTGTGAATTAAGATGCTGTCAAAGGTGGGCAAATGCCAAAGGGTTAATGCTGATGTCTCACACCGGTTCTGGCAGGACATTTGTCTTTAGGTAGTAATGGGACTGAGGGTGGTGATAGTGGTGAGGCCTGGAATTGGGCTAGTGATAAGAGTAGAACTGGGAATTAGCATTGCAATTGGTACCGATACAAATCTGTTGAATTCTAAGTCTAAGCAGTGCTTAGAGTATCAGAGCTCTCAGTGAGCAGAGCCCAAAAAGCACTGGATAGGAACTTCCTTGTAGCCCTCCAATGAAACATAAGAGGGAGAGGCTGGAGGTAAGCTTTTCATTCTCCCCTATGGAGTCAGTATCTCTGTGAAGTTCCCTTTGATAGTGGTTAGGGGCACTGTTCAGCCTCCTGTCCAAGAATTGTCTTCCTCTTAATTTGGAAAGCTGTTTTCAAGACAGCTTTTTGTCTGGATCTGCAGTATTACATGACTTCCTTTCCTCTTGCTGTCTTGAACTTGACTGGGTTTGGGAAGCCTGCAAATACCCTTCCTAGAGGGTATTGTGCAAGGCTACCTAGAAGGCATGATTGCAGCAGGAGGAGGTACCAATGTCAGCACACAGTAGAACGACCCCCAAAAACTTGTGACCAGCCCTGGTTCTGCCTCAGTTTCTTTTCTTTACCTGACCTGAAGATGGCCTGGCTTTGCTGTACACTGCTGGAGTAGTAGTCTGTTTATAGTTAGCCTGGTTGAATGCACAGTGACCTATTTATATATTTTCTGTATTTTTAGATATCATCCAGAAATATCTCTTAATGCCGAGCTGTATTTTGCCTGTGCAGCCTAATAATTTTCTATTAATACTTATCTTAGGTCTGATCCATGTAAAAGTGCAGTGTCAAGTAAGGTTCTCATGATATTTTTAAGCAATCTAACCTTTGGTCCTAGCTAAATTCCAATTGGAATAATTACTGTCTGACTACCTACATTCCTCTTGTATTTTCAATTGGATAAGTTAGCTTTCACTTCCCATTTTGAAAATGGTTGTGTAACATTGCTCTGCAGTAGGTACACGCTGCATCCCTCTACAATGGTGGAAATATTTTATAGGTAAGTAAAATAAGATTATAGAGGTATAATGATTTTACTAACATCTTTATACCTAAATATAGATATATCTGTAAAACCACTGCATCTAGTGGCCCTACCATATATTATTTTCTAGGGAGTCAGAGACAATATAATAGTGTGCAGTAATGTGTAAAGGATTTTACGTACCAGTCTGGAGTTTGGGATTTACTAAATTGTTTTGGAGTGCCATAATCACAGAAAATACTTCAAACACTGTGTTGCTCCACAGCATCTCTAAAGGAAAATCCTGCTCATGTAAAATACTCAGTAATAAAATATACCTGCATGTTTTTATAATCATTCTTCGCTGGTGAAATTATAATGTAAAATGATCAAAATTTCTTGAAATGACAGAGTAAATGCCCTGTTTTACAGCTGCAGCCTTGTCAGGTGCTTATGAGTTTCTTAGTGTGTGAATTTCTCCATCCTCCTTTTTCACTGGAAACAGGAGCACACTTCGAAGGAGGTCCTCCAGTGCTTTCTTGCCTGAGTACCTTGAATGTGTGCACTTGAACACTGTAGAAATTATGGACAAAACTTGTTGTTCTGTATGCAGAAACACATTTTCACAATATTTCTGGAGTCCCCTTAGTCTGATAACAAGTCTGTGGTGGTACATGCCTGCCTTGTCTCTGCTAGCACACATTCAAAAGGGGCCTGCAGTGAGCCAGACCAGAGGAGGAACACAAGGTGAGGTTGATGTTGGGATGTCTGTCCCTTTCTCTAACAGCCAGCACATACATGTGAGCAGTTGTGTGAAGAGTGGCTGCTGATGTGAACGGAAGTCAGCTCCAAGGAGGGAAGGGATTGTAACAACATGGGCATCCCTGGTTTAGTCTTTGAGCTGCTCCCCCCTATGCTGCCTTGTGGGAGCTGAATGGTGAAAACTCCACTCAGCCATAAATTGGATATGATTTATCGATGTTCTCCTGCCATATCCCATCCCCAGCTCCCATCCTATGCGGGAGCCCAGCTTGGACCTGGTACCTGCTATTCCCTTAGAGGAGCACTGCTGTCTGGCACACAGACTGCCCATAGAGCACATGAAAGACATTGTGAGCATGACAGATGTGTTATGTGTGAGTGTGAGATGGAGAGAGAGGTGTCTTGGCTGGTATGACACAGGCTACCTAAGCATTGCTCTGTCTGATCCAGAAAGGGCTTATGGCTGAGGATCCAAATTGGAGATGGCAGGTTAGCTACCGAGCCACAGACAACTCCCTCTTTGAATTAGCTTCTTCCTAGCCCTGGCTGCTCACTGCATATCTGGCCAAAGCCTGAGGATCTGGCACTGTGAAGATAACTCCATCTTGTGTTGAATGGAAAAACCTGCTTGAGTGGGGCACAGACGGCCAACAGATTGGCACCTATGTGCTCTTCAGGATCTGGGCTCTCTTCTTCTGCTCATAGGTAGATGCTAGAGATTTATTTGCTTTGATGCTGGTGAAGAGTAGGGAATGGGTTTCTTGGATGCCATTTTTCCCACTGGAAGAAGCATGTGCTTGGGCGTGAAGGCTGACAGCTGCCATGACTGCTTGTAGAGCTCCTGCTTGAATACTATCTGAGCCCTGGGCTGGAAGGCCCTGTAAATTATTCCTGGTGGGAAAGGGGATGGGAAAAACCTACACTCTCCTCCCTGGGCATCACAACTAGCCATTGCCTAACCAATCATAATATACTGTATGAGACAATGCAGAGGGACCACCGTAGACATAAGAGAACAAATATAGCATTTAAGTGAGTGAGCAAGGGAGTGAGAGACAGAGAGCATATAGAGTGCATTAAAGTTAATAAAGCATTGCCAAAATGGGGACTGCATTTCACTGTGAAGGAATCTAATTTAGGGATTTGTAATTGGAGGATAACAGTCATACTGAAATGAAGTTAACTGTTCATTTTGCCAAACTCTCAAAGTCTCTTGGTTCTCCTTGTGAGCATCTCTCAGAAAGTAAATCCTTCAGGGAGTTTAGAATCGATTGCTTCACACCCGCAGTCCCTTTCAGCTTCTTAAGTGGATTTGATTTCTCTGGTGCATATTTATTATCTATTTTATTATCTGCTTATTTATCTGGTAATCTCAATGCAGGATACATCCTCTCTGCCTGGCATGACAATGAAGGAGCAGGTGTTGAGCCTATGTGTTCTCCTGGGCAGGGCAAGATGGGGCCCCTTGGGCCCTTTCCCTGTGGGTGGCTGGTGTCAGCTAGGATTGTTTTTGGACTTTCTGCTTCCAGAAAGTTTTGCCACCATTGTCCCTGCTGCTGCAGCTTTCTGTTCATTTGATAGAGGCATGTGTAGCAACGAACAGTGTGGAAGGGTCCCACTCTTGGACACCCAAGACCAGAGGTGTAGCACAAAGAAGTGCAGGTTGGGTTGGTGTATTTATTGCAAGTGTGTCTGGTTGCTGAAGGACAGAATTATGGGCATGAGTAGCTGAGCAGGACCTGTTGTGTTGAGAGAAAGCCTTCTTTAGTTTGAAATGTCTGAAATCTCCTTGGGACATCAGTGTGGCCCTGGATGGGCACACCAAGCAGTGCTACTTCCCACAGGTGTGGTGGGCAGATGGGGGAAACTTCTCTGTTGTCTCTGATATTTACACTGCATGGGTGCTGTAAGAATGGGTTCATTAGTGTTTTTAGAGTGCCTTGAGGATGAAAAGTGCCGTGGAAATGTGAACTACTATTCAGCGCGACTGAATAAAGAAATAACGAGGAACAGTCCCGCAGGGAGCTGTCCCACTCAGGCAGGGACTAGAGAGGTGAATTCATCAGGTGTGTTAATTTCTACTGTTGTGATTACAAAATAAAGTGGACATGGTCAGGGAGAAGACTGATGTAATATGCCTGGCTGTAGTAGCTGAGGGTGAACCATTGTAAGCTCTGGCATTTCTACTTCTGTGCAAACCTAGCTGTAATATGGATTTGGAGGACTGATCAGTTTTGGCCATGACCACTGGGAAATTTTTTATTCCTGTTTTTTTTCCTAAAAAAAGGATCCTGCATTGGTGGAGAGCATATGGCTGACTATACTACTCACTGGAGCTGTGTGTGTCCTGGTGGTGTATGCAATGGATACACACATACATATGCATCCAATGACCTTGCCCATTTGTCCTCACTTTATTCTGGAGGAACTGTGCTGAGAAAGGAAAAGGGAGTCCTTATTTGCCTGGTCTTCTCAGTCTCCCTGCCTATACCTCCAGCAAAAGTCCAAATTGAATGCAAGCACCAGTCATTCCTTTGTGTTGAGGGTGAGCACTCAGACATGGGCTTGACAAAAGCAATAATTTCACAAAGACAGCTGATCAGCTGTCAAAGGACAATTCTCTATCACATTTGACTTGAGTCTCAGAGTGACATGGGACCTGAGAGATGACATGAACCCATCTTATGCTGACAGCTGTTCTCTTAAGTGATGCCAGACTCTGAAGAAGAGGTTGGACTAGTCTGACCCTCCAACTTTAACAGAGCCCTGAATGTAGCCAAAGGGCTCGGCATCAGACTAGAAGGACTGTTGGGAGGACAACTAGTGGCTCAGCAAAATCAGTGGATCAACTTTGAAGACTGGGTGCATGATTGACTTGTCAATTAATCACTTTGTTTTACTTTCCCCCTTTTTTCTTCCTCGCTTAGGGAGTGTAAGAGCTGAAGATGAGGCCCAGGGTGGAGTGCTACTCTCCAAGATTTTGGCTGGTGCTGGCAGTCCTCGCAACAACAGGGAGCGGGGCCCATGCCCAGAAAAACCACCCGAGCATTGGCATTGCAGTCATCCTGGTGGGGACCTCAGACGAAGTGGCCATCAAAGATGCCCACGAGAAAGATGACTTCCACCACCTCTCAGTGGTGCCTCGGGTGGAGCTGGTGGCCATGAATGAGACAGATCCCAAGAGCATCATCACCCGCATCTGTGACCTCATGTCTGACCGGAAGATTCAAGGGGTGGTATTTGCTGATGACACAGACCAGGAAGCCATTGCCCAGATCCTGGACTTCATCTCTGCTCAGACCCTCACTCCCATCCTGGGCATCCATGGAGGCTCCTCTATGATCATGGCAGATAAGGTAAATTTGAATGAGCTTCCTTCTATTGCAGACCTGTAGATCCAAACTTAAAGCAAAGAGAAATGTCTTATTCTGTGATCCTCGGGTGGTGTCTCATGGGGCCGAAGGTTTGAGGGATTAGACAGCTTCAGATTCAAAGACAAATTAAAAGAGCTAACTGTGTGTAGCACTACTGAGAAGACCCTATTAATCATGTGGTATTACCTGCAACAGAGAAAAACTGAGGAGGGAAAGAAACAGGTAGAAGAGAACCACAAAAGAATCAGCCCTTTTCTTCTTCCTTAAGAAGGCTAAAGAATCCCTGACAACTGTAAATTTTTTAAGGTTTTATTTTTGCCTGTGTTTTACCTTAGAAGAGCCAGGGATCATAGACTGGGTTTTTTCCTGCATGTAGCTGGAGGACACTGTGGTATTTTCAGGGATGCTTAATACAGCTCTTACATCTTAATTGGAATATAATTGAATCTTTAATAAAGCCATCCTCTATAAAGTGTTCATTAGCTCCTGAAGTTAAATAGGTGTTAGCTAAAGTGACTAACCAGTTTGAACCAGTCCAGCTAAGTCTTTCTTTTTTCCATTGAACTACTTTATTCCTTCATGTCACAGACATTTCATTGTTTTCCTAGGCCCTAGCCAGTCTTCTAAAGAATTACTACACAAATAAGCCATTCTGCTACTGCTTTTGAACAGGGCAAGAGAGGGATGTAGGTTCTTTGGCCAGCTAATGACTCCTAGTAGAGCCTCCATGGGGTGCAGGTGGACCTGATACAAGTTTTCCTCCTTTCAGGAACAGGACATGCAGCAATTCACACCTGAATATGGTTTTGGCCAGATAGTGTTCCTACTAGTGGCCTTGGGGCTACTGTTGGCCAGTGGGAACACATGAGAGAAGCTGGCTGTCACTTTCCCTGCAGGCTTGAAGCCAGACAGTAAAGGCCAAGGCTTTTATTGAGAAGACCCTCTTGACCATTCCTTGTGCATCCCAAAGAAGTAAATAGGGACACAAACTGACAGCCTTTTTCTTTTACAGACAGCTCTTAAGTGAGTCTGAGAGACTGAACTAGGCAGAATCAGGCCTAATTGAATGAAGGGTGAGAATTGACCTGGTCACTATGGCAGCTTTCCCTGCCACGGGAAAGAGATAGAAAGAGATCTAGTGAGATGAGAAATCCAGATACATTCTGTTTTATTTACCTTGTAAATAAATAATCCAGTGCAGGCTATCGAAGGTGCTAACAAATTGTTTTCTCACTCTTTGACCAACTGTTCAGCTGCCAAATAACACACAGTTAGTATGCAGTGTTATTTTCTCATATCGGCCTTTGAACTGAAATAGTCACTGAATAATCACAGGCCTTTTTTCTCTCACTCCTTGAATTGTTGCACATGTGCTGAAGTCGCACTGCCCCATTCCACCCACAGTAAAGCTTTCCTACCTTGGAGGCCAGGCAGGCAGCAATGCTGCATCTTGATGCTCTCCTGCCTGCTGTTTTGCATGGTTATCTATGTCTGTGCAGAAGAGGGTTGGAAGCAGTGCTCAAGTGCTGCACTTCACACTTGGGGTGACATTTTGCATCATTGAATAAGTGTAAGAGTTACTGACCGAAGACCTGCTAAGCACTGGGAAAACGTCTTCGTGCCTTTGAACATTGCAGGCCAAAATCTGATTTCAGATTCCTAGAGAGTAAATCCAGCACAACCCCATTGTCTTCGGCAGGATTAGATCAGATTTATGCTGCTGTAATTCAAAGAGAAACTTGGCCTATTGAACTCTAAAAAGATTTTTCTTTCTACCTGTCCCTAGTCTTTCCTTGGGAAGGCAGCCTCTCCTGCCACTGCCCTGTGTACCCCACTGGCTCGCTTCTACAGAGCGTTCTGGCAGGCAGCCCACAGGGAGCTCAAAGGTTGAAGCCTTATGAATGGAGACTTCTGTTTTACCAAACTTTTTTTTTCAGTAGTTTTGCAGACAGGAGGTTTGCAGTTATGTACAAAGATTTGCAGTTTTAAGAAAGGCCAAGGTTTCTTTGAAAAATAATTTGAAAAGGCTGACCTTTACAACTTCTGATCCACAGGTGTGTAATCTTTAATAGATAATATTTATTTGATGAATTGAATTAAAATAGGGTAGAGAGTCAATACTCTGAAATTCTACTAAAAATACTGAAGTCATCCTAGTAAGTCCTTAATCAATTTATTTTCCATAGAGGGCTTTGACAGAGGCTTTGCTTTTAGTGACTCTTAGTCATGTTTTTTGTAGATGAGTTGTGTGGTTGAGGTTTAATCCTGCAAGCATGGATTGCTTCTTTCAGCATCCCCTCAACACCCACAGCAGTCAGCTGTGATTGAAGTTGCTCAGCATTTCACAAGTTCAGATCTGCACTTACAGCTTCATTATGCTCTCTGTGTGTTTGTGATCAGGAGTGCCACTGCAAACCTAAGGAATGCTAGAAATCACTAATGCCCTGGTGTGACAGATAAGCGCCTCTTTGCTTTTGGAGTTTAATCCGAAAAAACTCCCCAGTCAAACCACCTTTCCTGGAGGAGTAGCGTGTGAAATTCTGTTTCACCTTCAGTGAGGGTTTAGTATGTAAATTCTGTAAGGAAGTGTGGATTATATGTCAAAAGGGCTTTGTAGTGTTCCATGCAACTGGTAATTTCAGACACAAAAGGTCACGCAAAAAGAAAAAAAAATAGGATTTCAAGCCCGAATTTTCTTTTGTCCTGTATATAAAGACAGAAATATTTTATATTATGCAGTATAAGCTGGCTTTATCTCAGTTAATATTAATCTAGAAGTTTGCTACCCACCAGCTGGAGGTCTAGGCATCAGGGGTAATGGAGGCACCACCTGAGGACAATTCACCTCACCCAATTCAGGGTGCAGTGAAATGCTCATGGGACAGTCGTCTGTCTCCCCACTGATTACTGAAGAAGACTGTACCTCAATGTGTTCATGATACCTCAAGTTAAATGCCGTGAATCCTGCACTAGGTGTGACATAGCAGGTGGAGGTATGTTGCCGGAAGTGTAACATCTGTTTTTCCTGATTTTGTTCAAACTCACATTCTTTAATATTGTATTTGATTAGATTTTGTAAATAATGTTTATATGGTTTGTTTTCCCTGTGTTTTGCCATTTTCCTCTGAATAGTAAGTATACAGGAATTTACATGTTTTTGCTCCTTGGTGCTCATGTCTCTAATTCCACCTGCTTACCTGTTACAGAGTGTTACATTTAATTTCTGACTCATCTGGCATAAGAAGAATGTGACCAGATGACCTGTGTGCACACTGTGATCTGGGTTTAGTTCCAGGAAAACGGTGAAACAGAGACAACGTGTTGTGCCTCACTCAAGCTCTGGAGAGGCCACTTTGCTGAGTGAGAGTTCTGTCACAGCCAGTTCAGTTCCTTGAGCTTGCTAAGCATGCCTGCAGTGACTCCAAATGAAGTGCAGCAGTCCTTTTGTTGGGGCTGGGTGGCCCGGCAGTGATGGCTAAGGGAGTCCAACAGACCCCATATTATTCTCAGAGGAACAAGACTGTAGCTCTGGGACAGCGTAGAAGAGTGCTCACATTGTTTCAGCCCTGTAAGAAAGCACCTTATTTTGGTGCTGATTCCTTGAAAAGGATTAGGACAATAGCATAATCCCACCAGGAGCTGTGATTAGAAAGGAAATAGCATTGACCACTGGTGATCTGTGTTTAATCCAAAATAGATGAGATAGAGAGGAGAGAAATGTGCACCACCACCAGTGTTAGGTTTCTGTAGTCCAAAAGCTTTGCTTATGGAAGCTTGCTGGTCCCTTCAGTTTGCCCGATGTTGCTGCAATGACCTGACTTTGGACAGCTTTCCGTTTCCTGACACTATGCATTAGTTTGTATTGTCTAGGGGACTGCAATGCCCTTTTGACTAGAGAGCGTATCTGCCGGCCTCCCAGCGTTTAAAATAATTTATTGTTTCTCCCCAATTGTTTTGAAAACAGAAATTAAATTGTATGAGGATGCCCTGTGTTAGGAGACTGATGGTGAAAGTACATCTTCAAGATTGCAAACCAAGCTTCATTTCAGATAACCACTCAAACCAGTATCTTAGGCTGCAGACCTGAAACTGGAAATCTCGACTGGGCTTTTCTTTGTTATTGTTTCCATATTGCCTAAAATCAGTTCTGCCCAGAGCTAGGAGGTAAAGGAGCAGACACAAAAAAAGGAAATAACATTTATGAATGTAAATTTATAGGTATATTAAGGGAAGAGTGAACTGTTATTCTGATTTACAAAACTTACTGTGTTGGAAAAGATTTAGTTTCTTGCCTAAAAAATGACCACAGCATTTGGCTGATTGGTCCATTTTGTAATGACAGACTATATATTTGTTTTAAAATAACAGAAAAAGGCAACTTGGTGATAATGAATGCAGAAAAGGTAAGAACAGAAAAATGGTTTGCGTTCTCTTCTAGCACAGCTGCTGACCGTCATTTTTGCCAAAACTGTTCGTCATTACTTCTCCATAGTCATGTTATTTTGTCAGAGCTTCTTGTCCTGTGCAGCTTTATAGTAACACAGTGGTGCACAGGCAGAGGAGGAAAAAAAGTATTGGAAGAAGAGGATAGTTATGTTTTCCCAGGTGAAAATCAGTCTTCTGTGTCTCTGCGTCCCTTGCTATTTTCTCCAGGGCTTGCCCACACAGGGATACATGCAGTATGCATCAGCGTGCTGATGGAAATAAAATGGTAGGAAAAAGTTATCTATTACTTGGCTGTGCCAGTAATACAATTTGTATAAAAGCTGCATAAAAATAACCTGAAATTTAAAATCTCTTCTAAGACAGATTCTCCTTTTTTTTCCACCCTACGTGGAACTGGCTTTTCTCTTACTCCCTCCACTACCTTGTTGTTTTTTTCCATTTATACCAAAGCTGCAATATTTTCTCTGCCTTTTTATCCCCACTTGATAAATCCATGTCCCCTTTATTTTTGTTTTCTGTAAAATTTGCAAGACACCTTGTCTCTGTCCTTCAATACCAAAGGTTCTTAATCATTCTGTGTCTGGGCCATGCTGCTGCTGCTGTCATTTCTTTGGTAGTTTGGTGAAAAGCAAATCCAAATTTGGACAGTGGGGGTAAAGCACCAGGGAAGCAGAGTAACTGTTGGCCAGAGTGCAGCAAAGTGATGCTGCAGGTACAGGGGAGCCAAAACTAGTTGGATAAGCTGAGCACCTAGATACACACTGAAACCAGGACAAAGTCAAAGACACTGGGACAGTGCTGCTAAAAGCAGAACATCTGTAATTAAAAGGAAAGCACTTTCACTCTCAGGTTTTCAAAGGTTAAGTAATAGGGATGGATAGGGAATGAAAACCTCATTTTTTGGGTGTAAATCTGTTTCATTTCCATTAGGGATGACATCTGAAATTCTTCAAGCCCTTGTGTGAAGGAAATTCAGTAAAAGAAAAAAAAGAAAATTAAGAAAAGAGTTGAAGTACTCTTTGAATAGCTTCTATTACTTGAAGTAAAATAAATTCCAAACAAAATGCTGCTTAGAAGGGGGAAAAAGGCACATTTTGATCTGCAGACATTGAAAGATTTCTATCCCTTTTTTCCTCCAAAACAAATTTATATGCAGTTCATGTAATTTCACAAAGTGTTTTCATTTCTCTGAAACTGCATTTGATGATAGCAATAGTTTAAATGTTTCTTAAACTAATCTAGTGATTAGCAAAGATGAGTTTGATTTTAAAAAATAAAAAGAAATTAACATTTTCCCTCCAAGCTGTTAATAATTTTATTAAGGACATATTTCATACACTTCTCTTGCTTTTGGTACTCTGTTTCCTTTTGCTGCCAAAATAAAGCTCTCTGTAGCTCACAAATAACAAACTAAATATCGTGTATCCTCAAATTACAAGTCTGCTGCAAAGGATGGGGAAGAAGAATAAAAGGTAAGTCACAGAGACATAGATGATAAAAGCCAATATTTTATGCCAGTGTTGTTTTTCCCTTGTACACACATGTAATAAAAAGCCAGGTGGGTCTATAATTTATGTTTACATCTGTGTCTAATCAACCCATACAAAATAACATTTTCTTTTATTCATGTAAAGAAAGGGAATATGGGCAGCATATTTTTGCAAGTTTAACACCTGAGAGTTTCCCTAGAACTATTTTTATTACTTTACAAATAAATTCCAGCACTTAAAAACGCTCAGATATTAGGAAACCTGGAAATGAAGATGTTTAACCTCTCCCCAGGGCCATTAAATCCTTAAATGTGAACTCTCGTTTTCTAAACAAGAGCTCAAATACTCTCATTAGTATTATTCCATTGAAAATATGACTTTTCAAACAAATGTATATTTTCTTTTATTAATTATCCCATTAAAATAGTGCTCTTTTAAATTTTCAAGGCCTTGTCTGTACTTCACCTCCAGTTTTCTTGGAAGAAACTTCATTTCAAGGCCTTCACTTTTTCTGGGATATTGTTTTCAGGAGTCACAGGAAAAAAAAGAGTTGATTCCTTTCTTTTTGGTTTATCACTTAAAAGCAACAAGAAAGCCTCTTTAAAAAACAACAACAACAACATCAACAACAAAATTCTTATGGAAGTGTAACTTTCTATGAAATATCCCTATTGCTTTTTCCCTTCTAATAATTTACACTGGATGCACTTCATGTCTGCCCTAAGCCTTGGACTCCTGATGCTTGAAGGTATTACCTGAGTTTGGGTGTCACAGAATTGGGAAGTAGCAAACCTGGTACCCTGGTGAGACCCAAACCCTGCTGAGGTGCCCTGGGACCCTTCTGGGCAGGGGCAGTGCTGAGGGAGAGGATGGCCACACAGAGGTGTGGGTGTCTTCCTTTAGCAGAAGTTGTCTCAGGCAACAAATGTCAAGCAAAAGTGAAGTCTGATTCCTTCTGCAGCTATTTATAAGCTGTTTTGTTTCGGGTCATAGGATTTTTCCTCCAGGAGTACAGAGTGTGAGTTTTCTTCTGTTGTTATAGTGATGTTTTCTTTTGAGGGACAGAAGACCTTTCCTTCCCTAGCTCTGCACGCAACTTCTGCAACCCACCTGAGGTAAAGAGAAGGTGAATTAACCTTGTCACTACTATTGCTTAACAGTGATGTTGCCAGTGTCTACCTGGAAATAGGACTGTTGAAGTGTGTGTGAGGAAAATGTTGATTTCAGTCTGTGAAAAACCTTGATTTTCAGAGTAAAGATATTTAGGTACATCTCCAAATTTGTAAGCACTTACCTAAAGAAAATCTGGAAGCTTGATGAGCTCTGACCAATAGTTATTTCTAATCTTTCTTCAAAACAAAAAAGCTAACATAAAGGTCTTAAATCAATTTGTGCCATCCCCAGCCGGACAAGGAGATCAATTTCTTCAATCTGGACAGGCAGTCCTTTATTACAACCTCAAGCAGTAACTTGTCTCACAGAATCTAAATTAATTACACTCAAATTTGTCCCTACCCTAAACTGGCCTCAAAATGAAATTGAAAACATGGAGTGTGAAATTGCCCCATGCTACTGCTTAAGATCTGCATGTCATTCCCCAGTAACCGCAGGACAGAGAGAAACAATTCTTTCCAGGGAATCTCTTCTTCTCTTTGCCTTTTATTTGCCTCATTAGCCAAGTTTGGAGGGGATGGATTATGAAGGGAGCTAAAGGAATTGCATATACAGGGTAAAGAGGAAGGCATAATCATAGTCTATGACTCTGTTAATGGTCTGGAAGAGCTGATATATGAAGAAAAAGTGGAACAGCTGTATGTGTGTACTGTAGATTGGTTGAACAATGAGTCAGGGTGTAATTTATATGCTCAATGAATAGAGGTAGACTAAGATTAGAGGAAGAAATGAATAGCATAGCTGCCACAAGCAGGAAGTAAAAATGACAGGATAAAGTTAGGGAAATATTTTAAATGATGTATTATGATACATAAAATGATAATATTAATTAATATATATGTATATTGAGAAAGATGCTCAGACACTGACTTTTCTTAGGAAATACTCCAGACCTCTTAGGGAAGAATACAGAAACCATGTTTCTTTAGCTGTTTTCAAACAGGACTGAACTAAGTGCTGGAGAATATGTTATATGGATGAAGCAGAGGAGAAAGAGGATAAAGAAGATGAAAGACAGATAGGAAAACTTCTCCTGAATCTAGGATCATGGGGAGAAAATGAAGGAAAAAAAAAGAGTAAGTTCTGAGAGTGAGAAAAAAAAGTACCTTAAAGGCTGTGTCGAAGCAGTTTTAATCTGTGCTTGGCTTGCGTATCTGTGAGGTTCGTGATAATAACAATAAATGCAGGTTTCAGAGGAAGGGGGAAGACAGGAATGGAGGATGTGGAGAGTCTAAGGGTGAGTGGACAAAAAAGTAAAGGAGGAAGTGGGGAGAGTTGATCTAAAAGGTGCCAACAGAATACAGCAGTTCTAATAGACCCTAATCCTCACTGCAGCTCGGCTATAAAACATGACTTCAAGATGCTTGCTCAACTGCTGTCTACAGCAATTTGCCCTTTACAAGAAGACTGTAACAATGTTTTTGTAAAGTTTGAGCTCTACAAAAGGCAAAGGTGACCTAATTACTAGGAAACAATTACTGGATTTTTCTAACTGAAGTAAATACAATACTTGAGATGAAAATCTGGACTCCAGGAGGAGTAGCTTTAACCCCCATTAGAGGTGGTGGCTGAATAGCTGCATCATGCTGGAGAACTCATTTTATGCTGGGCTGATAGTACCATCTATTGCAAGCTTTGTCAGCATTCCCCATTATAAATTCCTCTTGGGGATTTCCTGTAATATTGCCAGACTATGAGTGTTTGAGCAAAGTTTCCTATGCCAGGTGTATGCCCCGAGCTGATTGATTTATTTTGCTATTTATTTGGAAAATAAAACATCTCTCTCTGAAAATGTGGTGCAGGATGATATGTGATTTATCTACATTGCAAATGCTGTCACATTTTCCTCCAAAGGTTCTGCCTGACCACCATGTGTTCTCAGAACAAAGACACAGGTCTGGAGCAGGTGTGTCTTGCAGGGAAGGACTTGTAACTAGAGATGTGGTGTTTTTGCTACCACTGCATAGGCTGCTCCAAGTTTGGTCTTGTTATACATAAGAAACTGCAGATGTGCCTGGAGTCTTTTTAGATGTTCACCACAATCTCTTGCAAAGAACTTGTCCTTGCAAATTGTGCTTCAAAACCACACCTGGCCCTCGGGTCTGCACTGGCTCTGCTGGAGCTGGAGGTCTCCTGTGGGATCCTGGTGGGATCCAACCACCAGGAATGTGCTGTGTAGCAGGGAGTCTGGGCAGAAATGTGGGTGGGGGGCATGCAGGGTATTCTGAGGAGCCAGTATAGAGGATAAGTGTATGGAAGAGATACAAGGAGATAGGTAAGGTGGCTGGATAAAGGTAGGAAGCCGGAGATGGTGGATAGGAAAATGCAGAGAGGGAAAAAGAAACTTGCTGAGGTTATGCTTCCTGTTGGGCTGCAGGAGCAAGAGCCAGGGAGCACAGGGGGTGGCAGATCTGCTGAGCAAATGTGAAATGGGAGTGGAAAACCTGTCAGGTGGAACTGTGTAGTTGAGCAAACCAGATCTGGGCAGGGCACAGGACAGTGGGATTGGGCAGAGATGCTTTCCTCCAGTTGGGCAGAAATATTCTCTTCCCATTCTGCCCTGAGCCACAATGGAAGTCAGAAATTACTCTGTGGGGTGACTGGGACACTGGCATCAGTGCTCCCTGCTCAGGCAAGGCCAGTGGGTCTTCCAAAGCATGCCTGGGGCTGGCTTGGCTGTGCACTCCTTCATCCCGCACACCCTGTTCCAGGGCCCCAGGCCTCATGGGCAGGGGAAAAAGCTCCTGGGAGGAGGGGGCGAGGCTCTCACAGCTTCTACCAGCTGCCTCGTTTGGGGCCGACATAGTCACTGTCAGGCCTCTGTGCTGGAGGGGATCAGCTCCATGATGGAGCTGCCAGCTCCTTCACGTGTGAGCTCCTGCAGCGCAGTGCTTTGTGCTCGCTCCTGCTTCGGCTCACTTGCTTTCTGCAGAGGCAGAGCTGTGTCCTTGCCCCCCCAGCTTCTGCAGAAGTACTGAGGTGTGCAGTGAAGAGCCTGTGGCCCTGCCACAGGGCTGGGCTGAGCATACACCAAGTCAGCAGCCCTGCTGGGTCTAAAATCCTGCTTCGTACCTATCCCAATTCCTATCTTCTCTCTTCTCCTGCTTTCCTTCCTCTCACCCTCTCCTGTCTGTCACTCTACCTATTTCTTAATTCTTGTTTGCACTGTGCTTTGAAAATGTGGAGTGCTGTAGAAATGTTAAGTGTTATTATTATTATTTCTTCTTTTTAATTGGCATCCCTCACTCTCTCTCCTCTTGCTATTGTGGCTTCCAAAGAGAGCGTGTGGGCTTACATTATTTATAGCTGTGTGAGAGTAATTACAGAAATGATTTAATTACTCAGTTAATACCGTTCTCCACATCACCAGCTTGACAAGCTACTGATCCTCTCACCACAGTCGAACATGCAGGCTGGCGTCCATGTCATGGATGAGCGGGTGAGGGGAGACGAAACTTGGGGTATGATTTGTTACAGCCCTGCATGTCGCTGGTTACTCCCCCTGGGCTAAGGGATGAGGCTGCTGATCTCTCAGGGGCTTGGCCAGGGGCACTGTGTGGTGTCACCTCAGCTGGGGCAGAGTTGCCCCCAAGGAAGTGGTGTGCAGTGATGGTTCCTGACAGCTGACAGGGGCTGCCTCCAACACAAATCTGCTCAAGCTGAAGATTCAATATTTGGTGTGCTGCATTAACCAGCTCTTCACATTTTTCAAAGGTCAGATATCTGGCACAGTTTTGTTTTCTTAACTTCTATTTAAGCCTGCCAGATCAGAAGGTAGGGTTCACACACCTTGCTTGGGGTCAGAGTGTGAGATAAAATCACCATTGCCAGAAATGTTCTTTCTTGCAGGTGGCCATGTGTAGGTCTGACCTTTAAGCAAATGAACTTTCCCTCTGAAGGGGATGGCTTCCTCTTGCTGAGACTCCTGCCATTGGAAATGAAGTGCTTCTATCACTTCCAGTTCACAAAGACTTGTGAAGAGCAGGGAATGTCCTGTTTCTGGTGCAATATGGAAGGAATATGAGCAGGGAGAGTACATGCTTTCCTTCAGGGCATGCACTGAGCAGATGGTTACCAATACCTTTCAGTTATCTACCAGAGACAAAAAAAAAGCCCCACAAACCACCTTGTGAGCTCAGGAGAAACTTAATGAAAAAGATTCTTTTCTGACAGGACTGTAGATAAAAAGGAGGGGTCAGTGAATTCTTAACAAAAGACAGTTGCTTTGGAAGTGGAGAGAGAGGCTCTTGTTGGATAACGGGGTATTTGTCAGATAACAGTGTATGGGGAGAACATCTCAGAAGTGCCTCCTTTCCATGTCTCCAAATTGCCTGGCTCCATTTGGGCTCCTTCATGGTCCGGGCTGTGGGCCAGGTTCAGACTGTTCCTCGACATGGCAGGGCTGGGTGGGTGGCAGGAGGGTTGGGAACAGGTGGCATCGAGGCTGGTGGAATGGAGTGCCTTTTCCACGCTGCACTGCCTGCCAAGCTGCAAGGCGCAGGACACCTGGTATCTGAATGGGCTCTGCCCACCTCCCAGGAAGAGATGGCAATCAAAGAAGTAGGCTAGAGTGTTTTAAGTGTGAACAGTGAATATAGGTCTTTCTTTTTCCAACATCCAACATGAGACGGGCTAAGGCAGCCTACATTTGAGAAAGTGCTGGGCATCTCCTTCTTCTGAAAGTTCAGTCTTTCGTGTTGTGTCTCTGACACTCAGAGTCCCTCCCTCATTGCTTTTGCAAATGCACGCTAGAGGCTTTTATTTATTTTTTCCCTTATTTCACACACTTGAAAGTGAGTTTTATGATCTAACATTGGAACAGCTTGTTGAGAAGACAGTGAGTGGAAGGGCAATGGAACAAGTAATTTTGTCAGCTCCCAAATGAATGAATCCCGTTTTCACTGAATTCACATCTCACAGTTAATTGACTCTTTAACTGAATCATATACTAAAGCTGTAATGTGAGCTTAGTCCATAGTAGATACCAGAATGTCCACAAAGGAGAGAACTTGAGCTGGATGAAGATATTTCAGAAGAGCTGAACTAATCCTTCCCCCAATGGTGAGGACCAGGGGCATTGAAAGGGTCTAATTTCTTCACCCACTGCCTTTATTAACTAGAAGATGACTGGTCCAAATAAGTGTGAGCATCCACAGCAGCTTCAAATTTTCAGGACCGGTCTACACCTCCTGCCTAAAAAAATACCATTCTCCCCAGATCTCTTACTGTTTTTCTCCCTGTTTCCAACGTGCCCTTTATAGTCACTGTCTGGAACAGTATATAAGAGAGCTGTACTGTGGTGGCCTGAGGCATCTGTGTACAGGGGCTGTCCACCACAGGCATGCTGCCAGGTCAGGATGAAGTCTATTTGATTGCCTAGTGAGCCTTTGACTGTGAGTGGGTGAATCATACACACTGCTATAGGGTCAGACAAAGGCTTTGGGACTGCATGCAGTTGCAGGCTGTATTTTGTATAGCACTGTAAGAATTTAATTCTCCTCGAGTCCCCTGCCCGTTTGTCAGATCAGGTGGAAATTGGCCAGCAGGTTCAAGAGTTACTGGGAAGCCTGACTCACCTACGCACAAACATATACGCCCCGGGTTTGCAAGAGCCTTGTTTCCTGAAGGAAACAAGCTAAACACGCACGCAGAAGGTGGGCAGAGCCCTGCGCCGGAGGAGCTGTGATTTTGGCCCTAGTGACCCGTGCACACACAGTGTGTCCCGAGCCCGCTCGCAGCTCGCTGCCCCCGCTGTCCTGCCCTCCCACGGTGACTCACCGAGCCTCTCCCCGGCGCGTCCCCCTCCGCTCCGCGCCGCGCTCGGGCGGGCACTCGAGGCGCTGCCGCCTCTAGGGCTGGGCATTGCTCACGCTTGCACGGGGCGCACGTGTGTATGCTCGGTGGCTCCCGCTGGGCTGCAGCGGCAAAGGAGGCACGGTCATGAACAGCACTTGCTCAGTGTCGCATGGTCCTATCGGTGAGCTTTTGAAGGGGAGCATGGAGCGAGGCTTGGAGGTTTTATTTCTGTCCCGCGACAGACCTCTTGAGGAAAGAAATTAGCCTGATGACAGCAGCAGTAATTGGATTATTCTGTTAGTATCCTCTGTGGAAGAAGAAGACATGTGCCTTTAACTATATTTTCAATGCAGACTTAAAACCTGTGCTTAAAATGTGAATTGTGCATTTTTTTCTTCATAACTGTCAAGAAGACATCTGTTTTCTGCCCCACTTTTTTTCTGGTTTTTGACTGGCTGAGCTTTCTGTCTAGCTTTATTCTTAGCCTTGTGTCAAGCTTACAGCAAACTGTGGTGGTTTTGAGTTCCTCTCCTGGTACTGAATGCCTTGGGTGGGCTGAGGAGGAACCAGCCTAGTGGTGAAAATAAGGGAGGATGGATGCCTTGATCTAAACGAGGAAGTGTGCTGAATGGGCTAAAATCCTGGGAAGGGGAGGGTTGGGGAGATCTGAAAGGTATAATGAGATGACTTGTGGGGCAGGGAAGTGCCCAGCAAACTTTGGCTGTACCTCTGAACAGTTAGTCCTCCATGGCTCTCTGGGCTAATCTCAGCAGTTGCAGTCTGGCCATTGAAATGATCTGTAATGGGACAGACGAAGTTTTGGAGTATGTGCACGTCTGCAGGGGACAATGCTGCTGAAGCAGAGAGAGATAAAGTGGACCTGGACAGAGCATGAAACAGTCAGCCATCTCTTTCTGTTAGTTTTGGTCATCTGAGAGACTCCCCAAACCCATGTGGCCCGCTTCTATTTTGTTGTATAACTGTGAGGTTAGTTTTGATGTGTTTTGGGGCACATCCAAATGTTTGACACAGCCATTACCTACCCAGAGATTTAATTTTTTTTGATAGTCAATTGGTTCTTTAATTTGGATTTAATAAGTCACTTTGTGCTCCATTAAATAGACTTTCATGCAAAACGTTTAATGCCAAAGGGTGCTCGTCTGCAGATGGTGGAACCGCTTCATTTAGGGAATGGCTAAAAACCTCACCAGGCTGTGCTAGTGCCCATGGTCCATTTTCCCCCAATGAGCCATGCTGCTGTTAACCTTTGCTGTCTCCATGTCCTGCTGTGAGACTGCAGGGCTCATCTTCACCAGGACTTGTCCCAGCAATTCTCTCTGTTTGATCCGTCTGCCCTTGTCTGAGCACCCTTGGAAAATTTTACGTGCACATGTGGATTTGAAGTTTCAACTGCTTAATTGTTATAAACTGGAGCTGTGGCTGGCAGCTTTCTCACCAAAGGCTGGCAAAAAAACATGCTGTGATACTGACCACTGGGAGGAGAAAGAGAGGTTGTAAGTGATGTTTGTCTCTTAGGACCGCATTTTTGTCTGACAATGTCACTACTGGTCATTGTACTGGTCCAGCAGTCTGTTGCTCTATGTCTTGAGGTGTGCCTATAATAACACTCAGTAATACACAGTACAAGCTGTGGGGAAGCATTTTGTGCTGCCAGAGAGTCAGTAGCCAGCCAGCAGCTCATGCCGTGCTGCTGCTACACAATACACAAATCTCTTGAATCATACATTGAAGGCTTCTTTTTTGTTTGGTAATAGTGGAGTGAGTTTAGTTTTTCCATTTTTCCCTCTCCTGGTCTAGTCTAGACTAAAATACTAGAGAGAGGATTATCTTGCTTGGCTTGTTTATGTTTCTGTGGCCAGGAAGCAATGGTTTAGTATAGGAATGGATAACAGCATGTAGAAGACATGTGGCTGTGTCTCTGTGTAACCATGCTCTTGCAGATGCATGTCCTGTCCTCCACACTGCATCCATCTCTTCTCTTAAGGAATCCTTTTGGCCAAATGTTTTCCTGCATTTGATGAATAAATTGGATATGGAAATGAAGTGACATGAGCAGGTTAGATATGAGTGACGATGATCTTGCCGTGATGATAAATTTATTACTTTGCACTTTGAAATCTGTAGGGGATGGTCCTCTGAGGCTCATCCACTGGGATTAGTACCTTCAGTTGCAAGGAGGTAACCTCCAGAAAACAAAAATATTTTCCTTGCCACTCACCTGGTTGTAATATTTTTCGTACTGTTCCATCTCCATGTATTAGCACCCTGTGAAGTGTAGACCCTGCAGACTCAGTGGGACCTCTCATAAAGACTGAGAAAATGTAACAGAATTGTGCCAAGGTAAAAAAAGAGATGGGAAGATCTACTGTATTGGGGTTTTTGACAAAGGGCAGCAGTGCAGAGGAAGGGTATCCCAAGTGTGAGATTTGAAGGAGGAGAGGGTGTCGGATGAGGAAATTTGATATGATATTCAAAGGAATTCATAGACTAAAGCAGATAGAAAAGACTTGAATGACATCAGCTAATTAATTAACAACTGCGGGGATTAATCTTCCTCTCTCAACCCGCAGTATGTGCATTTTGTGACTTATAGTGAGCATATCACTCCTGCTGCTTCTCTCACTTACCCCATGGCTCATGGATGTACTCAGAAACCCCAGCTCTCTTACAAACATCTCATATGTGCTTT
This sequence comes from Thryothorus ludovicianus, assembly GCA_013397245.1. Taxonomy (NCBI): domain Eukaryota; kingdom Metazoa; phylum Chordata; class Aves; order Passeriformes; family Certhiidae; genus Thryothorus; species Thryothorus ludovicianus. The sequence continues at coordinate 601,115 of VZTB01004939.1, forward strand.
CTCAAGGGCTGGAGCTCCTGGTAGTCACTGCCACCCTGTATCCTGTTGCTGCTTCTTTTGTGATGTGTGCTGCCACCCTGCAGTGTCCCCATGTGATTTTCCATGTGTTCCCAGTTTCTGCCTTACCCTGGGAGGTCTTGGTAGGGGACTTTAAAGAAAGGAACAGGAGTTCCAGGTGCCTTTTCTCCCTCTGTTGCCCAGTAGTCAGGATCTAGCTCTACTGCTGATGAGCACCAGGTTTGAGAGGGAAGGCAGTGCAGGCAGTAAGGAGTGACTCATTCTCCCCAAACAAGCAAATGCACAAAAATGTGTCTGCACCTAAGAATGGGGGAAAAAAATACAACTTAAGACTCCAAAGGTTCACTTCTGTTTCCAGAGTACCCCCAGAGGAAAGCTCTCTGTCGCCAAATACTTTCTCTTCCACAGCCCCATTATATTTTTCCCCTTAGTATTTTCTCGTAATGGTTGAATCGTTTAACACCACATATAAAGTCATATCTGGCCGCTCTGGGGTGATTCTGGGTTGCCATGGCAATGAGCCCTGTCTCTCCAAATTAGGACATTTTTCCTGCTGCCTTTTCTGTGCGAGGCTTTCTCTCATCTCTTTTTCTCTTACTCTCCCTTGATGTCTAAAGTGCTGAGCGCTGCCTCTTCTTTCGCACGCTCTCTGAAAGGGATCAGACTTTGCCCGTCTAAATTAATTCCTCTGAAGCCTGTGCCAGCTTGGCATGGACCAACTTTGTGCTCTACAATAAACCTGCTGCAGAATGAAGACCAGGGCGAGGAGGGGTAGGAAGGTGTAAAGGTGGTGAGGTTAACAGGGGACAGCAGCATGTGACTGTGGCGTGCTCATTCCCTGCTTAGTATAGCATTGCCTCATCTCTGCCTGGCTGCTGCCAGGGCTGTGTGGACCTGGGTGCTGAGGTGAGGGCTGCTTAGCTTAAAATGTATCTTAGGACTAGGAGACCTAGTGTAATACATCTGGGGTGAATGTAAATGTGCTAGCATGCACAGATCTGTTGGACAGCCTTGGCTCCCCAAGGTCCCATTCTCCATGGGGCAGGCACCTGCAGCTGGAGCACCACAGGAGTCATTTGTCTCATTGGGGAATTGTGAGTGCTGGATCTTGTCCCCTGGATACACTGAGCTGTACCTGGTACGTGTCAGTGTGCTGAAGCAGGCAATTGGCTTTCTACCACTTCTGTACCTGTATATATTCCACCTGTATATTCCCCGTGCTGGCTTTGGATTTGGCATGAGTCAGACCCACCTCAATTTATTCTGGCTGCAACTGACTCCCAGGGCCCCTGTGGCAGCTGGGATTAGTCTGACACATGGATGCCCCCAGCCAAACTGTCTTCCCTGGGCTATGCATCTGACCCAAGGGAGTAGGAAAAGAGCTGGCACAGGCAGCACTAGAAACTTGCAGAAATTGAGGCATGCTCATACTGGGCAGGTCTGGGTGGCTGGATATTGTCAGGAACTGGGAAGAGTGTCCCAGAGGAGTGTCATCCTGACAGTGTGAGGTGATATGTGGCAGAACAGTACAATCCAGCATTTTCTACCCATCAGGGCAGAAATGAAAAGGTGATGAAATGAGATTTCCTTGCTCATTCTTTTCCTAGCCAAATGGGCTACTATCCCAAGACCAGTTTTTAACCCTGTGGATTATTTTGGGAGTTTTATGTATAGCAGGGGGTAGAAAATTAGGGGAGGACAAAAATAATTGTATTTGGAGCAGAGATGAAGGTATAAATTTTGGTTGAGAAAATGATTGGCCTCAGAGCATGTTCTGTCCTAGCCATTTTACAGCATTGCTGTTTTTCATAAAAGATGCTTTGAAGCTGGAGGCAGTTGGCTGTGAAGTGAAGAGCAAATCAGAGTGATGTTCCATGGCTGAAGTCCTTGGGCTCAAAACCAGGTGCTCTGCATGTTTGGCTGCCGTGGGACAGCAGTAATGTCCCGCCTTTTCTCCAGGAAGCCAAAACTGTTCTTTCTGTTTAATGATGCAGTGTTTAAATAAAAAGAGGTTGGTGAACTTGTATATTGGTTTGACCAATAGTGGTAGGAACTTTGCTGCACTGTCCCAATAAACGTAAAAGTTGTCCAGTAATGTTAAATGTTGTTTTAGAAACTTTTTTTTGTAATGATGTGTGAACTTGTTTATATCAAAAAGTAATTTAGTCCAGGATTTTGCATCCAACAGCAACTGATAGAGGATCAATTAGAGATTCCTCAGAATATTCTCCAAACATATCATGACTTATGACTTGGAAGTCTCTTAGATAGTCCGTGTGTCTTTGCTTTTTGTAGTGTGTGATGGCTTTTTCTTCCATACCCTTACCAATGTGCAAATTCTTGGCATTTGTGGACCCAGGCACATTTTTAGTGTCCAAGAGACAAAGGAGTTTCATCACTTAACTACTCATAGGGTGAAGAAGTTCTTTGTTGGAAACTTGCTCCTTGGTATTCTCATCTTGATATCCCCTCATTATTTGACAGGAAAAATAAGTAGCCAAACAGTTATTCCCTCTTCACCTTCTCTATCCAGCCCCTGACTTTAGAAGTCCTTATTGTCACTTTCCTTCAGAAGAATAGTAATTTATTTAGTTGAATATCAGGAGGACTTTTCCAGTTATGTCATTCATCCTCTTACCTTTTTTTGCCTCTTCCCCATCTCTATGGGAAGGTATTTCATAGAGACTCTCCACCGGAAATGAGAAGGTCTACAGGCCATGGGAATTACTTGCAGTATCTAACTGAGCAGGCCCTGACACAGGCACAACATGCCCTGTGATCTCCTGAGGGTCTGTTTTTGGCTGTGCCCTCTGAGATGTGGGTAACAAGTGCAGGTATTCATCCCTGGTTGAAGGGTCGTTGCAAAGACGATGGAGTTAATCTGTACTCAGTACTGCCAGAAACTGTCATGGAAGACCATGGTAGGTCCTTGGATGACAGGAAAAAAATTTCAATAGTAAGGTAGTGCAGTGTTGGAACAAGGGCCGTGAGGTCAGCTTCAGCTAAGCAGATCTACTACTAGTGATGGCCTTGTTATGAGGCGGTCCTTCAAGCCCTGTCCAGCCAGTGTTTCACTGGGATGCTGTGAAGTGACATTTTCACATTATCTTGTATCAGCCAGAGGTGATACAAGAGTGTAAGATGCAGAAAATTTCTAGGATTGCCTGTATGGTACAAAAACTCCTTGTGACTTTTTTCTCCCCCTCTGATTTCAGTCTACATTGGCATTGATCTATTAGGTTTTTGTCCCTTCCCTGCATCAGGCATCCTGGCCACAGCAAGATTTTGGGCTGTGATGCTGAGCAGGTGGGTTTTTAGCTCAGGGGAGCAGTTACTGTATCCCTGGGAAGCTGCAGCATGCAGAGTGCCTGCTGTAGGCGTGCCCTGGGGTTTCCATCAGCCTGCCTGCCCAGCTGCACAGGGATGCTCAAACAGGTCCCAGTAACAGAGAACAAAATGTGGGACAGGGCTTGGAGTGAGTTTGGCTTGCTGAGCAGAGCAGTAGCTGGGTCACAGGGATGGATACAGCAGAGGTCTTATAGAAACAACTAATGCCTGAATCATTGCATGCCTGGGAGATGGAAAAGCCCATTAAAACAACAATTAAAAAAAAGAGACAACAAAGCTCTTAAGAGTTCCTCTAGTTGCAACAGATATATCTGAAGCTTCCTCAGATGATGTGCAGGTTTTTGTTGGCTGAGCTGGTTGAAAACATAAGATGTGCCAGGATGGGAGGCAGGATGCTTCCCAAACAACAGTTCTGCTTCGTAAACTTTCAGTACTATCTTCTTCTAGTTGCTCTAAGATACCCTGAAACTTTTCTTTCTTGTAATGCTATTCTATTATTTCAGGTGCTTGTCCTGTCTGACAAATTCTGTTGGATTTAAGAGTTGGATCTCTAGTCACCTTGCTTTGCCTGCCCTGACCGTACTGTTTCTGGTCACAGCACCTTCACTCTTGTGCTTCTCTTATAAATTATAGAATATTAGAATTGAAATATATGAGAAAAAGGAAAAAGTATCCAAAGCTAATAAAATGGCAGTGGTGTATGTGTATGTGTATGTGTATGTGTATGTGTATGTGTATGTGTATGTGTATGTGTATGTGTATGTGTATGTGTATGTGTATGTGTATGTGTATGTGTATGTGTATGTATCTGGCAGAGGTTACTGTGAAAATAATTTGTTCTGAAATTATATGGGGCTTGCAGAATGGAGGAGACTTGAAAGGCTTAGTTTAACATTATTAATGCTACATTATACATGTAAATGCCATTACTAAAGGCTTCTGGGTATTTCAGTGAAAAATTAGAAGGAAAACTTTGGGGCAACAGGTGTAAATCAAACCAAATGAGTGAGCTGATGGCAAGAATGAATAATTATTCTCTTGCCTCTTAATGCACCTTTGCCTTAATTTCTGTGGCATTCTTTCCCCTATTCTAGAATAAACAAATAGCCCCAGAACAAAATGAGAACAAAACTTGGTGCTTTGAGCATCATCTGGAAAGAGGGAACTGAAGTTCTCTCTCTGAATGTCTGTAAGAAGTACAGGAGGACTAAGCAAAAAACTACATGAAGAAAGTCTCAGGCCTTCCTAGAAGTGCAAAGAATTTAAATTAGTGCTTGTAAAATGCAACAGTGAATAAGACAAGTAGGTAAAATTCTCGCATGTAATACTGAAGTACTTGAAGGTTTTGCCAGAGGGGAACATTTTCACCCTCTTGCTTTCCTTGAGAAACAATTCCCTTTAAATTGGATTGAAAAATGCAAGATGACTCTTTATGTGTGGATTACTGCTACAGGATGACTGCCAAAACAGTCAACTACAGTGAACAAAGTAGGAAATATAATTATTGCTGCAATTTCAGATCACAGAGAAAGAATTGTAGCTGCCTCTAGGAAAAGCAGAAACGTAGCATTTGAAGGAAACAAATTTTTAATTTTTCTAGCCATGGAGTTTCACAGGAGAGACCTCATAGGGTTGAGGAAAGCTTTTAAAAAAAGATGAAGCTAAGACTGCAATCCAGTTTGTGCAATATCCACTCTCTTCTGTGTGACAGAAAACGTACAGGGATGACACACTTGGATTCTGTGTGCTGATTTAATGCCTGTGTCTACAGCTTGTCAGCAGATCCTTATAGACTCCAGTGTGGCTTTTCACAAGCATGGCAGAAGCTGCTTTGCAGTCAGCCATAAGACCAGAGCAAGAATGAAAATTAGAGTCCACCTATGAGCTTGTCTTGCAAAAGCTTGTGCTGATCATTTGTCATTTTAACTGTGATTGGCATTTTAAGGGGCATATTCTACCTTTTCTTTAGAGACAGGTACTTTAAAGTATCTGGAGATTATAGAATGTGAATAGCATATTAATATATTCCCAACATATCGGTATATACCAAATGTTTCTAAATGTACACTAGAACTACGTGGAAGATTTTCCAGTGGGACAATTTTCTGCTGGAAATTGTTGATTCTACGGTGTGAAAAGTCCACTGTGAATGTGTCAGGCCTGCCACAACTGTAGATGGAAATGAGGCAAGTTGGTTGGTCTGCAGAGAATCTGTGCAGCTCTTCCAGATCCCTTGCCTGCCAGCTGAGTAGGTGACAAGCTAAAAATGCTATCTCCCAAACAGATGTTTTTCAAGTGTTTATCTTCTGTAAGTTTTCTCAAATATTTGATTTTTCTTACATGTTAGTGGGAGAACTTTCTGCTCTCTGACTCCAAGCAGAACAGCAATTCTGTGTTCTTGCCAGCTCAAGATAGGCAGCACAATTATCAGCACCCTTCCAGCTACCAATGCAAAACACAGGACTGTGAGGGCTGCTAAGGCAAAAATGAACTCTATCTCATCAGACCCAATACACTCCTTCACACAAAATTCACTTCTGAAATGCCCTCAAGCTGCTCTGGTGCCTTTCTTATCAGCAAAAGCTCAAAGCACCCAGGTCCTATCACTATCAAATCTCTTTTTCTGTCCTTTTAGGCTGCAGCCTTATTTGCTGCACCCCCGCATCACCACCCACTACACAGATGCTTCCCCATCCTGAAGCCGTATTTAGGTGCAGAGTATAGGGTGGGATGGGGCAAATGAGAAGAGCTACCTCCCTACAGAAAGCATAGAGAATGGAGGAGAAAAGAAATAATTTTTTTTATATGATTCCTCTGATGCTCCTCTGGGAGTGGTCTGGGACTCATCTGAGCCATCTCTATCTCCATTGCACCCACTTGCTGAGGACACATGTCCCTTCTTCTGAGAGGCAATGGTGGGCTGTGGGGTTTGTAGGGGGAGAGAAGGGATTTGTGGCATGGGGACTTGTAAGAGCAGGGTGATACAGCCTGTAACAGCAATACTAAGCAGAGGAAAGGCTGTGTTTACCAGGAACATTGAGGGGATATTGAGCCAAAGTTGTCAGAAATCTGGGGAAGGCAGATGGGGGAGAGGACAAGCTGAGAAGCAAGAGGTTTCCATTCTGAGGACACGCACATGTTATGTGGAGAGGGGCTGTGCTTGGTCCTCAGTGCTGACTGCTTGTGTAACATCCTATCCTGTTGCGTTAAGGGGGAGATTGTGCATGTCCAAGATGTCTGCACACTAATGCCTGCAAAAATATATCTGGGAGGCTCTAGATAAAAAAAAAGGAGCTTTTTGACTTTTCAACAACATGCTGCTTTTTGGGGCCCAGTTTATCTAAACCACACCTATGAAAGAGTCAGAGCCTTTCCCCATATAGATTCTTCTGTGTTCTTCTTTCCAAGCCCTGGTGGGTAGCACAGTGGGTAGGAGAGGTGCCTTGCTCAGACTCTGTATGATGATTGTCCAGGATGCTTGTAATTTAGCTTCTGTAATTCGACTAATCTGCAATTTGTGAGCAGGTCTTTGCAAATCTTCTTGGTCATCCTGCAAAGCAATGCCAGTCCAAAATACACTGCTATGGGTAATATCCAGGGATTATTGGGGTGCAGAAGTGAAAACTTTGTGAGGAGCATGACTGATAAAATAACTGAGCTAGAGACATGCCGGTTAGAGGGAGTCCATCCTGAAGCTGTGTGGGTGACTAAATCTGCCTCCAGTTTGTAATAAAGATGACCAGTCACTCCCCAATAACGTCTCTTTTTTTTTTCTGCATGACCAAAAGCCCTTGAAAACCGGAGTGACCACCAGATCGTTCCAAAAAAGGTTTGTCCATCACCAGAAATGTATTCGAAGCCAGACTGTATATAGTCAAATCCCACACATAAGGGTAATGTTGATTTGCAATGCATACTTCCTTTTAGTGGGCTTTTGCCTAGTCATTTCTGAGTTGCCTGAGCAAGCCCTTGCACAGAGGACACATTCTCCAGGATACTTTGGCGTTATCCAGCTGTAGCCAGCTGTTGTGTTGTAGGGATGCTTCCCTTACTCCTGTGAAGCAACCTGTGAATGGATGCTGAATGAATGGCTCTTTGACTCTGAGTGAATACTGGAAAATACATAGCACCAGGGGTAAAATGAGATTATAAAACATGTTGAGTAGAAGAACAGAGCAGACAAAAGCCTTGCCATAGCTGAGTCTCTTTGGAAGTGTGGGTGATACTAGGGAACATGTACATGGTAAGTGACCCTAAACCTGCAAGCAAAATGAAAAGTGTGGCTAGTTCGACGTATGAGCTTTTCTCAGAGGATTTTGTCCATATGAGCTTTCATTTGGAATGGGAGTGCATAAATCCAGTAATTCTGGAATTAGTGTAAATTCATCCTGTGGTTTTCAACCAGAGTCAAAAACGAAGACAAAAAATTCAAGAGGGCTTGTGAAAGTGGAAGGGATGAAGTCCTCCCTATCTGGCAATTCTGAGATGTTAAACCAGTCCCTGATGGAAGACTGGATGGTGCTAGGAGGCAAAAAAACTCAGTGAGTGTGACTAGAGAGAGAACATGAGCACAAGATTTTCTGTGGTACCCCTTGGAAAAGTATTCTGAATTTCCTGATGGGAGAAACCACTGAGTCCAGTGAAAGCCTGGATTTGGTAAGGAACCTGATATGCTGCAAAAGAAGAAATCTGCAAAAAGCTATTTGGCTACCTTCCCTTTTCAAAGTCAGCGTCCACCAAAAATGACACAGAGAACTACTGATATTGCAGCAAACAGCAGTAATCAAGACAGTGCCGACATTTGAGAAAAGGGTGTAAGAACTGCAGCACTGTGCTTTCTTTGCAAAGGCAGTCCCAATATAGTAATGAAGATGCCCTCATCATCATTAAAACTGGGCACTTTGTAGCTGCAAAGAACAGTTTTGCAATAGCAGATGATTTTGTTGTTGGCATCAAAGAAAGTGGGATACTTCTTGAAGTGAACTTGCACAGGAGTATGTTAGTCTGATGCCAGAAAAAATGACTTTAACCTTAAAAGTAAAAATAATGGAAGGACGTGATAAAGCAGGGAAATTTAGGATGTATGGGAATGGTTGGTCTTTCGAAGGGAAGTGGCTGAATTGAAAGTATGGCTAAAAGCCCAACAAACATAAGAAGGAATGGTTTGTAATTGTAAGGATCAAAACCAGCTATCCCTTCTCTTCAAGGAACCATTGGAGGATACTTTCCTGGGGTGAGGGAAGCTGCCTAGATATAGGGTTGAGTGATAGGAGTCAAATCAGCCCATGACTCATAACCCTAGAAAATTCCCTTTTGGTTTTAAGTGTAGAGTAAATAAAATATTTTATTCCTCTGGAAATCATCAGGTAATGAAGTGGAGTGTGTAAAACTGGACACATACAATCTTAAGGAGTAAATAAATGTTTAAAAATAGATCAATTCCTGCTACTGTGAGGGGAAGAATTCTGAGACAGTGGGCATGAATGTTTCAGTAGTGGAAATTTTGGGCTGCATTTAAATTCCATAAAGCCATTATCAGATCTTTCATTATCAGAGGAACGAGTGCCAATGAAGTGTAAATTACATACTGTGAAGATTTGTTAACGCAGGTGGATCACAAGTGTTGCCAATACTGCCCTAGAGACAAGGAAAAAGTACCACAACTTTGTAAGAAATTTCAGTGCCTCATTTAGTTCCAACAGCCCAGGTCTTGAGAGCACTTCTGTGCAAGATGTCCAGTGAATACAAGATGAAAAATTGAAGATTATGTGAAGGTAATTTAGGGATCTAAAAGAAACTCAAGAGGGGCCAGAGAGGTTTTATTCTGAACTCAGAAGACTGGTGATATTGAAGAGGCTGTCAAAGCTTTTCACACACATACCAAAAATGTAAAATGTAGGGCACGTCAAGTGAAAGAGTTAGTGGTACAAGGAAAACTGTCCCCTTGCTGCCTGGAAAAGCAGCAGAACAACCAACACAAAAATAAAAACCAATTCAGTATGTACTTGTCCTAAGGTATTATTCTCGCTTCCTCTAGTTAACCTTATTAGAAGACACTCCAGCTAAGTAGGTGATCATGCATACCAAATTTGTTTTTCCAGACACCATACACCTGACTTACTTAGTAACATCTGACTATAGGCCAGCTTAGTAGGCATGAATTTTAAGTAGTTTGCATGGGTTTTGACATGTAACTGCTAGTTTTCTTCATCCATGATTTAACAGATGGGCTGAAAACCTCATTAAAATAATAAAGAACAGAGTGAAAGGGATGTGGGTTATAGTTTGATCTATATTAAGCTCTTTTAAATCACAGCATGGCATCAACAGGGTGAGAAGCCTCCTGCAGGCTTTTTGCTCAACAGAAAACTGGAGTTAAAATCTGGGGTCAAAGTGACTTGGGATTTGTGGTTAGTTATATGAGGGGGCAAGTAAGGCCAATTAAAAATCTTAAAGCATTTGCAATCTGAGAAGCTTCCTTTCTTCATGAAATTATTTTATTCACACATGCTGGAGAAGAAGAGCTAGGGGTGGGCTTGGCAACACAGGAAAATACTCTGTTGTAGGAGACTTGTCATGTCAGGTGGACATGCATGATGGAAGACAGGCAATCTTCACATTCTGTATGGGAATGCAGCAAATCGGTCATTTCGCTCAGCAAGACTTCAGATGAGTTACAGCCACAGCAGGTGAGAGATGTGACCCTGGTCACGATGTGACTGATAGACTCAACACTGCTCTGCACATGGAGGAGAGCTGGTTCACGTAAGCACAGGTTGCCTCAGAGAGTAACTCATGTTACATGTTTGAGTAGGCAGTGGAATATAAAATATGCAAAATATAAATATCCAGAATTTGGTATGAGGTTGATATTTGTTGATTCCTATTATTCTGATAATTGCTTGGGAAAGGAAGATGTGAGAGTGTGTGCCCTTGATGGTCTCGGATGTAAGACAGTTAGAACTGATCCTTTTCCCATCTGGGGGCTTTCTTTGCTACATGCATGCCAGATGACAACGGCCATTTTTTACAGTATATTAAGCATCTCTGTATCATTGGTTATGGGTGATTTCCAACCCACTTGGAACAAAATTTTCTGGCCTGTCCTGGTAATACAGTATCTTTTTCTGTAGCTGTACCAGAGTGGAGAGACTAGATTTCTCTCCTGCTCTGGATATGATCCTTCCCTCAGGACCCATGATGGAGGTTAGTAAGTAGAAGTTTCTATATTTTGCTGCCTGTCAGTTTGATCTTGACTATCTCTTGCTTCTCTGGTGGTGCTTCTCTGAAATCTAGACTGTTTCCCTGTCTCATTCCTGGGATAGAGGGTCTAAGCACTACCACTCAAACTCCTCATGATTACCAAGCCTGTTAAGGACTGACTTATCAAGATGCTAAGTGGACTTGTGGTGCTCCAGCCAGTGGAGATGACTTCTAATACTCATAGGCTGTATCTCTTTGAAATGCTCAAATACCAGCATCATGTGCATTGTAGTGTGCACTTCCTCAGGCACTCAGTGGATGCAGGGAGAAAAGGACATGTGGTTTGCATACATCCATTGTTTGACTTATCCCTTCACTTTAAGGAGCCCTTGCCATAAGTATTTTTTAGTATTAACCATGGGATAGGAAGCAAAAAGAAATCCCAAGCCAGAGGAGAAGATTAAGCGGAGCTTGTTCTACATTTTAACAGTTAATTAAATCCTTCAGTTTTGGAAGCTGGTGTTCCTTGGCAGACAAAGGAAGATAAAAGAACCCATTGCATGAGATTACTGTGTTTTCACATTATTGTATTACCAGGTGAAATTTTGCTTCAAAAAAATTCAACTTGAATTTTAACTGAAGCTTTTTCTACTTTTATGCATGGAAGAGAGGGAAAGAAGCAAGCTTTTAGTATTTTTCTTCAAAGGGTATTTTACACATTATGATTCAGTAAGAGGCCAAACAGGAGGTCCTGCTTTTCTTGTGTACCACACCCTTTAATCACCAGAGGCACACAAGGAGGTCTGGGGGCTTGTAGTGTGGAGGTGGGTGCTGGGGAGGAACAGTGAGATGCTTCAGCCGCAGAGGGGCCTGAAGGCACAGATTCACAGAGTGCTGTTTCCATGGCAGTGCTATGGAAACCAGGTTCTGCTGCTCACTGCTGCTCAGGGTGGAATTTCAATGCTTCACACAGCCCTGGTATGCAGGAAACAGCAAACCCACAAACAAAACCCCACCAAATCTGTAGATGCCTCATTAGAACATGGCTTCTCATTCAGTCTGTACACCCTACCCGCCGCCCTGGAGGAGGAAAGGACGAGCAAGCACAAATCAGCTAAAATTAGAGTTTTCTACGCACTTGTCCCCCCCCACTTCCATCTGGGGCCCCTCAGAATAGTTTTGGAGGTTCAAGTAGATTCAACCAACTCTAGAATCTTTGATCTGCTGTGATATGTTTGCTGCTGAATGCAGTTTGGACGCCCCAGGCAACGCTACAGTCTGGAGGCAGAATGGCTGGAAAGCAGCCCAGCAAAAAAGGACATGGGGATGTTGGTCAACAGCAGGTGGAACGTGACCCAGCTCAGGTGGCCAAGAAGGCCAAAGGCATCCTGGCTTGTATCGGGATTAGTGTGGCCAGCAGGACAAGGGAAGCGATTGTTCCTCTGTACTCGGCAGTGGTGAGGTTGCACCTTTAGTACTGTGTCCAGTTCTGGGCCCCCCAATTCAGGAATGACTTTTGACAGAGAAGGGAAATGAAGCTGGTGAAGAGGGAGAAGGCAAGTCCTATGCATCATGGCTGAGGGAATCGGTGTTGTTTAGCCTGGAGAAGAAGTAGCTCAGGACCTTATTGCTCTCTACAACTGCCTGAAAGGAGGCTGTAGCCAGCTGAGGGTTCGCCTCTTCTCCCAGGCATCCAATGACTGGATGAGAGGACATAGTCTAAAGTTGTGCTGGGGAGGTTTAGGCTGGACATTAGGGTGATTCAGTATTGGAATGGGCTGCCCAGGGAGGAGCTGGAGCCACCATCCCTGGAGGTGTTTAAGGAAAGGCTGGATGTGGCACTTGGTGCCGTTGTCTGGCTGACATGGTGGTGGTTTGGTGACATAACCTCAGGTTGGACTCCATGATCTCAGAGGTCTTTTCCAACCTAACTGGTTCTGTGATTCTAAGTGTATTGCAGAGTGAGGATGCAGAGGGCTACAGAAGACCCAAACCAAGAAAAGCTCTCTTCCACACTTGGCTTATCTTCATGACCCTCTCTGAATCACTTTGGTTCCCCGTGCCTCAGTTTCCCCATCTGTAGAACAGAGAAGGTAATGATACCTTCCCATAGGCTGGGCAAGTTTCACTTCACTGGTCAGTGCAAGCAAGTCCTTGCAGGATTTAGACTACGGTTTAAGTCGTTTAGCTAATGTGTGGAAAGTAGTTTGAGGCCCTCTGGTGAAAGTGGTTAGATTACTGCCAATTTTTGCCAGCATTCAGATCAATGGTCTGTAAAAAAAAAATACATAAAGCTTGTACCAGCCTCACCCTCTTGTTCCTTCTGATCTGTGTTTCTCCTGCAGGATGGAGCGCTGGCACTGTGATTCAGTACATGGAGGCTGCAATACCGCAATTTTAATAGTAATACTGGGTTCATTAGGTCTGCAATACCAGAAACATCTTTTGAACAGAAAGGGAAAGGAAGATAGCATAAAGGTTGATCTTTGATTTTACAGCCTTTCAGTGCTGGCTGACTTTGACCAGTGTAGCTTGAAACCCAGCAATCAGTTTAGCCTACTTAAAATTTGTCAGTCATTTCTCTGGAATGCTGCTGAGTATATCCCTATCCAGTAACAACATCCAAAAACGTTTTGGTTGGTAGAGGCAGAGTCAAAACAAGCCACTAGAGGCAACCTTCTACCTTTTCTCTTCCCACCTCTGTACCAGCAGAGCCAATTTTGGACCCTGGAGCTCCTGGATGTCACCTCCTAGGAGCCTGTATTAAGGTGTATCAAATTCCCAGGGAGCTGAAAGAGCATCCATGGGTCACCCCACTGGTCTCTCTGAGCTCTCCCTTCTGCCATGCCAGTCAGTACAGCACACTGTATCAGGTCAGCAAGAGCAGCCTACGCCTACAGTGAGGCACTGGCTTCTGAGCATGTGCCCTGTGGAGTGGAAAAGCACAAAGCTGCCTGTGACAGCATGGTCATGCAAAGTCTCAGCTGTGTGGTTGGCGATGCTGCGAAGGAGGTGGAGAGGAAGCACAGAGGGAAGTGTGGGTGTTGAAGGTCCCACGTGAAGGTCCACTTGCTCATTGGTTGCCTTGGGGGATGCTCCCCATCCTTCTGTGTTTCCTTGGTATGAGGACATAGCACCTCACAGTCTCTGAGGACTCTCAGGATGATGACAATAACAAGGGATAATTTGCTGCAAGAGCTGTCAGCCTTATAAACACCAGGCCTATGACAGTAATAACAGGATGGTCCTTAGTCATATATTGGGGAGAGGGTCTTGGAGAATCCTTGGGGGCCCTGGCTGTGTTGTCAGAGCAGCATCCCCTCACTTGCCAGGGATGCAGGCAGAGCTGTGAGATTTCTTATCCAGAGAGCAGCCTTCCCTTTGGAATCAGCTGCCTCTCTCCCCTGCAGAGGAATTGCCTTCTGCTTAATAAATGTCTGCTTGTAATATTCTGAAACAAGGAGGCTAATCAAAGGCCCCATTCTGTGGAACAGGGATGCTAAGTGACAAGATTAATTTCAGTAATCAAGCAGTTTAATTTGGACATTTTTTTCCCTTCTTCTGTGTTGCTGATGGAAATTGAGGCAAATCTCATTCTGGAGAGACACTCTTTCCCTGCCTGATACCATCGACCTCCAGTACTGAAAATGTTTTTGTAGAGATGGGAGGATGAGAAAGAAAGAAGAATAGGAAAGAGTCACATAGGACACAGTCAGTGAATGTGTGTGGACTGCTATGAGTGATGTTTCTTAAGCATCTTTCCTCTGGAAAGCTCCCAAAGTGTTTTATAGACTGCATCGCAAAGACTCCAGTCAGCACTGAAATGCAGTAATCTTGGCTGGATTGCAGCAAGTCTTTGAAAGGACATGGAAATTCAGCTGGTTAGGAGAGGCAGACAGGCAGGAGGCTGTGATACCACCAAAGGGAAATCATTAGATGTGGAACTGTGTGATAGTGTGGAACTTATCTGAAACACACCTGTGGCTCAAAGGTCTCACCCCCTCAATGAAGAACAAATCAGTCTTCATCCTTCAGTGATAGGGAGCACTGAGGGCCCCTTCCTCAGCTCAGGGCTGGTGCCACCAGCACAGCCTCCTATGGTGCTGTGCATGGTTATTACTCATCTGCCCAGCCACGGATGCCGCCACCTCACCTGCCTCGTGTCCACCTGTGGAAACTCACCAGATATGATGTCACTGAGCTCTGGTATCACTGCAAGCTGAGAACATGTGTCAGTGATCACCTGGGAGCCTCACCCATTTCGTCCATTCCCTGATCACAGAAGATAGTGGAGTCAGCTGGTGAGAGGGCCGGGGAAGAAATCCCAGAAAATATGATTTCTGGTGAGGCAGGAAGAGCTGAGTCCCTGCTCTGGTGTCATGAGAAAGCACTCCTCCTTTAGTTGCAATTTTGGAAGGGGAGCACATTTCCAAGTGATGTAGCAGAACTCAGGACCAGGTAAAGCCCTTTGGAGTAGGTAAAAGTGGTGTTTTTCTTGGGGGTTGTTTTATGCTGTCCAAAGGCTGAGGTGTGTGCATGGGCAGGTAGAAGAAGTCTAATAATAGCTATTTACTCATTTTCAAATGCCTGTGATCCTAGGAAGCCTGGACAGGCACCCAGTGGCATGTGACAGAGCCCTCCAGAGCCAGCAGAGTGGGTTTAAGGGAATGACGTCCTTGCCCGAGGCAGTGAGGTTTCGGGTCTGGCAGCTTTCCATGCCAGTCTCTCCAATCCCCCAGCCACTGTCAGCAACACTCCTCTGCTGCCACCTCTCTCGTGTGTCCCCCTCTCCCTTTCACTCCCCGTGGGGAGCATCTTTAACTTGGCTGCACCCCCTGCCATCTTCTGGCAATCAATTTTTCAGGGACAATCCGTTATATTTTCCTGACTCCCCTCCTTTCTCTCTTCTCCTTCCACTCTCTCCCTCCCTTCCCTCCCTCCCTCCTGCTCTCCCTCCCGCTGACTTGTTATTATGTACTGCAGCTGCCCGGAGGATTTTAAATAGACCCATAATCGCACAGCAGCTCCTCTTGGAAGTTTAAATATAACCTCCTTGTTAATCTCGCGTGTGGCAGCAGCACAGCACCTGGGGAAGGGAGGAATGGACGAGCACTAACCCGTGCCTTTGCATCAGAACTGGGAGGGCTTAGTGAAGTTATCAGGAAATTGTCTTGTCCATTTTAACCAAAACAGTTCTGAGGCTGATGCAAGGTGCCAAACTGATGATTTTTGCAGCACAAAATTATTTTCTTTGTTACCATCCCAGGCATATCACAAGAGAAGGCTGCCCTGCAGCTGGCCTTCCACTTTCCCTGGCTTGGTTCAGTGTCTTACCCCTGCTCCAGGAAAGTTTTCCAGGAGGCAGTGGGCAACTCAGACTTCCTAAACCTTTTGCCTTCCTGCAACAGCAGTTGCTGTTGTTCCTGCAACAGTTGTGTGTGTGGTGCTGATGGAGGTGTTTCAGTGGGACACCCTGGAGCTTGCTTCCCAAATTATTTAGTGGTAACGGACTGATTTCAATATCATTTCTAGTTGATGAATTAACTAATTTACCCCTCAGACTGGAGTAGTGTTTGCTGAGCATCATAGTTCAGGGACACTACAGAAGAGATCACAATTAATAATGGATTTTCCCAAAGGGCCTGTTCTAAAAGAGCAAATCTAGTGCTCACCATTCCATTAAATGTAGTGAGACACTTTCAAACAGGAACTGTTTCCTGTTACTTTAAGCTGACAGGATCCCTCCTATTTCTGCATCTCTAATGCAGCCATCTTCTGATACAGAGGGACGAGGGATGTGTGTGAGGAATCATGTCCTAACTAGTTCTTCTGCTATTGCTGGAAGGAGGACCTAGCTAGCTGTTCAGGGATGTGGGTTGTATTTCCTCCGGTTTACCGAGCTGGTGCACACTGGGAACTTTGACACATACTGACACGAAAAAGGTTGTTTCTTTATTTTCCTCCTCTGTAAGATATAGAAATAAACCAAACCAAATCCTAACCAAACCAAACAGCACCCCCTTAAACTCACAAAAAAATCCCAAACAAAGAAAATTAAACAAAAAACTGTTTTTTAATTGATGCTGAGCAGTACCCAGAAAATAAAGTAGTATTATTGATGCTAAATTGTCCATCAATTCTAATAATCCAGCAAAGTAATTGCTGAGCTGGGGGACTTATTCACAATACATAATTTATTCAGTGATTTTAGCTGCTTTTTCTGCTCATGGAATATCAATTGTGCAGATCATAATTTCATCAAATTTATTTGAATTTATTTAGTGAACTTCTTGGAAAATATTTACTCTATGGATTGATACAGGCTGCTTTACTTAATTATAGTTGGTCAGAGAGATCTATTTGGTATTGTTTCTATTCCCTTGTTGAATGAGCACACAAGCACTTCTGTCATGAATGCTTGCATATGAACATGGTAGATGGACACTTCTGCAAGTTTTTGCAAATTTCCATACATGAATATGCAGATAAAACTCCTATATGGGAGCACTGACAGCAAAAAAACACAGACAAGCTAGGCTTAAGTAATTTTGCATTAAAAAAAGTGAATTAATATTTTTAAAGAGTCTAAATTATCAGGACAAAAGTCGTATTTTACTGCAAAGTAACCTAGTCCTTGGTAAATATCATCTTGAATGGCAATAATGGAATGTTGAATCAGAACATAATCATTTTCCTCTTTGCCTCTTTCTGCTGATCGGTGCAATGATTTCCTGTAGTAAAAGGAAAGCTTGAACATTTATTGTATGAAGACTGTTTCTTTTTTAGCTGGCTGTATTCTCGTGACACTTACTGTAAATGTGCTACTGTCCTTCAATGGGTAGTGCTTATCTGAATGGGAGACCTGATTTTCACACTTCCATTTATTACCTGTTTCTAACCTGTTCCTAGCTCCCTCTTTCCATCTCATAAAGGAGATGTAGTGTGGCTAAACAGAAACTTTCTAAATGGCAGAATTGTAAATGTTTCCAAATGTTTAATTCGGGTTTATAGTGTAGAAATTTGAGAGATCATGTTCATAAGCACTTTAATTCGGGTTTATAGTGTAGAAATTCGAGAGATCATGTTCATAAGGACATTTGTGCACATGTGGTGGGAGTAAGTAGTGTAGCGTGATCAACGCAGTGTAACAGGGAACAAACAGAAAGAACTGGACATTCTTGAGGACCACAATGTAGAAGTAGGCTGAAATGTGCCAGTGTGAAGTCTGGGACCATGCAGATAGACATATGCCTGTTCTGGAGCCCTGGTTTGGGTAGAACCCACACTAGATCTTAAGGACTTGAACAGCAGAGATTGTTTGGAGAGTGCAACACTAACGTATTTCTATTCTTCTAACTGGTCTGGATGACTTTGCACAGTCTGCTAGTCTGTATGGAAAGATTCTTTGTTACTCCTACTAATTGATCCTAGAAACAATAGGATTATCAGTTATAAGCAAATGAAAAGGAGAAAAAGTGGGAGTATTATTTACTGATGTGATAACTGGGTCTTCAATATGAGACATCAGCATGAAAGGCAATTATATCCCAAGGTACCAGGCAGGATATTCCCTGCCAAGGCAGGGAAGTGTCAGTATCATTGTAGAAGTCTCTACTGTAATTTCCTCTGTGTATAATTCTGTATATAATTCCAGTTATTCCAATTAAAGCAAAGTGGAGCCAAAAGAGTATCTGGTTGGTAGAGAGAGGGAAAAACACATTTTACAAGAGGAGAGTAAGATGATGTAGCTTACCTAACCTGGTAAAATGCAATCTGAGAAAACAGAAAAGGCCCCCCTCCACTAAAACAAGAGTGGAGTGAAAATACCCTGACAGCAATGGTGCTCTTCAAGGTAAAGAACTACTGGTATAGATATTGACTGGTTAGGATAGGACTTCAGCAGAGAGTCATCAGCACAGCAACTTTCAAATCACATGGGAAAGTGAGAGACCTAACGTCCCCCCAGTGAGAGCATTATTGGCTCCTGAAAAGAATAATATAGAAAGATGCTCTGGGAAACCAGGGCTGGGACATCCCTCCCAGACTGCTGTTTCTTAATTATATCAAACTCCATGTAGGCACTCTGTTCTCCAGTTTTAAAAGGACCTTAATTCAGTTTAGTTCAATTTTCTTCCAAGGGTTGCTTTAATTTGGAAGAACTGTGTCCATTCAAGGCTAATGTGATTTAATGAATTCATGCTAAATTCAAAACTTAAGTTAATTTAGATTAATTTTCCCAACTGTTTCTCAGCAGACAACCCTAAGACATCGTAGAAATGGCAAAGAAATCTTGAGCAGTCCTACTTGTGATTCAATTCTGAACTGGAAAGTAGATTGTCCGATTGCAGGAGGCCTGAAGAAACATCTGGCCATGTCTAACATTCCTCTCCCTGGAGAGCTGCTGAGGATGCAAGCTCCCAGGCCCAGCGTCTCAACTGTTCTCTGGTGTTTTCCCTCTTTACCATGGGGGCCAAGTAGAGCAGCCTAGTGATATCCTTGTTTGGAAAGAGTGTTAATGCTGTCCCACAGGAAGGTGCACTCTCTGGGACAACCTGTTTTGAAAGGTGGAGTTGAGTGTGCTTTGTGCGTAGCATTTGGCAGTAGGTCAAGGGGAGTGTGAGCAGTTTGGCTGTGTGCTACATACACGTAGAAAAAAACCACCTTATTTTAATTCCCTGAACTGCACTCCATTGCTTATGCTTGCTGGCTTCTAGGAAAGAAAGCGCATTTCCCTGCAATGCTGTTCTAAAGGGGTTTAGAGCTCAGCTGCGATGGGAGGTGTTATTTCTGTCACTGCTATTAGTTGGTGGATCTTTATTTGCCTCTTTCTGACTGGCACATCGTGGGTGGGAAATCAGTGAGCCCTAATCTGTCAGGCTTTGGAAGGTGCACAAAAGGTCACTGCTGGCAGCCCCGGCCATGGAGGGCAGCGGTGGGAGGATTTAGCGGTGTTGAGCACGGAACACGGATGCTGCGGGAAGGGACCGTGCTGCCATGGCTCTGCACGTTGCCATGGAAACAAAGCTGGATTCTTAATCGGGATGTGTGTGGATGTGAACCCACCGTCTGCTGTCCTTTTGGCCTCACCTCTTGGTGCCCCAGTCTCAACATGGTTGTGACTGTCCTGGGCCAAATGGGTGGGAGGGGAGCTGGTGTGGAGGGACCCTGCAGGGCTGAGGGTGCAGAAGGGTCCAAGGAGAAAAGGTTGAAGCAGTTCTCTCAGTCCTGGGAGTGGAAAACACCTCTGCTGAGGTGGTGGGGGCAAAGGGAACCTGAGGAGCAGGCAGCAAGGATAAGTCTCCTATGGCAGCTCTGGTGAAAACCCCTCTGAGATATTGGGATGCCTAGACACTGCAGGAAGGGAGTGAGTCTTGAGAAGGTCATTGCTACATGGTATCATGTGTCACCCCTTCGAAAGCACTCAATAGACTAGCTCGAAGAATGGTGCAACTGTATAATCACAAATTTAGCTCAGGGACTATACTGAAACCACTTTGCAGGTTCAAGGATCCAAGGTAATACTTCTCCAAGGTGTTGCTGTGCCGTGCGGTTTTCTAGGTTGTTCAGTTAACTCTGGTGTTTCTGAGGTAGGGATGTGGCATTATACAATGTAGGCAATATGGTTTTGAAAGATTTGAAAATGTGAGGAGGCTGTTGCTGGGGAATTAAAGCAATTGCATAGTGCACTTAAAACAAGCTTATGCAAAAATGGGTGAGCAAAGAGATCTCAAAATGTATTCCCTCTGCACTGTGAGCATCAGTTGAGAAGAAAAATTTTCTAAATGAAAATCTTTTCAGTTGTAATACCTAGCTCAATCAATACCTAGAGGGGAGCATTTCAGGGAAGCCTAGATGCTGTAGCAAAAGCTCTTGATACCTCAAGAGGCAATAATCTGCCTTCTGAGTCCAAAAAGGCTGTGAGATAACTGATAAAACTCTGAGGAGGTGGTTTAGTGCAAGCTGTAGGATGGAAGGTGTTGCCCACTTGCAAGACCTGAAATATCCCCTACTGTGATTCAGCATTAATGGTGATATGTCCATATCCTAGCAGGAAGGATTATGACCAGTCTGCATGAAGTCCTCCTGATGCTTCTGTCTGAAATGCTGTTCATGTTAATTTTAGACTGTAAACTTGCACAGCATCACTGTGCTCTGTTAGAATGCTGCTGTCAGGATTCCCAGAGAACTGAGGACTTTTTTTGTCCAAGTCCAAGATAAACACCTGACCTTGCGTAAGGAAGCAAACTGCTCTGAGAAGGACTGAATACAAGACTGGGAGGGTTTGTCTGATTAATCTCTGTTGAAACAGACATGCTGATGTTTTGGAGTGAAATTAAAATCTTCTGGGGACCCAGCAAGTGATGCAGAGCAGTGAAACACACAAATTACCAATGGGCTGTGCTCCAACCTCTCCCCCCCCCGAAGATAACTGAAGTGGAATGCATGGCCCTTGATTTAGGATCCACAGCCCTTTATATAGGAGTGGAATATGTACATTGTAAAGCATACAAATATGTAAAAATATTGCTTACTTTTTCTTTCTTGGATATCCAAGTTACAGTATAAAGAGAGATTCAGTAGGAACGTCGGTGAGGGATGTGTGGAAGGGCCATGTTTTTCCACTGATGAATTGAGAAGTTTTTCCATAACCTAGTGCAGAATGCACAGGGAGCCTGACCGTATTTTCACTTCCATTTAGAGGGTATGATAACACTATGAAGTGGGATTAGCCTGAGGAGCAAAAGCACAGGGCTCTACTGTCAGCCCTTAGAAACTGCTGGGTGACATAACAAGAACAGTTGGACACCAAATGAGCTGTAGAACACTGGGTTGATGTTTTCCATGCAGTGTGCTTCATTCACTCAGCTTGCTCAGTCTGCAAGGCTGCATGCCTTGGAGAGCACCGACACCAAGATAATAAACGTACATCGTTCTTCAACTCTGCTCCTTCTACTCTTTGCACACAGAGGAGGAGAATGTCCTCTGAGAAAAAGGGTGCACAGCTACTGCTGCAGGCTCCTACGCAGTGCAGGCATGCAGTAAATGCCTAGTGTAGGAATGTACACATCCTGAAGGCACTGAGATAATGAAAAGGTTGAGCTCCTTGCAATAGCCACCACTCTTGAAGGAAAATGTTTTCATCTGAGTGCTTCTCAGGATGAGATATTCAGAAGTTTTATATGAAAAAGAGAAAAAAATCACTTCCTACTAGCAAAAAAAAAATATCTTGAAGCTAGATGACCAGAGTGATGTCTTTGTATCAGCTTTCAGAATTGCTTAGCTGCACCCTGAAATAGACCTTTCTGTGGCTAAACTCTTCCCACAAATATTCCCTCTTATGACCTATCTAAAGAAAAGACAATTCTGATTTTGTTGCATTTTTCATTTTGGGGTTTGTTTTTTTTTTTAACCCAGATCTTCTTGATGTGTATTAGTTACATGACTACTTGCCTCCATGGAAAGTGAGTCCTGAAGAATTGTATTTTGTCAGAAAGAATAAAATCTGTTACAGCTGTGTCTTGAGTGTTTTCACCGATGGTTTGAAGGCATCTGTCTTCCTCTGGGCTGTGGCCAGGGCTCTGTAGTGAAGCAGCCTGTGCAAACCCTGGCTTCTCTCTGAGAGCATGGACCAGAGGTGATGTAGACATTGCTCTTTGGTAAGTCTGGGCGGCACCACCACCTGATTTCATAGGGATCATTGTCAGGTGCTCATCCACTTTGGGTGCTGCCAGCCTGCATTGGAGTATAGCTGGCATACTGGAGATGAAACACTGCCTGTCTTGAGATATCCTGCATGTAATTGCCTTTGTACACATGGACATGTGTGTGTCTATATACACGCACTCCTGCATGCAGTGAGAAACCAGCAGTGCAGGAAGACAGAAGATGACTTGTAATGATACAAAGGGGAAAGAAAGACAAAACACCACAGCCTATGGTTCTTTCCTTGCAGCCAGTGCAGTGCTGGACACGACTTTTTGTTTTCCCCCTCATATTCATCATTTGTTCATCTTTTGCCACAATCCCTGGCCAGGCGGTGCTCAGACTGAATAGTTAATTTCTCCCCTGCTTGCTGTAGCCCCTGCTGATGCTTCCATCTACTTCCCACTCCCCCATTGTGCTAGAGTGTGTGGTTAAGAAAGAGGGCAGACAGGAGATGCAGGGAAACAAGATGCATCAGCTTTGCCTTTGAATCAGTCAAAGAGCTATTTCTATACCTAACGTGTCTCACTCTGGCTTTTATTCACTTAGATGCTTTTGTTACTCTTATTATTAATGACCAACAGAGGCAAATTCTTTTGCTGGTCTATCATTCCCTTTCTCTGCTGCGTCCATCCTCAACAGAAATCTCAGTGTCTCATGTGCATGTGTGATCTTGAAAAAGATACGGCAATTCAGTCTCAGCCTCGAGTTTTGTTTAAAAAAGTACAAAGCCTAATACAGATAGAAAAATTGGAATTCAGGTATAAAAAGTATCTTATTTATTTTGCTGCTGCTTTCAAGTTATGTCAAGGGCATATTGAATATATAGATATATATTAATGTGCAGGTAAGTATAGAAAGAACCTGAATTAAATTATGTGTGCTTCAGCGCAGAGTTAAGCTGACTGGAAATGGGCTTCTTGACTTTCATCATCCAAGCAAAAAACCACATAGAACTGAAACTTGTATCAAAATTATTGCAAAGTCAGATGGACCAATTCCTACATCCAGATTCTCTCCATCAGATCCAGAGGAGTGTAAATGTTCATGTGCCTAGATCATGGAAGGGGATAGAATGGTTCTTACAGCACCAATCGCTGTTGCAACTGTGAGTATTAAGTACTTCAGGAAATTTGGGGAAGATTTCAGGCTCTAGCTCTACAAGTCTCCTGTGGTCTCCAATCTTTTACCAAGAAAAACTTCCAATTCCTTGGGGTTCAGAAATGGCTGTTTCGTCAATATAGAGTTTGCCACAATTTCTACCTCAATCTCATAACAGCAAAAGCCATGAAAAATGGCTGTTAATCATCAGGGTGAAGAAAAGGAATGGAGGAGCTATGATCCCAAACAAAAATAATAGAAAAAAATAATGCAGCAGCTGTGGATTTGACAGAAGATGGGCATATGTGCATGCAGGAGACTTCATGTGTTTGTGAGTGTTTTTATCTGTAAAGCTGTAGAAAACCTCCTATTGAGTTTTTGAGGCTTAATAGATGGGAGCTCAAGAAGATTTGAGAAGGGAGCTTCTTTCCTGTCTGATATCTGTGTAAATAACTACATTGGTCTCAGAGTTTCCAGTGGGGATGAGGAGAATCAATAATAGTTTAAAACTTTGTGAATCAATTCGATAAGCAAGACAGACATGACAGCAGCTTCCCCACAGGGGCACTCTTCACTGGTTGATTAGGGAGGATAGCTGGATAGAGAGATGGTAGGTGGAGTTTTCATTCATCCTGGAACACAACAGGTAAGTAACTATGGCCAAAGCAAAGCTCTAATAGAGATTGGGTCTTCAAGCATATTGAAATTCTTATTGTTTCAGCCAAGGACTCTCACAACATACTTCAGTGATACAGTAGCTTTCCGAAGCGGGGACTTAATCCAGAGGCATGGTCCAATGGGTCAAGAACCCATCTTCTCCTCAGCCTTGGATAGTCCCCAGCTAGATCTAATAAGGGTCACCAG